>VYXF01002955.1:0-46290 GCA_013397295.1 Polioptila caerulea
CCAAGTTAATCACAAACTGTTACTTTTACCCAGATATAATCTGGACAGAATATTTTCAGTTTCACTGTCTCAGAAACTCAGTATAATAGATTTTGCTAACTTCTTAACAAAAACAAACAAACAAACAAACAAGAGTAAAAGACTAGATAATCATGAACTTCTTGACATTCCTTCATGTTTCACATCTTCTAGGCAGAAATGCTGGGAATCAGTTCTTTCCTTTAAATTAAAAATCGAAACAAAGTAAACAACCACCTCACTTTTCCCAGTGTTTGGGCTCGAAGGACTAACATATTTTGAAAAAAGCTGCCTTAATGTATTGTTTTGTTGGTTTTTTTGTTTATTTGGGTTTGGTTTTTTTTTAAATGCTCTTGCCCTGTCAGTAATTAACAGATCCAAGTTATTTGAACTGAATAAGTTTTTCTTTCTATTCCATTTATTTTCTTCTATTGCACAGCCAACCTCATAGTTGGCTGCCAATTCATTCAAAGCTGTATCTTTGCAAGCTTCTAACAAGAACATGTTTTCTTCACTAATTATTCTTAAAGAAGGTAATTTGTATTATTAAATATTCTCCAGGTCTGCTTTCCTGGGGTTTATGAGCTCTTACTAGCTTCAGTCATCTGGAGAGAAATGAGACATGTAAGATTCCAGAAAATAATATTTATTAAGAGCTACAACAAGCCACACAAGGGATATAATTTTGAAACCAACAATTATAAAACTTTTATCTTAAAATATTTCTGTAAATTATAAGTAAAGTCCATTGGGATTTTTTAATAATAAAAATATTTCTCCTGGAGAAAGCACTAGTGACACTGTGTTGCCTCTGGTGGTGGTGAGGTGACCAGCTGGCTCAGAGTCATTGGACAGGCTCAGAAAATCCTGCTCTTCATGGAGCTGATTTTGGCAGTAGCTTGAAAGGTCTTGCTGTGATCTGGTACCTTTTCTCACTGGCCAGCCATGACCACAGCATTTCCATTTCCCAGCCTCATGGCACCATCTTGATTTCTGAGAGTACAGTTGCTGAAAGCTTGAATCAAATGCTGCAGGCACTGAGGAGTCTCCCAAGAGCACCATGTATAAAATGCAAAGTCATTATGTGTACATATCTATAAATCCAACCTGTGCTTCATCTTGCTTTTCTCCTGCTGTGAACTTGGTGTTCATCTGCATCCTTCAGTACATAATTATTATTTTTAAGTCTGCATTTCCTTACCTATCAGGGTTTACCAGCTTTGGCTCTCACAATAGATTTCTTATTAGCTGTCCTTTGGGTTTGATACATTGTTTTAGGAATACAATTATTTTTTGCTGACATCTCCACCACTTTGATTCATAAAATGAATTAAAACCATTACAACAGGAGGTAATTTATGAAACACTAAACAAGAAGCCCTCCCCCCCCAGAGCTGACTAAGACAAGAACAAAAAGAGTAATCATGGGTGATAATTGCATTGTCTCGTTCCATTTTCTTCTGAGACCTTATTACAGCTGTCCCAAGAAAACAAGCATTATCTAATCCGAGTAATGAAAGAGCCATTCTAAAAGCTAATTGTCTATAAAAATCTAGAGTTGACCCTTTACTCCTTGGAAATAGGAAAGTAATGGCATTGGTGTGCCAGTTCATGGCCATCATCACTGGACAAAACATCCAGCTTCAGAGTACCAACTTCTCCCTTTCATAAGGTGTTGGAAGAAAAAAAACCCATTTAAATATTGCAATGAGACCATTCCAGCACAGACGTGATTTTCTTTCATCATGGGTCTATAGCTGAGAGAAAAATGCATGCAAGATCCAGTGGCTAAACGCTGAAGAGAAATCCTGTGGCCTGGAGCAGAAGGATTATCCTGGCACCTTCAAGCTTTAAAATCCTTTAAACCAATACCCAAGTTAGGAAAACACTAACATCTCTTCAAGCATTCCTTCCAAGCCACAGGAAACTAGAATGAGAAAAGAAGATAAATCACACGTGGTTCCTTCCATACAAGTAATTTTTTGGTGCTCCACTGACCACATTTCATGGCAGAGGAGTCACCTCAGATGGCAGGAGCAGGGTTGCTCCAGAGGGTCCGACCTGGAAACCGTCTTCACTCAGCAAGTCTTGGCTTTGCAGCTACGGTAAAGACAGCAGAAAAAAAAAGAAACACTGCTGATCACCAAGGGGAATGAGGATACCAAAGATAAGGGCTGAAATGTTTTCTGACTGAAATGTAACCCTGTGAAAGAAAATGTATCGACTCTGCTTGGGAGTGCATGAGGAAAGTCCTAAGAAAGGAACATGAAACAGTATCTCAAATTATCCATTGTTATTTCCACAGGTTTTGGTTGGGGGGTTTGTTGATTTTTTTTTCTTCAAGAAGAAATCACTAGCAGACTCAATCAATCTGCCACTTACTGCTGCTTCTGCTACTACCCTGGCCCCAAGCTGATGGTACAACAGCAAGAGGCCGACAGCCAAAATGCATTGGGAATTCAGCTGACATCAACATATCTCTGCTGAATGTCTTCTGTCACAGGAATGTCTTGGTGCAGATCAGTAGTACATACATTTAACAGGGACTTTTCTGTGTAGACAATGTTTAACAGGCCAGAAACAATACACAGGCATGCAGTACCATAAACATGCATTTTACAGCAGAAAGAACCTACCAGGCTCATCTCATGAGCTAGAGGAAAAACAACCCTGAATTCAGCTATTGTAAACATCCTAGTAGAAGAAACCCAAAATTATTCATCATTACAAATACAATTTTGGACTGATAAACATAATCCCCCTTCTGGATTAAGATCCAAGTCTGCTTGGTGCTGAAGTAGAAGAGTTTCAATAAATGTAGAAGTATGTGAGAAAATGGTGTCTAGGAATTTATCTTCCTTGATGCTAGATCATTATGTATATGCAAAGCATTGTGTAGCAAATAGAAGTTAGAGATTCTTAAAAAGAAACATGCAGTTTCTCAGTGATTTAGTGAAATGCTGTACCCTGACCATAAGGGCAAGTGATCATTTTGTGCAAGAGAGTAGCACATCTCCCACTAGCCCCAAGAGATGAACAAGTCATACTCACAAAAATGACCAAAAAATGGGCATCCAAACTTGTTTTGATTAGGTGTGGAATTTCGACCCTGTGCCTTTAAAAGCTGGCAGTTTAGCAAAAACATCAAGTTGCATAATTTCCCACTGGCTAGAAAAATACTGCTGATGATCTCTCAAGTGGAACTGGGCAAGAAACCTTATCTCATGCAAGCAGTGAGTGGTGTATTTTTGGTTTTTTCGTTTTTTCCCCTCTGTGTTATATAATAATAAATCAGGTGTGTTCTTTATTTTCCATGGAAATACTGGTTCTTCATTTCAACTGCTGGTTTTTAAGAGCTCCCTTCAATGTGATTGGTTATAGGATTGAACATTATTCTATTAAAAAGGCCTAGAATTTGATTACTACACACTCAATGCAGATTAATGAATCTGCAGATTCAGCTACACAAGACCCCTGTGCTCATCCCTCAAGCAAGGATGTTGATAAATGAAAAAACCTGGCACATTTATCCTGGACTTTTCAGGTTGTACTGCACAAACAGATGAAATGGAGCCCAGAACAAATGGAAGCATCTTAAACCCACCATCCCTTACAGCTCAAACCCACAACCTTTAGAAGCATCTCTCAGCTGGTAACTGCATTTTTTTGGCCATAACAAGACCACGTGTTATTCACAAAGGCAGAGCCCAAAGTGATGCACAGTGAATTACATACAGAACAGAAGCCTCCTGGTGCTGCTGCTATTATGGGGTCATTTTTGTTCACTCACCTGGAGGAAGGACTGCTTTTAACTCTTCCCTTCTCTGCCCTCTCCTGTGTTCTCTCTGCTTTGTCCATTAGCAAAGGGACCTTCCTGGCTGTGCCATTTTGGAGCTGGCATTCCTAAAACCCCAGCTGGGAGATGAGAAATTTCAGGTAACACTTGGCAGATCCAGAGGGCACTGGTGGAGAAGCTGCTGACACGATTCCACTGTTCATCCATCTACTGCATATGGAATGTAAGGAAGAGGAGCCAACTCAAAGGTTTCTCAAGTTCATTATGGCTTTTTCAAGTAAACAAAAAGATATTTTTGTTCTCTGAAGAGTCAGTTAACTTCTTCATAGTCTAAATTTTTCAGCAAGTGAATTGAATCTGATGGGTTTTTAATGTTCTTGTAAAGCCAGGAAAATGTACTAGAAATTGCTAACATTTATCATGTTCCTTGGTAGAATAGTTAGATACTTTGGTTAAAAAGAAACCCCACACTGATTGTCTCTCTTGAATAGATACTTTTAAGTAAATAACTGAGGCTGTTGAACAAATTAAAAATAAACAAAACATAAATAAAAATAGTATTTCTGCAAGAAAACAGTGTTCAAATTTAGCCCATGCAATTTTTGTCACAAGAGAGAGGCTAAAATTATCTCCAGCTAAACCAAGGCTCTCAAATAGTTGTCATTTAGGAACTCTTTCAGTGACATGAAGGCAAAGACTAGAACTGACAATTATTTCCACAGAAAAAAAGAACAACAAAACGGAGGTTAGAGGACGCGTTATTTATTGTGCTCATCTGACAGCCCAAATGCAATGAGATGAGGCAGAAGTGCCCAGGCACTGTTTACTGGAAGAATCATCTCTTGAAATAGATTTTCATTTCGCTTTGCTCTGTCATAATTAGAAATGTCAAATTTCTTTGGGGAGGAAAAAAAAAAGGCATGGGAAAAGTTTTCGCTTCCTCTCCTTCCTTAGAAAATGAAAATATGAGTAAGAATTGAAATATCTGTCTGCAATAAATGGTTGTTTGCTCAGCCTAAAACTTATTTACATTTTTGGAAGTGTGGAGTGCATTGTTCATAATCTAGTTAGTTCATTAAAAGTATATTCAGATATAGATTTTTTACCTTTGAATGATGATGAATCAGTTACCCAATGAACTTAACCTGAGATACCAGCAAATCAGGAAAAGTTTAGGAAATGCTGCATGTGGAAAGCAACAGAGTAGCTGAGAAGTGCAGGCAAAAGTGGCACGTGCAAGTTGTTCATAGATTTTGGATACCAAGGCAGATGATGTTTTTGAAAACAATCTTGGAAAATTAATTTAATATAACAACACATCCTATTTTAGTGGACTCACCACTGCACACAGGATAAAGGAATTACAATAAATGTGGTTCACAAAACCCCCCCAACCTAGAGCAGTAATTGTTAAAAACTAAGTTGGCTTTTGCTACAGTGGTGCTGGTTATTTTGGTTGGTTGGTTCTTCTCCTGATTTCTGCTCTTAGATCCAGGAGGTTCCCAGATCCTCAGGTCCTGTGCACTCCAGCTGGCTGACAAACCCTTACAAGAAATGTTCTTGTTAAAACATGGTCCTGTGCCACGATGGAACAGATGTTTCTTCTCTCCTTGCTTCATTTCAAATTGTTTTGTGAACTGATAATTCTAAGGACATTCAGTATTCAAAACATTCCTGTAAGGAAATACGCTGCCTGTGTTTTGAGAGAGGTGCAGTGATTCCAACAACATCAATTCCAGCTCGCAGCTGCGTTTGGATCCCAAATCCTTGGCTCTGGGCATGTGTCAGGCTGCCAAACAGCTCAACTCCCCAGCAAAATGGGAAGCCCTCCCTGTCTCTGCTGGCTGCTCATGAGAAAAGGCTGTGGCTTCATCAAGTCCCTTGCTCAGGGCAATCCACGAGGCTTTCAGGCAGGCTTGGATTACCCAGGAATTCACCTAGCTCTGCATGTTTCACGGCTCAGTGAGCAAATCTGGGAACAAATTGATGGTTTAAATCAAATTTTGCTTCTGATGTGCCAAATGGACCACCTGGGTCGATTCCTAAATCTGAATGTGTGGCTGTGGAGTACCACCCTCTGAGGCAGCTGAATCCCATCCATCTGCCACCCTCCAGCCCACAATTTAGCCCCGAAGTTGCATTTTTCTGAAGTGCACCCCATCCTAGGGGTTACCATGGCAACTGAGGGACCGACTGGCAGATGCCGATCCTGCTACAACTCTGCTTCTGTCAGGAGACAGCTAAATCACTAAAGGCTATTTCATGGTCTGCATTGTAGCACCTAAGGTGATTAAAGAGCACAGGTCACACCTGCACAAAACCCCACCCCATTCAGAGCTGCTATTCCCGTGCCAGTGGCAAGTAATTCCATTTTTTGGGCCAGCCTGTTTACTATTTTGAGAAAGTCCTTGCAGCACACAGCTTTGCCATCACACAGCTCACCAGGCAGTGCAGCAGCAATGTCACTAATGGCTTACCAAGAAACGCATGTGCACCCTCTCCTCAAGAGGTAAATGTGAAGCTGCCAGTGTGGAGGGACTTGTGAGAGAATGAGTCACCTCCTATTTTTAAAAGGCTGGTGGAAGGGGACTCACCTCAGATATGTTAAGGTTCCTAACTCTGCTTTTATTATTAGGCTGATAAGAGATGACAGGCAAATTGTTTTCTCACTCATACCCAATTTCTCAATCTTTTGAGGAAGAATTTTGATGTTGGTGTCTCTCTCTGTAAACTGGCTCTAGCACCATTTTAAAGCTAAGCTGTGTAAAAGCTAAATATGATCACCACTTACATCAGCACTGAGGCATTCGCCGAGCACTGTCAGAGGAGGATGGCAGCATTTGACTCAGAGCCTCTTGTCTTGGTGCTTGAGCATCCCCTGTTTGCTCTCTGGCTGCCAGAAGACTTGGTGATATGGCTCAAAACCCTGGTGAGCACAGATCTGGGCCTCTGCTGCCAGGCAGAGGAGATGCCCAGCCTCAGTTTCCCATCTACTCTTTCTTCAAGAATATATCCTGATGAATGTCCCTTATTTTTCAACCTGCAGTCACTGAGACATCAGCTACCCTCCCATGGAAAGGAGAAGCCTTTCTCATCTAGATATGCAGCACAGCAGAGTTTGTTATCCTGCATAGCTCTGCAACTTGGAAATACTTTCTTAGAGCTGTGCCACAGCCATTTTCCAGCAACAGGAGGTCACATCCCTCTGACAGCTTTTAATGCAGGATACCCCCTGCCATATTGCAGGCACCTGGCATTGGAGCATTTCCCTGCAGCCCAGCTGCACTTCAGTCTTCTCTGTAGCATCCCTCTGCTTTTAGACTGTCTTTCAGTGAACCAAAATATCATTGCTGCATTGAAAATGTTTCCCCTTCTTTGTGTCTAACTAGTCTTTTCATTTATCCTCACATTGTTGGCTTCAGCTGCTTTCTGCTTCTCAGGGAATGAATATGCAGAGGGAATTGTAGACCTTTCTTCTGCTCCTCCTGTCTGCCTGTCCACTGACAGGCCAAAACTGCATCTTGGATTCACTCTCCTACACCTTTGAGTCACTACTTAAACTGCTTCACAAAATGCCAGCAAACAGAGGGGAAAGACAGCATGAGAAGCAGGATGAGAGAAATTAAACAACGAAGCTCATTCAGTTTCTCATTTCTGTATCTCTTGCCCAGCTCTCCTCTATAATATAGAGTATGTAACAGTCCAAATTTAGAGCCTCCAGACTGCAATCAAACCTATTCAGTGCAGCCATGTGAAATTCAAGTGGTGTGAATGAAGCTGAGTTTCTGAGCCACCACGTGGACTTCCAGCGTGGTGGGGGAAGTGTGTGACTGCCACCCTCGGTGGCACCCACGGCCCCAGAGCAGGCACACACAGCGTGCCTGTGAAGGAGAGAGGGGCTGGGAATTGCTCCTGCCCCAGGGAGGGGGCTTGATGGAGGTGCTGGCTGTAACTGTGGGGGTGTGTCAGTCTCCCTGCTCTTGGGGTGAGCAAGAGCTCCTGCCACAGAGAATCCCCTTCTTCAGTGTACTCACTGCACCTTTGCATGCAATGGTAGCAGGTGCACAATATAGTTATATTTAAAAAGAAGAAAAAAAAAAAATCACTTGCGAAAAATTGGAGAGAATTTTGAAGTGGGTCTTATATCCTTGTGCCTGGAAAGCTTCTGTAGTGCAACCAACATCCAAGCCAAATGGTTTTGTCACAGTGCCTAACACTATTTTTAAAGCCATGTTCATTTAAAGATTTAAAGAATTATAGAACTCTTCCTTGCTCTTTCTAATCCAGGGTAAAATAACCACAAATTATTTTAAAGCACGGTATTTCCCCTCTGAATGCTCATGGAATTAGACAGGTAACAGTCCCAAACGCTTTTTCCCAAGAACAAAGTGCTGAATGAGTATCCTCAGAGCTGTCTACTGACAACTATGACAACATTAAGTCAGCAAGAAATGAAGTGAGAGCCCCAACTCACCTTGCACAACTACTGAATGGTCATCACTCTCTGAGGAATAGAAACCCCATCTTGCAACTTGGCAAGTGTCACATTCAACTCACCATTAAAAGTTCCTTGTGTTAATTGTCATTCCTTTAGATGACTTAACTGTTACAGGTTTCTTTTAGAAGTATGTTGTTTTTAACCAAATTTCTTTAGAAGTGAGGTGAGGAAGGAGAAAACATTGGAAATGGGGTCTGAGCATGGAGTTATCCTGCAGAGGGGAAGAAGAACTGCAGTGCTGTTTGAGAACAGCTGCAGATCCCCTGGGATTTGTTTTCCAATAAGTTACAAAGCCCATTAACAAACTCTATTTAGAGAGTTTTCCATTTAAGTGAGATTTTTCCTTAATTAGTAGCCATCAGTTCTTATTTGGATAGTCAGTGTCAAATTCCATGAATTATACTAGTGTACAGCCATCCTCCTGCCAAAAATAGGGCAGCATGATAACATGGTAGAGCCATAATCAGAAAAAAAGGAGCTTGCTTTAAAGAGCAGCATATCCCTATTTTTCCTATCAAAACACCTTGCTGTATGTTTTAGTTGTTGTTATTTGAACTTCAGTTTGCTCTGCCAGTAAAGGGAAATTAATGTAGAGGGGAGCATTGACAGAAAGTTCTTAAAAGGCACTGAGAAGGTAGATGGTGCCTTTTCATCAAAGCGAACAAAGCAAATGCAAATACTAAAAGGAACATTTAAGCCTGAGGAAAATAAATCTCTATTTAACCTTAAATAACTCAGGCTCAGCAGTAGAAAATGTCACTGAGAAGACAAACTGGATACTTACACAGATAAAGGTATTTGCACAGGTTAGAATTCATGGGAAGACCTTAAAATTGATTTCACCCCACATTTCAAAGACTAGTTCAATCTCTGTTTAGGCAGGGCAGTGACCTCACAGATGCCTCCTGTATCATTCCCTGTGCTTCAGCTGAGGCTTTTGTGGTTGGCCTCGTGTGTGTGTGACTGGATCAGGAGGAATATGGGCTGGGACCCAGGTGCTGCTAACTGCAGCTCATTTCTCAACAGTGCTGCCAGCTCTGCCCATGAAGCAGGACTATTCCCAAGGATTGTGAGTGATGGCCTGAGCCTGGCTCAGTGGGATCTTTCCATAGAAGAATGGCTCACAGGCAAGCCCTCTGAGGGTATCCATCCCTGCACACAACCACACACACTCAGTGGTTATTTTGTTGGTGCAAGGCCAGTGAAACCCCTATTGAACACTTACTTCTGGAATTTCTTCCTCAAAACCATAATCTGGGATATTCTAAAAGAGTTGAAGGTGTACACAATAGCCTACTGTAACATTTATCTACTGCTTAGGTAAGAAAAATTTACAATTCAAGTTATGCAGGATGCCTTTAACAAACCATGTCCTGCCTCTATCGGGGAAGGCACAAAGAGCCGAACTTATCTGAACAAGCTCAGCATCTTTGTCATTTAAAGAAGAGATTCTTTCCTACAGAGACCATCTGCCCAGGCTTCAAGACACTAAATTATTTACCAGGAACTGCAGCAACATATCAGAAGTTGCTTTTGATCTTCGCAATGGTTGTAAGGAATATCCTTCCTAGAAGAGAGCAGTGACACCGGAACCCCTGCTCTTCCCAGCTCACAAGCACTGCCAGTGCTGAAGTGCACGTGCAATCCTCAGTCCACACAGCAGGAGAAGGTGTTCCCTGTATCCTTACCACCATCGTGTCCATCAGATTTGGGCTGTTACTGTCGATCAACGCTGTGCCCATCTCCAAGGGCAGCAGGAACGGGGCACTAGAGGGAGCTCCGGCAGCACCGCCCACCTCTGAGCCCCAGCCTGAAACCAGACCCCGAGCATGAGATTTCCTTCTCAACTTGGGATGCTCTGGGATGGCTTGTTACTTTGGCTACCTGCTCTGCACATTTGGATAACATTTTACAATGTTCTTTTGCAGCAAACCCTGGAATTGCCAGCGTTCCCCATTTCTGCCGACAGCTCCCATTGTTGATGGTTCTAGGAACTTGGAGATAGCCCATTACATTAAAAAAAAAAAAAAAAAGCCAACCCAACCACTATGGATATCTTAGTTTATAGAAAAACTGCCTGAAAGCTTTGGTGAAGTTTGAAAAATTCTCCAGATATTAAACTTTTTCCCTTATTGAGATTAAATCCTCCTTTTAATCAGTAAACCCACAGCTATGCACCAGGAATTAAAGCTCATATTTTGCCTTCGAATAAATAAGAGACACTTTGGGAGTAATGTGCCTATTGGGGAACTCTGGGAAAAAAAGACAAAATTATTGCTGTTGGTATGTTCTTTGCTGGCAATTGCTATAACTAAAGCAAAAGTGGCAGAAGCAGCTTTTTTATTTTTAGAAAGACATCCACAGTGATTTATTAAACCTCTCTGGGGAAGACAAAAGCTATCCTCTCTGTATATTTACTTGAGGAAGAATTTATTTTCAAGGCAAAAAATTAATTATTTCTAAATAAGAAGAGACAGGGTTCTGTAAAAACACCAGGGCTATTTTTGGAAGAAAATACCTCAAAAATCATCTACAGAGAAGCCAACTGCATCAAACATTGCGTTGCTCTATTTCATTCACAAAATTGCTCAGGAGCCCCAGCAGTGGAGCAGACAACTCTATTTTATCTGTACACTAAATACCTTATATGTATTTCCTGTATAGTTCTTTTAAATCTATTGAGAGTAGAAGCCCTGTTGTAAAAATTCAAGGTAAATTTACATGTGATAGAAAAACATTGCTCAGTGCAGTGCTATGAACAGCAAGGTTTGAATAGTGCTAAACCCCTTCCCAAACAGAGCCACCACAAAGTCATAAAATATTCTTTCATTTCTTACTGATCTAAGCATGCCTGACCAAAATGTTATGAGAAAAAACTACAATTATCCTCCCTTCTCCCACAGAAGGGCCACTTACTCCACCAGAAAAGACAGATATCCATATTAGCTGTTACTCTCACTCCATTTCCTTAACAAACAAGCATCTTACCTTGACATTTTCTCCTCTCCCTTGTTGATTTTAGATACTTTCTCAAACATTTAGCAGATCTCCATCCTCTGTTGCACTGACCTCCTCGGGATGTGAACTTTCCTGGGTTTCGTAGCACTCCACTGTTTGAGGTGTCCATTCTTGTCAGCACCCTCTGCCTCCCAAAACTTCTTTCCCCAACAGCTATTTTCTCCTTTGCCAGATTCTCTTCACTGCATCACTTTCAATGATGTCTTCTCCTTTAAAACAAACAAGCAAACCACCCAGCCACCCTTACCCATCTCCTCACACTTCTCTCCCCTCATGTTATTCTCCTCTTGCCCAAGGGAGTATCTTCCCTATTACTGCCAGCTGAATTCCATATAATTCCCACTGCTCCTCCCTCACAAATTTCTCTTTATCTCTTTCAATTGTTTTAGTTTTCCCTTCTCCCTCTGTTTCTGTGCTTTATATCCCTTCCCTATGTCCCTTCAGCCTGCCTGCACCGTGAATCAGGACATCAGAATGTTGTGCTAATGTTCTTTTTTATTTAGTGTGGGGAATTCCTTTTGTTGATGTCAGCAACATTGTTTGTGCAGCTTGTGTGATGAATGTGTATTTTAATGTCAACAGGGTAATGAAGCCTCCAGCACCCTCATTCCCCTGATTTAGAATTCTTCCCAGCATTCTGTATTCCCCAATGGAGCCTCTCAGCATCTGCCATCCTTGGCAAGAACTGCCATTGAGCAAACAGCTCTTTCCACTGCTCCACCTTCCTTCCTTCACTTTCTCTTCCCCACTGCCATCCAAAAATCTGTGGAGGAAGGGTAAAGCCCATAAAACAGACTGAATGGCCTTCCTAAATAATTACTCCTAGGAAACAATGCACAGGAATTTTAAAATTCATGTTCCCTAAATCCAGTGGAAATTAAGAAGTACCTGCTGCTGTTGCAAGGAAGGCAACCTCACAGATCTATCAGTGAAACACAACTATTTCACCAGCATTGCAGACCCGAGCACAGAGAATGGGAAGTGACATTCTGCAACTGAGGGAGAGAGGATTTTTGCCTATATATATGTGGGAAATTCAGGAACCAAGAGACACTGGGTCTTAAAGTCCCCAGTGCTCACTGCAAGAAGTAATTGTGTTTGTCATTTCACAAACACTGTAAGAAAGAATGCAAATACTGCAAAGGCAGCAATGGGGTTATAGTTACAAGGTGATAAACCAATTGCTGCACCAAGAAAAAACACAAAACTACTTAAAACAACCAAATCTTTTAATTAGAAAGCAACAAACATGCAAACAGCAGGTATAGAAATTTATTTGAACCAACGTTTTTACTATCATGAAAGTTACTTTAAAACATTGATCCAAGCTCCCACATTTGCTGTTTAAGGAAAATATTGCACTTGGCATCTTCTAGCACCCCTCATACATGGCAAAACATTTTAAAAACATTTTTGCTTATTTTAACTTGCACACTCTCCCCAAGTCATGCACACAGTCATTCAAAAAAACGAAAGGTTAGGTTATCCAAAAGCAATACCTCAGAATTGCACTAAAGCTCTGTAAGGAAAAATATATTTAATGTCTTATACAAATTTCATTGACTTCCAGGTGCTCACACACAACTGTTGGTTACTCTTCATCTTCATTTTCGTTCTCCTGGCCAGATCCTTCTGATCTGTCACCTTCCAATCGGTCTGAAAAACACAGATTTAGTAAAAAGAACTTTCAGAACTTTATTTTTCTGGTAAACATTCATTATGCGCTGTCTCCCTGGGCTATTACACGATGGGATAGGGCTGTGGGTTTTATGGTAGAAGAAAGTTTGTGTGGACTTACAGCAGAGAGTGGCTAGAAATGTTAGCACAAGAAAGGAGAAAAGGAGAAATGCCCTAAAGGATTTCCAGGCGTGAAAGCAAAATCTGTGTACAAAAGGAAAAACCTTGTAGCTGCTGACTGGCTGTCAGCACAGAAAAGATGAATACAGGCATAACATTAAAATGAGATGGTGGCAACAAGGGACAGAAGTGCTGTGCTGGGGAGCTAAAACTACAATAGCTACACTTAGAAATGTGAATGGCCCAGAACCTGGGGGATCACTGCCTGTCACTTCAATACATCAGAAAAAATGCCTTTTGATGTAAATGTTTAGAGAAGGGCAAATACAGAAATGTCTGAGGGAACATGACTGGCTCAAGACCAACCACTCAAGCAACATGCAGTCCAGTTTAGAAACACTCCACCCAGCTGTAATAGATTTTTACTGAAATTGTAACTGAAATGTTGGGCAATTCTTTTTAGCATTTCACTCAAAAGAAATAATGACAACTGAAGGAAACACAAGAGCATGAAGGTGTAGCTCTGGGCTGGACATGTGGCACCCTTGTGGCTCCCAGGGCAGCCAGAGGTGAGAGAGGAGCAGCAGCAGCCACCAGGCACAGCTTCCTTCACAGCTCACTGCTCTGCTTACCCAGAGTCCCCAAACTCAGTATCTCCCATCACTTCCACCTTCACATCTACAGGTCTGTTAGGTTTTTGCCCTATATGAAATGCTAGCCTCCCAAAACTTCATCTCCTTTCTTCCTACACACTGTGTGATGTCTCTCCACTGTCCTCCATCTTCAGGGTCAATCCACTGCACTCAGCTTCTCCAGCACCAGCATCCAGCTCCCAGTGATGATTCCTCCATGCAACCCTCTTATCACCAGCTCCAGCCCCACGGGAACTGGAGGGACATTGCCAGCAGCCTCAGCAATGCCTCCCACAGTCCTCAATCTTCACACTCCCCTTCAGCCCCAGACAACTCCAAGCCCACAATCACAGCCAGTTTATCTTACAATTCACTCCAGCCCTCCCCAACAGTTTTCCCATCACACAGCACTCACTGAAATGATCATTCCTGAAGAGAGTATTTTTCAACACCTAAAAATATATTTTGCTCTTTGTTTTGAGAAAAAACAACAGCTGCAGAGATTTTGCCAGTCTCACACCAAAGAAGCAACTCCTAACTACTTCCCTTAAGAGAACCTTGAACAACCCTGGAATGTTCTCACCAGCCAACCCCAAGTACAGCCACAGACAGCTGAAGGTTTTGATGCTTTCCCAAGAAATCTGCTGTGGACAAGCTCTTCAGAAGCCTCTCACCTGCTCTTATGTGATTCAACGAAGCCAGCATTCGGAGCATGAAGGAGGCTGGAACAGTGATGGTGTTTCTGGTCTCTTCCAGCATTAATTCATTACGAGTTATAACCTGGAGGCAGGGAAGGGAAAAAAACAGCATCAGAAATAAGCACAGAATTATGCTGCATCGATAGAGGCTTGGGGATACAAAGTTTCTGTGCAAAAGCCATTTTAGAGAGTCCAAAATTACCATAATATTTTAATAATTGCTGTTGAATGCTGTTGTCTGGGGTAAGAAAAGTCAGTGGACTCTGCCTGCAGGTATCCAATTATTTGTCTAAAGAATATTCTAGTAAGATCATGGTTGCATTGTCCACATGCATGGCAGATACTAAGATGAGTGACTAAGAAAAACTTTGGAAACCTTTCATGAAGTAAAGCAGATTGATGAGAGAAAGTGCTGTTTCCAGATGGCAACTGTTGTAGAGAACAAGGTTCTAGCACCAGTGCTGGCCAAGAATGTGGGAAGGAAAAGAGATGAGGTTACCCTCAACTCCTACCTTCATGCTGCTTTAAACTTTTGGAGAAAATCCAAGGAACACAAGCCATTTTCTATCCCACTTCAGGAACATTCTTTAGCTCCATAATTCTTTGTAAACAGAGCTACAGCTTGCCTCAAAAAGACTTGAAAGAGCCAGCTCCTACTGTCTCATCTTCAAGGGAAAAAAAATCCACTAATGAATACTTTTAGCTCTTTTCCCTTATTCCTTCTTCATGGTACTTCCTTGCCAACCTCCTTTCTTCCTCCATAAATTCTAATCCCACACTGTAGCTTGTCTCAGCTTTTAGAATATGTCTTTATTATCATTAAGCACAAGATTTTCTTTAAGTGGAGACAAGTTCTGAACATTTTTCAGTCTTTGCTCCCAGATCAGCTGCTGTAAGACAGGAAAATAATGCAATTCCTGTTCTCCCTGGGACTCTTCAAACCTGTTCCTCTTGTGAGGAACAAGCTCTTGCAATTGTTTCCACTGCCCTTCTCCCTTCCCAATCAAAGCAGCTCTTTGCTGTCAGTCTCACCTGTTTGCCAGCACTTGGCACAGCTGATCCCTCCCTAACAGAAGCAAACTGAGAAGGCAGCAGGCTGCTCTTTATTCCTCTTTCATCCCCTATTTCTCTAGTGCATCATCAATAGCCCCCTGACAACCTGCTGCTGAGGCTTCTTCTCCCTTCAGAGGTTTGTTCTCATCCCCACTGTCTTTCCCTATTCACTAAGGTCATGGCCTCTCTCAATTTTAAATACATTTGTGTATCTATATGGAACTTTCCTCAAACACACTGTTTTCTCCCCAGACCTTCCCCCTGCTATGGAAAACAATTCAGGTATGTTGGACACTTGCTCCAGCCCAACTTAACATGGTGAGAACTATTTTAGTGCTATGAACATCTCTCCTGTCCCATACATTGGTATTTCAATACAGGGAATAAATAAAAAAAACAAAAAAACATGTAAAATTACAAACAGCACTGCAGTCAATTCTTCTGAAAGTTCTACATTTTATATTAAACATAACTAAATATCTAAATAATTTGCAATTATTAGAAATAAAGGGAGGAAACTAAAGTACAATAATTAAAGTATTACTAAACTAAAGTACAATAATTATTTTTAGCACACATTTATGTTTAGCAATACTTCTAAACCCCAAGGGCTCCAAAACATGTCACGACTGAAGCTGCCACACAATACTCCAGGAAGTGTCACTTCACTCAGTGCTAAAATTATGGGAAAGGTTCAAAACTCACAAGTGAATGGTCTGGGGTTTTTTCAAGGGAGGTGGTGTGGTGGCTAAGGGTTGTGTGTTTCTGTTTGTTTAAAATATATTTAGCACTACTACAGAGAAATAATGATTTAAAAAAAACCCAGTCTACTCTATCTGTGCTGCCCAAGAGATTTCACAAAAAACACCCCCAACCTGACCACACCATAACCAAATCTGTCCTATAATATTATTTACAGAAAACCACATAACATTTTGTGTTATGTAAATCACCCAAATATGATGATTCAGCAGTCAGCTATATGGTCACCCCAGGCCAGTTGCTATATCCAGTTATTGCTCTGAGGGCAACATGAAAGGAATGAGTTACATAACTTCACATTGGACTTCTATAACTGATTGGGCTTGCAATGTTTTCTTCATTCCAGGAAGTTCCCATGTGCAGTCTTAACCTTTAAGTCCCTTTTATGCCACTGAATATTTAATAGGATTGATTTCTGCACTCCCTGTTATTCTGTATATCCTTGCATTTCTTTCAGTTTATTTCCTTCATCTTCCCTTCATTTATTTGTTCAGAGACAAGCACTATGTTCATTTATTAATTCCTGCCAGTTTTCCTTCTATATCAGAGTGTTCACACTTCTTCCAGCTCCTTTCATGCACACAATAGCAGATCATGTTACATAATTTCTAGGAGAGCTGACGAAATGCAAAGTGCCAAGGATATGAAAGTCAGCTGTTCTGAAGGGCAGCTTTTTATTTGTAGCTCATCTGTTGAACATTAAATAACTCTGCTAATTCAATAGCAGTAATTTGTACCAAAGGCTGTTACAGAATTAAAGATGCAACAAAACCATAAAAAAGGAGGAAAGGTTCTTACCTCATCTGCAAGTTTTCTGTTAAAAATCTTGGATTCTTCCAGTGGTGACCAAATTTTTATATCATAATCAATCCCCGACGAGGCCAGAACTAGAAGTAAGTAACAGTAATTCTAGATTAAATGAGTTATGTGTTTATTGGTATTTTCTGCCCTTAAATGGAAGAAAAATACTTCACTTGAAGCATTTATTTGCAAATGTCAGATCTCATGCTGAACAGAGCTTGTAATTACCAAGTCTCCACAGATCTGCTCCATAGATTGTATGGTTTTGAATATAACTCTATAGGTATGAAGAAAATAAATGCAAACATCAAGAGCCCCGTTTTAAATTTTTAAAAATCACCAGAATATACAAAAGATGAAAGCAAAAAGAGCAAATCCAGCCACCACTAATCCATTTCTGCAGATAAGTATATGCATTAATAACAAAGCTTCAGGATTTCTAGACCCAGGTACAAAGGCACAACCAAGATAATTTCAAATGTACCTTTGATAATTTCAGTGAACTACATGTAAATTTATTTGATAGTAAATATAAAGATGCAATGGATGCTGTTATAAATAAAATATGAAAAACATGAAAAGTTGAAGAACATTCTTTAGATCATTGCATGAAAACCACTGTAGGAATGAAAATTCCATAGAAAGGTCTCAGTAACTGGGAAGCTGAACAAGAGTAACTGTCCTAGAAGGAGGATGAGCTCTTAATGACACCTTCAGAGTGTGACAGGGAGACAGTCACGCTCCAACAAGACATCAGCAAAGCTACAGGACACTTCCAAAGGGAGTATCCAACTCAGGACATTTACAAGAACTCAGTTTCAGTAAAAAAGTTAAAAGTCCAAGGCTTACCCCATGTAGAACAGTATTCCACATTGTCTTAAACTGTTTGAAAACCCCCAGCCTCTTCTGGTACTATTATAATGACTTTACTTGCTAATTTACTAATAGCTGACTCTTACTATACAGCTAGGTAAGCTGTGAAAAAAAATAATACTTTCTCTGACTGTGTCAGAGGCTGGAAGATGGTTTAGATTTTCCAGCTACTTGTGATTCCTTCAACTGCTTTGGCCCATCTTTTCCATGAAAAATTTCCTCTAAACACAAATTATTATAATTTCTATGAATTTTATTATTTCTTCTAATCTCACAATGGCAGTGAGAGAGGAACACTCACTTCCATTACATTTTTTGATGGACCACATTCCAAGATAATACTTTCCAAGTATTGCTGGCATTTCAGCAACCCCATATTTCCCTCATTAGTGTCATAGAAAACATTTATGTGTTGAGGGCAGCAAAAAATTGAAATTCTTCTTACTACATCTGACAATATTTCTACAAATTCTGTGCCAGGAGTAGCTCGATTTCAATAAATTTTTGAGTAAGCAGGGATTTAAGGGCCAAAGATCATTAGTAAGAGGCAAAGTTAAAAGCAGTATTATCTGAATTATATGGAAAACATGAATAACAGTTCACTGATCAAAGGCTGAGCTTTCAAATGCTCTGGTGCAGATAAGCTGGACATGCAGAGTGTGGGAATGCTGTCCTTACTGGGGTCGAAGGGGTGAGGCTGCAGACAGTTCACCACGTGGTTGTCAGCCTCCAGCAGCATGAGGTGCTCGGCAGTGTGGCGGTCCCAGATGAAAATGTGGCCGCAGTCTGAGCCACTCATGACAAAGTTGGATCCCCAAAAGTTGGCTTCCTTTATCTGTAAGAAAAACAAAACTTTGTAAGACCCAGCCAGTGGAAAGCCCATCCAAGAGCACACTTCAGAGTCTGCACTAACAGCGCTGCTGAAGGAAAGCTCAGCCCATGCAGAAATGAGATTTAAGAAATTTTAAAGGAAACACTTAAAGAAGAGTGATTAAAAAAATGAAAATTTAGAAAGTTTTAGATTTCCACAACAAAATAGCTGCTGACAGGAAAAAAAAAAAGAGAGAGAGGAGTTGGGGCAGACTGAAGAGTTTGAAAACAAATGTCAGCAGATCTGGCACTTTCTGAAGTCACAGAAATGATCCTGGAGACAGGGAGTTTGCAAAGGAGTTTTTAGGAAGAGTTTGGAAGTTGAAGTTTGTGAGAGGCTGATCCCTGGGAGGGGATTTTCCATTACAGGGAAACAGGAAACAAGACAGAAGCTTGTGAAACCATCTCCAGAAATCACTTCTGATTTTACTCAGCATAGGGCCTCAAGATTCCCATTGTGAAATGATATAAATTTGCTATCCTGTGTCCTCTACAGGTGAGAGGTTTGATGGGGTGGCAGAGGGAGCAGGGACATTGCTCCAACACAGTCATGAGATGTGAGCTGAGAGCTCCCCAACAGTCTGGTGTCTGTGCTGCAGGAAGAAGCCTGAAGTGTAGCCTTGTGTGTAGAATTATTTTGAGAGCCAGCAGTACCTCTTACAAACATACATTACCCCCTTTTAATTGACATACAAGGGGCAAGAGAGGTACCTGTGCAAGCTGGACTTTGCAGTGCAGCAGTTTGCGGAATTCACACACACCATTTCCAATGCTGCAAGTTCAGTCTGGCATTTAAGATTAAGTCCAGCATAAGGGACAGAATTCTGAGTTTGAGACTATCTACAGAGAATCCTGCAATGAATTCTTTTCCAGGTAAGGCTCTGAAGAGGGCCATCCTGGATCCTTACCTTTCTTTTGGTACACTTCCCTCAGAAAATGCCCTGAAGAGAAGGGCAGAGATGTTGCCTTGCTCTGTGCTTTGCCCCAGCTACCTCGATACAGATTCATTGCTAAGTTGAACTCTTATGCTGTTAGAAATATGTGCTTTATTTCCAGCATAAGCATGCTCAGTTGGCTTGGTAGATCTCTGTCTATAGAATATGTCCCAATGACTGCAGTCAGTGCAATAAAGTCATCCTGATGTCTAAAAATAAACCAGAGATGTTGCATTCCTGTAATGAATACCAAGGTATTAATCTTTCAGCAGCTTTTGTCTTATAGCTCCTTTAAATATGTATCTTCATTATCCTGTTATATCTAGATTATCCCCAAAAATAAAAACTTTTAATTTTATATTTAATTTTCAATTATGACCTCTTCCTGCTTCCTTTGTATTCTCTTACTCATAGTTCTCAATACTCATAAAACCTAATTTTAGCACCACAGAAATGAACAGAACTGAAATTCCCATGTAAAAATTTTGGTTTTCAAAAGTTTCTAAAAGTCACTGCTTTAAAAGCAGGACTGTAAAAAATGTAAGATTGCTAAATTAAGTTTTCAAAAGTAAGACAGAACCAGAATTGTCCCATTTGCCTGCACAACCTTAGTTCACTATATATACATATATATGTAAAAATTATATATATCAATGGTTCATTTATATATATATATTAAAAAATGGTTCATGTAATTGAAAACACAACTTTATTCCTGGGCTGCTCACGTGTGTAGGAAACAAAGCTTTTTTAAGCTGTCTCCTTCACAAATTTGAAAGGGAAATATCATTAGCCCTTGCCTTGCAGAAATGAGGGTATTACTCAAACCAGCATATTAAAATGAAGTTTGCAACCATAGAGACCAACAGGGAAAATAAAACTGCATTTTCTTTCATTCTGTGAATTCCTTGCCATAGCTGCTTGTGTGAAACAAAAACAAGAAGACCAACCCACACAGCCAAGAAAACAAACAACAACATCTGGTAAATAATCTATATAATAACAGCTATGCAGACAGAGGCTGAATTAAGACTTAGATGAACTCACTTTTAGTATCTTTTAACCACCAAGTGCCTGATGCCAGGACTTTTAAACTAATGGGGGTTTGAGCAATTAAAATCGATTTCTGAAATACAGTGCAAAACTCCTTGTCATTAATCAAAGTTTATTCTAACCCCTGTAGTTCATGTAGACTGAAATATGTATTTACTAAAGCATTTTTCCCAGTGTAATCCAAGCTATTCACACAAACCCTAGAAAATGGCTTTTGGGGGTAAAGGAAATACTCCTCACATCAGCTGCAAAACAACAAACCAGCTACTTCTGCAAAATACCACCTAGAACTCAGAACTTCACATCTTCAAAATATTGCAAAAACCAAAAGAAGAAATAGCAAGGAAAGCAGCATCTGTTTTCCATGCACCATTGCTTTACAAACACAGCAACTGCATTTTTCTTAAAATACAGCATTTTGTGTGAAAAAGATGAGGCATCTAGTAGCTAAATTGGGATTTAATAACTAGCACTAGTTCCTTTTTTTAATTCGGAGATGTCAAGGTTCTTCAAAACTGTGATTTAATCCTCACTTTCCCTTCCAAGCTCTTCAAAGTTAAAGATTAAATAATAATTTTGAACAGCTTGGAAGGGAAAGTGAGGATTAAAACGTAATTTGGAAGGTAGGCACATTTTATACCACTTAAGCTGAGAGAGAAATTGAAAAATAAGAATACCCCAAATTTTAAAGGATGTTAAGGGGACAGAGTCTTAAACTCAGGAGTATTTAAATGCCTTTCACAGAACCACTGGGTTGGAAGAGACCCCAAGACCATCGAGTCCAACCCAGCCCTAACACCTCAACTAGACCACAGCACTGAGTGCCACATCCAGTCTTTTTTTAAACACATCCAGGGATGGTGACTCTACCACCTCCCAGGCAAAGCATTCCAGTACTTGATCGCTCCTTCCATGAAAAGCTTCCTCCTAATACCCAGCCAGTATTTCCCTTGGTGCAGCTTGAGACTGTGACACGAGTCCCACCAATTTTAGCTTTCCTTTACAGCCAATTCTGTGCCTTCCAAGTGAACAGAGAAGCCCAAGGGCTTCAAGGGCAGCCCAGTGTCCTTTTTGGCAAGCGCAGCAGGGGCAGCTACACTGAGTGAGCCCCCGAGGCCGTACCATGGTGCGGGAGTTGCGGTGACCTTTATAAACCATCTTGATCAGCGGGCGACGGATATTCAGCGTTTCCAGCTCCTCCATCTCCTTCCTCTCCTTCCTCCTCCGGAAGAGCTCCTGGATGCGGGCGACGGCCGATCGCCTGTGAATTCCAGAGAGAACAGCACTGAGAGCCCCTCCCCAAACGCTGCAAGGGGCTCTCAAAAATCACCATCAGGCACTCTAACACATTCTCCACGAGTGTGACACAGACATCGACAGAATCCCAACTGTAAAATCACAGACTTGAATAGTTTCCATCCTGGTTTACAACAAGAATAGCATGCAAGACAGTGGAGTGTCAACTGATGCCAGGTTTTATTCCCCCTCTGTAGAACAAACTTCAGCTGCTGGCAAAATTCACATGCTATTTTATTTTCATCCTTCATCCATATTGAGGTAGCAAAATTCAGAAGTGAAAAAAAAAAAAATCTATGCTAGAACAGAAGTTTTTAAATTTTACAAAGCCATTAAGGATCTAATGTGTCTCTCAGCA
Organism: Polioptila caerulea; assembly: GCA_013397295.1. Classification (NCBI taxonomy): domain Eukaryota; kingdom Metazoa; phylum Chordata; class Aves; order Passeriformes; family Certhiidae; genus Polioptila; species Polioptila caerulea. The sequence continues at coordinate 22,459 of VYXF01002955.1, forward strand.
TAATTTGGTTTTTCATAAAATTTTGTCCAATGTATTTCTTGTCATTATTTCTCTATGAAAAGACTCAAGATTTAGACAGCTTTTAAAAAGTTCCTACTAAGGCAAAAGATGATTTGAGATCAATTATTGGAACACCTATCCCATATGGTAGCAGTAAGGTTTAGAGCTGGAGATTTCCTAAAATAATAGAAGAAAAAAAAACCCAAACAAATTATGCAATTTGTTTTGTAGATTTTTAATTCCAGGAGCTTATTTTTCTATTAATCTGTGAAAAGACCTTAGTGTCAAATTTTTCCTGCCTAGCTCTTCAGTTTGCCTATCTCCATAACTCCAGCTATGACCAGACAGTTACATCTCAGTTCTTTTTCTTCTGTCATTCCTTGTCCATTATTAGCTCTGAGGTCCTGAACACAGTCCAAAGGGAATGTCACTCTCAAGAAGAAGCAGGTACAGATTTTAGCAGAATGCAAGGAGTGAAACTATTACAGCAATTTATATGATCCTAAAAATTAAACTGATGCAAGAACCTCCCTACACTGCTGCCGGAAAGCAACCTGAATTTGTTTCTAAGTAATGTTTTCCAGTGTTTTAGCCACTGATCCTGGAGACTCCAGCAACAAGTGCTTTACTCCAGAAAAAAAACCCCACCAGATCTCTCATAACTCAATTCTCTCAGCCAGTGATCTGCTTAGATTTTTGTCCAATTTCTGCCACACAAGAAAGTTGCACCAAAAACTTAAGGTGAAATAAATGTTATGCTACAGCTAAGCAAAGAAGGAAAAGGAATGTAAGTCATTAATGCAAATTTATTTACTATAAAACAAATAAACCAACAAACCACACACTGTTTTACTAACACAGATCATATAACACAGCTAAGCTTTCAAAATAAGTTTTCATGATTTTTTATAGAAACCAGAAGAGTTTTGAAAGCACCAGTCAATAGATCCACTTAACAGTGTGCTATTTATTATAATACACTTAGATGTCTGCCTAGCAAACAGCAGAAAAAGTAGACTACTGCTACTATTTCCTTGGTGAGAGTCTTCTATCCTTTCAATCCCTAGGCAATTTCCTGGTTCATCTTTTTTATACTACAGAAAATAAATACACTGTATTTTTTTAGTTAGTTCTTATAATATGCAGAGTTTCAAATTTAATCTTCAGCAGATTTAAGAAGGTTCTTCACAACATCTTCATACAACATTGGGGAAAAAAAAGAAGCCTATGTTCTTTATCTACTGTGCTTTATAGATCACTGAGTAATTCTCCTCACCAGTTTGCTTCCACATAAATAAAAAAGAGTGGCATGCACATGATAGGCTGCATCAAACACTTGCAGAAACTTCTAAACCATTATTTGTGCAGATCTGGGCTTCGCTTGCTTTTAAAGGAAGTTGGGGTTTGTGTGAGAAAGTAAAGGCATCTATCATTTACTGTGATTGCTTTTCATAATTTTGGTGTGTTTATTCACATTAATTAATTAAAGATGTGCAGTGAAGAGGCTGGGAAGTAAAACATCATTAGGACTGACAGAGCAGTAGACTTGTCCAGCTGTTTCAGAAGGGTTACTTGCTGGACAGCAGTAACAAGTCTTGGGATTAAAAGATGGTATTAAACTAAATAATTGGTAAAGCAAAGTAGTTTCTAGCACAATTTTTCATCCAAACATTTCTATGAAAATTAATCTCCTCCTCTCCATTCCCCTAGGCTGAAATATGCAGACATTACAAACAAACCTCAATACTACTCAGCAATCAGAATCATGCATTTTTAAATAAGAGCAGATGCAGAGAAGCAACTTTTGGTTGAAACTGTCTTTCAACTAAATGGAGCCCTGAATTTAACCTCGTCATTTGGGGCCTTATTTTAAGAGGCAGGAGTGGATTTCTATTTAGTTATCTTGAGAAGTCAATGATTACCTTCACCAGGGAGAAGGCAGCCAAGCACACACGGCTCTGACTGTCAGACTGTGATCAAGCCCTGCAGAAAGCAACAAAATGGCAGAGGCAAGTCTGCTCCAGGAAACCTAAATATGAGTCCAATTTAGTGACATTTCAGAACAAAGAACATCACAGGGAAAAGCCTCCTCTCTGAGAGCTATTACTCGTCAATAACTACAGATTTTCTGTACCTTTTTTAAAGTCGCACACACACAAGGATTTTTAAATCTGGCATAGCTGTTCTCATTTGTATTTGTGATGAGCAATTCCTGTCTTTGCCAACACAAACACAGATAGCAGCCTCATCACCTGGAGCATCAGTGGGTACAGAAGTGTGCTGTGCAGTTTGAACTGTTCTGAGGTTCAGCTTGAGCTGAGCCTGGCTGAGAGCTGCTGCTTCCCTTCCAAGCACAAAATGCCAGACACTGGAATTTATGCACATTGTGTCAGCACTCCTCTGGCAACCCCATCCATGGGCACAGTTCTAGGAAGTACTCACAGAGCACTGCTTTTCCCCTTATGATCAGCCAGGTTTGAAGTCCTCAAAGCTAATTGTTGTAATTTATTATCAAAAGTCCATTTAAATTAAGCCCGAGATGAATGGAATAGGGATTCAGAAGTGAAGCCTTTTTTTTTTAGTTAAACATAGGTTCAAGATAAGCAAAGAAAAAAAAAAACAAACCCACAAAAATCCCATGATGCAAACTGATCCACAGCTATATATATTATAAATGGAGAGAAAGGCAAAATATGTATACATGTAAGTTAAGTCTTAAAATGTATAAGTTGTCACATAGGGCATTTTCTGTATATTTAGAAGTTCTGAAACGTAATGAGGATTTTTTTAAAAACAAGAATCTGTACAATTTGCACAATGAAATAACTGGTTTGTTAGTTAAAGGACAATAATGTAGTGGCTGCCGCAAAACTCATCTGGTACCTGAGATAACCCTGCTTCTTCCAAACACCATTATCCCAGACTGATAATGGTCAGTCTTACATCTCCCTGCTTCCTTGCTCCATCCCTCTTGTCTCAGCTCTGCTCTGAGTATTGAGCTCAGTATTGATTCCTTCAGTAATGAGGATTTTTTTTTTTTTTTTATTTCTCAAGTTTCCAAATGTACTCACACACAGACAAACATGGTTTCTTTTTCATAGTGGACAGCTCTGGGCTGGAAGGGATTTTAAAGAGCATCTCCCAAGCTCCTGCCAGAGGCAGAGACATCTTCCACTGGACCAGTGCTGAGGACCACAAACCCTGATTCCTTCTCTTGAGCTCTTTGATGTTAACATCTTATTTTTTATCCTCTCTTGTTGCCATCTTCTCCTTTGAATTATTTTCCCTATCCAAAACAATTGCAGAGAACCTAAGGCTTAGAGCCATTAACTTGGATCTTATTTCTCCAGTTCCTTATGGTCATTTGGACATTGCTCCCAGGCATATAATGGGATTCCTAGGGGTGTCCAATGGTGGGCTCAGTTGTGGGTCCCTTCCAAATCAGGGCATTCCATGATTCTCATATTATTTGTGTGTGTATCTAAACCAGCAGCAAACCTTGATCCAGGTCTGTCATTTCTTCACTGATCCTGTAAAGGAATCCACCTGCCAGCTACCACTGTCCTGCCCAAGAATTCCAAAGGTTTGTCTTAACCACCGTATTAACATAGATTCCTTGACTAAATGCCAACATTTGATTATATTTCTGATGTTAATTACTTCCTTTAGGAGCCTCTAAACCTTTGGAAGGGATTTACTGCTGCTGTCAAATTTCAAGCATTAAGACAGCTCAACACCAAAGGCAAAACCATCCTGTTAACAGCACACTGATACTACCCCTAAAGCCAAAGTTATTTCACTGCTGATCATACAAAACTGAATGTTTACTGTAATGCCCTTCTAGGTAATTTCCCAGCTTTCAAACACAATCAATGTTTAAACTATTTTCAGTTACAAAACATTTTTAAATTTCCACCTGACATGCTGCTGAATGATGATGAAAAGCAGAGAAAAAAAGACTGATAAGAATTCTATGCTGAACGCATCATTTATTTTACATTAAATTTATAGCAACATGAAACTAATATTCCCCTGGGCTGTGCTGAAGAGCTAAAGAACTCCTTGGTAAGCATGCTGAACATAGAAAAAATGCCTATTGTAAAATTTGAAGTACAAACAGCACAAATTCCTGAACCTCTAAGAAAGCTGACAAATTAAACCCAGGTATTCCAATTGCGGCTAAGATGAAACTACAAGACAAAAAAATAAAGATCTGCACTACTTTCCTGGAGGCATTTAAAATACAGGACTCAGGCTAAGTCTTTTATGGAACCTCATCCTGCACCTTTGCCTTTGCAGCCACAGGAAGCCAAGATGTTCATTTTAATCATTATAACGACTTTGGGCCATTTCCCCTCTAGATGGCCTCTGGCTGAAAACACAGCAGAGTTTCTTCCTCTTAGGGCATGTGGCCAAACACAATTACCCAAATTGCTTTATATGTTCTTACAACTGCTTCTCTCAAGTATTTCAATAAAGATCAAGTGATTTTTTCATTTAACTTCATTAAAAACAAAATTGTATAAAATTTAGCATCTATCTTGCTAAATGTGTATTACCCAATATAGCTCTAATAATTATGCTTAGTTCCATAACCTTGTTCAGGCAAAAAATATAAATGGTTTTTGATCCATGTAGTCTTACATTTTTGTCCAGAACTGGATGTTCTCTACTACCAGACAAAGCAAGTCAGCAGTACCCATGCAAATATAACTCGTTCCTCAGCAGCTCCATTTAAAAAATAAAAGGTATTTCATTTCACAAACTACACACTTTTCAAATTCCATTAATTTCTATGGCACACGATAAAAATGTTAATAGGTTGTAAAATGTATACACTGCCACTTCTTTTCAATTTCCATGCAACACATGCAGCTAAATATAACTCAAGCAATATGCTCTGTAATTCATAGCATTTGAAGTACAGCAATTCTTAAAATGCCAGTTAGATATGAAAAACAAGAACCTGATAAATCCAATATACGGCAATAAAAAGGAGGAGGGGAGGAATAAAATAATTAATTACCTCATTATTCTATCACCTATCGCTGTTCCTCTGATATTATATCTAGTAAAGGGAATAACAACTGAAGTCATTCACAAATGCTGGGTACCATGTTTTTCAAAGGTTAGCATCTCTTACAAAATGTGCTCTATGAATTCCAACTGAGAAGGCTCCTTCCCAGTGTATGAGTCAGTATATGAGACTACTTGGATTTCAGCAAAAATAGTATTCAGATTATATAACAGCACACAAAGTTAAGTTATAAAATGCAGTAATTCTTCATAGATCACAGCAGCTGTATCATCATTTCCATTTTACATCCGTATTTCTTCAGATTTTGACCTACTCATTGTAGCTTTTTCCAGGCTTAGCCTCCACCCCCAGATCAACTTTAAAGTCCAAACAACATTAATTCAGTCATTTAAGTAGGAAACAGCCCTCAGAGAGCTGTTTTGACTAATTTGTGAAAATTAAGATCAATCCATTAAAAACTGCACTCTGTGTATGAAGAACATTTTGCATAGATTGTTTTCATCCCCCTCCCACAGACTACAAGGTACAAGCTCTGTTTGAACTAAACTTGCTGGACCCAGAAAGTTTTAGAGAAGAAATGCCCTTGCATATGTCCAGACTGAAAGACCTGCACATGTCTTACTCGTCAGAGAAGGCACCTTTTCCTGGGGATTCCCCAACATGCACAGGAGGTTATTTACTCTGGTGAGTATCTAGCTAAACTGCACTGCTGTACAAAAGAGGTTTTAATTTTTATTTTTTTTCATTTAAAAGTATTCTCTGCACTTTCTTATTCATTTTGTTAAAAAGAACATGCATTGACTAGCCCAACAATATGAAAAAATGAAATAACTGCTCAGCTTCTTTTAGTGACTTGGGAAGACCACTCCTATAGTGATGCTCAGTGGCTACAGAAATGCTGCTGAAAAAAATCAGATGCCACATTCTCAATTATTTTTTTTAAAGAAATGTTCTTCTGTGTCAAAACTCTTCCTAGCTGACTCCTAGTCAACATGCAGCTGACTTAGCCAACCAACCAAAGGATCGTGGTATTTCTCCACATTTTGCTGCTATTATTAAAAATCTTTTTCAAAATATTAAAGGAGGTGCAGACTTTGCCAACTCCTTCCTGATAGCTCAGCCTCAGGTTAGTTGGTGAGAAACCACCTATCCTCAAGTTTTAAGATTTATAAGCATCTAAGAGGAAGCTACATGGCCCTTGTGGGTATTCTTAGATTATTTGAGAAAAAGATCAAACCTTCAGCTTGAAAACATTACAACTTGGATTTGTACCCAAATAATATTCAAATAATGGAAGCCTTGTACAATTAGATTGGCAAAATAAACAATATTTATTAATAAATCTGAAATCTACATCCATATTACTAAAAATAAGCTGAGATGCAGCAGTTCCCAATTCATTTAGAGCTCTGTTTAACAGAGCTATCAGAAGGGTATTTCTGCCACTATTTTTCCCTTTAAGAGGAAGCTACAGATCTTGATTTCAGAGTACAGATTCAGAAATCTACCCTTTTTTTTCAGTGGAGAAAGCTGTACTTCACAGTGGGAAAATGACTCTGAGACAGTTTCCTTTATCTGAATTTCTCCACCTGTAGAGTTTCTGCTCAATGTAAACAAGAGCTATTTGGTTTGTAAGAAAACACAGCCTTAAGAAAAAGAAATTGATTGTAGGCAAAGCCAGTACTGCTGCATATTGGAAAAGGCTTATTAGTCAAACAGTTTTTGGCATTCTGTTTCAGAAGGCTACAATAGCCTTTTTTTAAATCTTTTGTCCTATAGAAAAATGATTTTTTTTTCTTCATTACATAAAACATGTTCACAAAAGGTAGATTATTGCAGGCTCGTCTTTCTACTTCAGAAAAAAACCCCATGACAAAATCAAACCCACAAAAAAAGGACCAAAGCAGCTCCCCTAAGCATTTGACAGAGAAAAAAACTCCTACTTTATTACTTAAGAGATTAATGCCATTAATTATCTTATGACATACTGGAAAGCAAAGTATTAGATAAACTTGAAAAAATGAGATTTAGTAAAGGAATTGTTAGGTAACACAATTTACTGAGTGAGGAAAGAGAAAAGAAGCCTGCAGAAAGCATCCTGGTGGAGTGGAGCCCCAGACTTGCAGGCGATTTTGTGCCATGTACTGCTACTGGTCCTTGAGCAGGGTGTAGGAATGGAATCATGCAGCACATTGAGGGGGGGAGCTTTATTAACAGAGAGGGGACTGTAGGGCCTTGAGAAAATCAGCATAAAATCAGTATCAAACTGAGTTATATACCTCTGAGCTTCCTTCTGGTGAAAGGGAACGCTCATGAATTAGGAATGATGAAGTAGGAAAGAGTGCAGGGTGCTGGGCTTGTGTCTGACCACGAGCCCCCTCTGGAACAGCCACATGCAAGAGAGGAGGAGGACACAGCTCCAGCTCATTGTGCTCAGAGAATCCTCTCCAGAACGAGAGTAACAAGCACAGAATTACTCCAGCAAAACCCAAACAGGACAGGGGGCTGGGGACCACATCCAGGCAAGAAGTGAAACATGAAGAGAGACAGAAACCAGCATGATGGCAGGAAACCCATAAATTTTTACTGCTAGGAGTGAGAAGAACTTGGCACTCAGTCTAAGGAGACAGAACCTGAACATGGACAGGATGAACATCATTCAATGATGAGCACTGGGTGTGAAAAATTATTTCAATCAAAACAGAAAGTTAGCAAGAACAAAATGACTGATTTTAGTTCATGTATACCCAAGGCAGCAGCAATGCTTTGAGTTAGCTTCCTACTCATTAAGGGACGTGGGATATTTTATATAAATTTAACCAGTTTGTGAAAGGCATTTTAGGCTATAACAACTGCCAAAGTACTAGTAGAGAGGACTCCCAGTTCCTTTCACTCTAACATGAGATATAAATACTAAGAGGGCTTAGAGCTATAGCCTTTAAGACCATCAGTGTCTGCCTTCTTTCTGGAAATCCAAATTTCTTTGAGCACACACAGGATGTCTTATTTTTCCTTAGTATCTCAGAGTGCATTTGGAAACTCCTGAAACCTGGAGAATAGGAGGGAATGTAATGCTCAGAAGTTAAACTGGAAAACTTCACTGCTTTGCACACATGCAAAAGCAGAACAAAATGATCTGGTCAGGCATTAAACCTGAGGAAAACCTGCAGGAAATCTTAAACCACAACTGACTATGAAGCAACTTTTTTTCAGATTTTATTTGGGGGGAGAATAAGGGAGCAGGGGACTGCATAAAGGATTTTAATGATATCATTCATTTAGTTGAATGATCTTTCCTTGGTGATAAATTTAAACTGTTACAAGAAGAAATCTCACTGCACAGAGAGGAAAGAAAGCATGTCAGATAAATTGTAACTTCATTTAGGATGTCCTCACTAGTGGGAAATGGTAACAGCTGTGTGATACCTGGAAGTGTCATTCTTATCACATTGCTACAGAAACTATTACATCCTAGAGACAACATGGTGCATGAAGAGAAGCTATGAATCCTGCTTGGAAATGGAGATGGGATTAAAATTGCAGGGCTTTTCACAGCTTGCTCTTCAATCACTGGATCATAATGAATATTGGCTCTGCAGGGGAAAATATTTCTGCCATTCCCTATCTGCCTACAAACGCTTAGTACTGCATGGAAAGTTAATGGATTAAGACAGAATCTGTGTATATTGGCTTCTTCATAAAAACTGCCATTTAGTGAGCAGAATTACTTGTGCTTTGTAATAAACAACCACTGACTGTTCTTTTTGTCACTACTGACAATGTGGTGGCTTACGATTTCTATTTTAACTGCAAATTATTCAAAACCTTCTCTAGAAATAACTATTAAATTCTTCCTGATTTCCTAATGGATACATACAGTAAATTCCTGTGAAGAATTTGCATTGCTAGCATAAGAAATTAACAGCACTTTCTTTGAACAGGAGTAAAGCAAAGGTACCTGACATGAGATTAAATTACATCTAAAGCTAGTAAAAAAGGTATTGTCTGAAGTCTCACAACAGAAATGTTGCTTAAATAATTTTATAGTTTTTTAATTAGCGAACAAAGGTATTAAATCAACAATAGCATATTGAGGGTTCAGTTTACTGAATGATCAAACAAGTATGTTCAGCTCTTCATATGAAAAAAGCACAAAGCTTACTAAATACATCTTTTATTAATGGTAACAGCTAGCAGTCTACCTTTCTTTTCCACTGACATACATAGTTAATAACCAACAAAAGGAAAAGAATTACAGCTTCTCTTTCAGAGAAAAAGAAGAATGAAAAATTGAACACATCAGTTTCAATGTATGTACTACAAACACTGCATTGCTGCACAATAGCAGTTGAAAGCTCTTGCTTTGCCAAAATAAGAACACCTAAGGTACAGCTGCAAATATTTAGCACCGAGGTATTCAGCAGGCAAGAGATCAGCAGGAACAGGTATAAGATCTGCAAGAGCCTTCCTGGAAGGGGAAAAGAGCCTCTCCTTGCAGGGAAAATGCAGCTGTACTTATCTTACACATAAGCAAATTAGACTCAGCCATCAAGCTCTTGGCCAGCTGTCAAAAAACAACTTACTCATCTAAGGATATGAGACCCAAGTTTCTCCATCTCTCACTCGAAGAAATAAACCAGAAAAACGAGCGGAAACAAAGGCAAGCGGCCTCTTGCCAAGCAGAGAGAGGTGCTGCCCTCACCTGTGCCCAGGGCCTCCCCGGTAGCGGGCGCCCGGGATGAGGACGGGGTCGTCGTCGCTGTCGTCGGTTTCCTGCAGAGCCGAGGTCCTGCTGGAGGCCTCGCCCGCGGCGCCGAGCCCCCAGGGCTGCGGCTGCGGCTCCTCGCCCGCGCTGGGGCCGGCGCCCGGGCTGCCCGCGTCCCGCTCTGCGCCCTTGGCACCGCTGCCTCCTTCCTCTGCGGCCCCACACACGGCGTCGGCGCTGGGGACGGCTTTTTCTGCCTGAGCTCCAGAGTGCTCAGGAGCTGGGCTATCTGGTACTGCTAAAGAGCAAATATTGGGGGGAACCTTTAATACATCATACCATTAATGATTATAGTCTCTTTTAGAAATGGTCAGCGAAGTGAAATTATGCAAACTGAGTTCAAATTTCATTCTCTACGGCTTCTCATAACTATTTGAAAGAGTACAGATACATACTTGCTTCTGTTGTCTCTACAGCTTCATCTGTATTTTTCAGCTCTTCAGCACTTGCATCTTCTTTGAGAGATTCATCAGGAACCCCTAAATTAAGCAATTTAATAGTAAACCACATGATTTCATTTAGATGCACATCTCTAATGTAAGCAAGTCTAAATGACACCAGCACTCCTAGAAGAAACCAATCCAAGTAAGCCACTCCAAAGTCAGTGTCTCTCCTGATGTCTCAGCTATCAGTCACATAAAAATCAGCATATACAAACCTATCTAGGTGACCAGGTCAGCACTAACAAAGAAAAATGTGGTCATTTCTTGTTCCTTAATGTATTTAACAGCCTATGCTACAAGAACTCTAGCAGCAAAAATAGCATTTGTACACTTAATACAGACACTTACTATTATATCTGAAGACAAATGAAGTTACCAGTCAATTAAAAGGGATTTTTTGGGCTTTTTTTGTATTTCTCTGGAACCAGTCATTTGACTTGACTGCCCTTTTGGCAATGAACTGAGCAAGATAAACACATTTAATAAAACACAGTGAAAGCTTGAAAGAAATGTAAAAAAATTCCAAGCACCCATTTATAATGAGTGCAAAGTGCAGTTGTTCTATTTTTCTATACAAATCGGGGCACAATATGCCCCTAAGAAGAATAATTTTTTTAGAACTAAAGACAAGTTAATGCTTATATTTATTTGCAGCTATCTCAAGTTGGTGTCTTCTTTCCCAAAAAAATTCATGCTTTATTATGGCTGTGTTCTGCCTTCATGTGCATGTATGAGACCCCCAGTGTGTGCAATGGGGGTCAGGGACATAGGAGGGCAGAATTTTTGCCTCAGCATAAGAAATTCCAATGTATCTTACTTGTTTCCCCATCAGGCCCTGACTCGTCCGAAGCTTTTGCCTTCACAGAGTCTTCTTGGCCTTCACTTTTGCAATGACTTCCACTCCCTCTAGAGCTTGAATTTGTGCTGCTCCTGGCAACATAACATGGAGAAAGAAAACCATTTAGGATCATGTAAATACATAAGATCATTGCAACAGCACAGCCTGACCAACATCATCTGTCTCACTGCAGTCAAGTGAGAGCTCCTGGCAGCAGCTACAACCAATTCACAGCAATTTCAAAATTCTCTTTTATTGCGTCTGTTGCCACCCATCCCACACAATTCCTCTGCATCCTCTCTCCTTCCTTTTTTTTTTTTTTTACTTTTAAAGACTGTCATCATTGCTTTTCCAAATATTGTAAGAACTGCAAAGGATTTGCTTTATTTCATTATTTGCACACTTTTTAGATGTATAATTAATCAGAGATCTTATTAGAGGAATGACAAGCTATCAACTGAGCACTAATAATGTTATCCCATTCAATTAAAAAATTTGATTAAAACAAATGTCTCCAGGTCCTTCACCATTAATTATCCTTCCTGTACCTTTTGAGGTATGGACTTTCAGTTCTCAAAGTTTTGTTATTTCTCAAGATACACAATAAGTCGGTATTTGACATTTACTCTCCATTCATGTTTAGATAATTATTGTAGGACACCAATTTCTCTTTACAATATGGAAAATGAATCCTCAGGAAATATTTAAAATGCTGTCCTGAATGTCATTGAAACTCATGTTTTTAGACTCTCTAGCAAAGACTTTTGGAAATGCAGTCCTGTTGCTGAGTTCTCTTATGTGATGTGACCTAAAACTCAGGCAAATCATTGTACAAAAGCAGAGAAAAGGGCAATTACAAGCATGATTCTCAAGAATTCAGACTGTCTCCTTAAAAATATCTTCTGACCTGTGTGTTATTAGTAAATATTTAATATGCTACATTGCTAGAAGCAACACAGATCATACTTAGTCAAGATTCTTGAGAACCCAGTCTAGACTTCAGGGATTTTATGCCTTATTTATGCCTTATGTTAAATCAGAGCTTTTACTCCTCTTGATGAGCAATATTCCGTATATACATTGCTGGATTTGGAGGCTGGAGGAAAATTTTTACTAGCCCTTGCAGTATTTCTTCTAAATCTAAAATTTTCAGCATTGTTTCTGAATGGCCAGACAAGAAGGGTACTGCTAGACACCAAGTGGAGGATTTTTACTATTTCATGTCTCATTTTATAAACTTAATCACAGCCTAAACAGTAAATTATTTTTTTGACTCTTAGGAACCTACTTTGTAGCTCAGTGCTCAATTTACGTGTCTTCCACTATTTCATTTTCACAACTTCCAATTCTCAACTGCATCATTTTGTCAGATGGAATTGCATCCTGCTCCTGTTCCTCCATTCTTCAGCACAATGTTTTTAGTCAGCCTCTGAACTGGCAATGACTTGCAACTTTGTCCTACCAGAAAATGCTTCTTCCTCTCACTACCCACACCACACTACCCACCACCAAACTCCATGGAATCTGCTGACTAAATGCAGAATTAGGTAAAAAGCATCATGGAAAAACTAAATTTTTTTGAAGTTTGCTGGATCTTGGAGGCAAAATCAGTGTTTTAAGTTTCCAAAGCGTGAGCAAGGTGTATGTTTTGTGTCTAAAGCCACAGCACTTAAGAGTGGCTAAACGTGGCTGGGTTTTGTGGTTCTTTTTCCCCTCAGTAACAATGAGCAGGCATTTCTCCTTACTGCCTCCTATAACAATTTTGAAAACATAAGTAGAGGAATAGAACTAAGATGAGATAAAATAAGGATGATGGTTGTTCTGGGAGATCCCAAGATGCTCTACTGATAGACTTGGACACAAAGCCAAGCACATGAGGCCATAAGGCAGTGTGTGTTCCTTATCTGGAAAGGATGTCACCACTGCAACACTCCAGCAGTCCACACGGTTGCCATCTCAGCCTTATGCATTCATCAACACTCCTTAGACACAGAAATATTAACCTCAGTGTTTACAACTCAGGAGCTGAGTCACACAAAGGCTCATTTGCAGAATACCATATGAGAAGCTTGGTTACCCCCGGACTACCATTCCATCCCTGTACTACCCTGCTTTCTTTATTACCCTACCTTGATATTATGCCAGGGTTTGATGAAAATAGCATGTTTCAAATTATGTTTGCATTATAGAGACTCACAGTAAATACACAAAAAAGAAGTCTCTTGTATAAATTTCACATTAAACTGTGTCTATCTTATGTTCTGAATGCATTAAGAACTACAGCCATTTCAAATTGTGTACATACATCTAAAAATAGACATAAACCACAGGAAAAATAATCTCCAGCTACACTAGACAAGTGCTACTGATATGCGCTGATCATCAACTAGTCAAAAACAAATTAACTTGTTCTTACCACTCATCAGTGAAGTCCAGTTTTATTGTGCTTGTAGTTGTTCCTTCTGTACTGTAGTGCAAACTTAAAACTGGTTCACCTGTTCCTGCTCGTGGCTTATCACTCTCTGTAAATATGGGGTTGATAAAGTTTGAACAGGCATTAGAAATGTACATAAAGTTGCTATAATTCTGAACATTAATTTAATTATCAAATGTGGTAGTAACATATATAATGTCTGTTTAAGATCTCTTACAGCCCAAGCAAAAAGTTAAAAAGTTCTAGAGTAAACACACCAGATTTGCAATGCTTGAAAAATGGCATAAAATTATATTTAATTATAAGAGCAAACAAAGGAGATGCTGTCCTTCAACATGCAAGTAAATAAAATTTCAGATAGATATGTGTACACACAATATAATCATTAATAAGCAGATCCATTTTATAGCAAATATATTAATAGGATTTTTTTTTTGTAAGTGGCACTCAGTCTTTTTGCCTCAGTAAATACACATGAAAAAAAGATGATGAGATCCAGACATAATCAGCCTAGAAAAATCACCATCCTCTACTTTGTTGCCTACTTAGAACCCGGACAACTACCAGTACCCTTAGGCCTGCTGTAAATTGTCAGTCAGTTGTCATAAAAATACTGTAAATTCATGTTTTAAGAGTTTTATGCTTAAAACCCTATTTTGTATTATACTAACTGCAAGCAGAAGGGAGCACTTGCAAAATGAGCTTGTTCACGATATCCAAAAGCACCAGAAGTGAATGGAACTGAAAAGCACAGCATACTGGTCACTCCTGTGCTGCAGGGCTGGTTCTAAGGATGTTAATGGGCTCCTCCAGAACAGAACTGCTCCATGACATCCATCCATCCATCCATCCATCCATCCATCCATCCATCCATCCATCCATCCATCCATCCATCCATCCATCCATCCATCCATCCCCTCTGAGTAAAGCTCATGGTCACCATCTATCCACAAATGGCAAGTTTGCCATCAGTCCTGAAGATGGGCAATACTAAAAGTTAACGCAAAGTTCATCAGATTGAGCCTTGCTACAGAGGTGCCATCCTTTCAGAATTCAGAGGGAAAGTTTCTTTAGTGTATTCAAATGGCCACTAAAAGCCTCTGCAGTCTTGCTTTTCATGACCACTGAGCCTTTTATCTCAGGATTATTTGGACAAAACCTTCTGTCCTTTCTTTAGTTTATAGCACACAGAAATTGGACTATAAATATCCTTGCAGTATTGGCAGCACACTGGTACAAGTGTAATAAAGGAAAAGCTGCAGATCATCTTTGTGGAAGTCAGTTAAAATCTAAAGTTCCATTCAAACACAAGCCTACAAATTTCCCCACTAAAAAGGCTGTCATCATAACAGTAATGGCTACAATACTGGCATGAGATACTTAATTTTTAAGATACAATTAAATTACAGTAAGTATGAGATAGCACATCAGAATTTAATCTAACAATCAATGGTCATATTTTTAAACTGCTGACAGGCAGAAGCCCACTCATGAGATCAGAGCAGTGATCAGCTGTGCCAAAGAACTTTAAATATGCACTTCTAGATGTTCTGAAGAGAAATTTAAAAACCCAAAACATACCACAAAATCCCTGAAAGAACAAATTAGCGTATTTTTTGTGAAAGAGAATTAACGAATTACAACCACAACACTAATAATGCACAAGATTTGGCCCCCACTCTATGGAAAGAAAAGCTTATAGCCCCTTTAAATTCAAAGTTCCAGTCACACTCTTGTTAGAGTGGAGCAAGGATAAAACTGATTAGAAGAAAAGTTGTTTAAGGAACTGGAAACCTAAGAAAGAAAAGTAAGGAAATATTTTGTAGTGCTTTACAGACAGATTGAACAAAAGTGACATTCTTTCTGAACTAAACGCGTGCTTCCTCTCTTTTTTGACAAGCTATGATTTATAAAATCTCTTTTTATGAAGGTCTGTTCAGACTATGTTCAGACTTTAGGGGTAACCACCTCAGCAAGTAGAAATACTGATTGATCCCACATACTGCACAAGTCACCAGGAACTGACTCTGAAAGTCAAAAGCGAGAGTTGGAGAATTCTTCAGCTTCCTTGTGAGGGCTACAGACAAGACAGATCTTTGAGCTGGGAACCCAGCTAAAGACAGACAATTTCCTGCTGTGAATAACCCAAGACAACCCCCAAACAATGACTGTACTCATGGCCTTCCTACTGCTGTGCAAGGCTGGCTTCAGCACAAAACCACTTAAAGCTGCCAGTCAAGGTAACCAAACATTGCTATCTACAACGAGCCTGTTCTCTTCCTCTACTTGTGTTTCTTGTCTTAAAATCTCAGTATCTGAAAACCTAACCAAGATGCATAAGGACTGGCTACACTTCCTCTGAAAGCAGTGCTTGTATTTGTCCACACCCAAAAAGTTGGAAGAATTGTTATAGACTTCACTAAAAAGGACACTGACTGAGAAATTATTTTTGCAAGTTTCTGGAAACAGAGAGCTGTTAAACCATGCTGGATAATAGCATTTTCCTGAATCTATAATAATACGAACTACAATTTGGATGGGGTCAGTTTCTTCTTTCAAGTAGCTTTAGGGCATAACATAGACACTAATAAGAACAAGAAATTTTTAAAAGATAGATGAGAGAAGAATCTGATAATAAACTGCAGAAAATTAATTTGAGATTGAATTTACACTGCTAATGAAAGCTGACTGGGAGCCTCTGTGAAGAAAATGAATAAGCTTTGCCTCCTACATAACTGAACATTCTTTCAGAGAAGCCAAATAAACCCTAAAAACGTTGAACTCTGTTTTCAGGGAGAAATGTGATGGCTAAAGGCTGCACAGATTAGAAGGAAGCTCTGTTCTCTTCCTCTACTAAGTTCATCCCATCAGGGCAGATCTACTTCACACCGATAAGGAAGGGAAGGAGAGGAAAATGTTCCAAATTCTGTGATTTAGGCAATTCAGTTTATTG
Organism: Polioptila caerulea; assembly: GCA_013397295.1. Lineage (NCBI taxonomy): Eukaryota > Metazoa > Chordata > Aves > Passeriformes > Certhiidae > Polioptila > Polioptila caerulea. Next base: position 38,930 of record VYXF01002955.1, read on the forward strand.
CTCTGGTTGCCAACTCTAGCAGGGTAAACACTCCTACAACAGAAAGCTGTAGCTTGTCAACACCTTTCTAAACTCTATTCAAAATTCATCCAAAATATCTTGAAACTTTACTTAATTTTACAGCTAAACACAAGATATTTTGAAGATGCTATCAACAACTCACAGTTACTTCATAACACACCCTGTCTAAAGCACACTCCCGTGAAATGGTCCTTTCTCCAGGTGCCTATAGGAAGAAAGCACTTTTAAACTACCACTCCTAAAACTGAAGACAAAATTTCATTCATAACCTTAACATGAAAAATGAATCCACAAACCACACTGCACAACTGACAGCAACCATCTTCAGACTCATTTTTCCCTTAGAAAATGAACCTGTGCAAGTGTAACCTCATAGACACTGGGGTTCTCAGCTGTGAAAGGGTAAGTGCATTAGGACAAGTTTACAGATTACATTTCCTCATTAAACTAACACTGTAAGGAACTTCAAGCCAGGTTGCCACATCTCAAATGCTGCCCTGTTCACTCATCTATTGGCAACCTCATGAGAAGAGGACAGATAACTTCCCCTTAAAAAAAAAATCAAAAATAACATGTATCCAGCAATATATTCTGTGTGAAGACCTAAGAGAGATGCTTCTGGAAGGGAGAAAAATTGATCCCAAGAGGAGAAAATAAGTTGTGTATTCCAGAAAAACAGGAGTTCTGTGAGAAGGCTTAACACATGAAATATAATCAGGCCTCAGGCTCCCACTTTACTCATTCCAACTCAGGCAGAACCTTAAAATCCCAACACTGCAATAGATCTAAAGGCCAACCCTCCACTATTACAATCACAGTCCCAAACATTTTTAAAAAGTCAAGATGACTATGATCCATTTGAAACCATTTTGCACACACACAGGAATGACTTTTGGGTTCTGCTGGGCTGTCAGAATGCTGGCATCATAAATGTACGTGATTGCAATAAGAATCAAAGGATCTTTAAACCCAAAACTAGTCTTAAAACATGAATGCCAACAAGAGAGACTGGTCCAACAGAACACAGCTGATTCAGTACTAAATTAAGAGAAGGCAGGAATAAGAAGGAAAGGTAATTCTTTATGAAAAGAACTGTTGTGACTTTCTTCAATAACTACTTTCACTAATTTGAGACTCCAAATAGAAGTGAAACTAATGCAGTCAAACTTCAGAAATTCAACTGGATCTCAGCAAATTATTCTTTTTGGAAATTATTCCTTCTGGTTATCCTTTGAACAAGAGATTTCCAAATAAATTTGATCCTTTTTCAAATTCCTAGCTTTACAAATTAGAAGTAACATTGTCTGCTAACAATGCAGAAAAACATTGCCTTAAAACAACTGGAGAACTGGTGTACTGAAAAGCAAATGTATTTTGGGTTGGGTTTGTTTTGCATTTAAAAACCCTGAAGTGCTTCTATAAGAGGGAATCTCTCAGTTCAAGTAAGAATGCAGAAAAAAAAAGAGTTTACACAAATTTTTACAGTTTTAAGAAACTTAGGAAACTTACAGACTTTCTGTGTTAGTTCTAGGTTATTCTACTCTGATCAAATAATGTTTTATTCTGAGCTCAGAACAGGAAGCATAACTTGGCCACTTGTTATAAGCAAGTTTTCCAGCTAAACCTGATTGTTGGAATGATGTAGACTATTAAACCATGAATAATTAGCAAATTTACACATTGAGATTTTAGGCTGATTCATCATAAAATGTATTTCCACAAAAAGAATTTATTTTGTCAAGGTGAAGCTTGACTCTTTTTTCCCAACATTCTGGCACCCTAAAATAAGCAATAATCTCAACAGTTGCCAAACAGACTATTTTTTACAAGTGGGATTTCAAAATGGATTTCTAGTTTAGAATGTGAAAGAAGACAAAGCTGTTTTGTGGGATTTAAGCTCTGCAGACACTTTGATATGGAAGCATAACACAGAGTGTATGGCAATCTATTTTTAAATTAGCATCTATCTCTCCTTAATTATCCAGCCATAAATATTCCCTTACAGAAGACATTGATGCAGCTGGAATAGGGTCACCTCTGGCCCACTTCAGTGCTCACAGTTTGGAGACTGAGGCATAATGGGCACAGAGAAAGCTCCCAAGCGTTCTGTCCAGCCCCAGTCCACAGGGATCCCACAAGAAACACCAGTACTTGTTCAGCAGGAGGAGTGAAGGACAAGAGGGTACAGAGGGGAGATGCACCTCAGTGCAATGGGTGCTCTGGAGTTACTCAAACTGTGCAGGAATAACAAAGCTGCACATCCCTCATGGGTAAGAGAAAGTAATGTGGCATTATGAGATTAAAGGTTATTGCAATCTTGATATTTGCCCTCTGACCCAAGAAGAACCATTCAGAAAAAACCCAACCTTTTAAAATAATTCATTTTACTTTGCATTTTACCAAAATAGTCCAACTGTCTGTAGAATACACGAGACATTTACTGTACCTACACTGAACTGTAGTAATTGCATGAAGAATCGAGCTTAGGATGGCTTTCAAAAACAACAATTAACCTCACTCTGTTAATCATATTGATCATTAAATAATGAGTTTCCAGCAGATCTGCTTACAGAATTCTACTTTATGTGGATGAACAGCATTTTTAGACTGTTTCTCATCATGAAAAGCAACTTTAAAAGGAAGCATTGCAATCAGCTATGGCTGGGTATAGCGCATTTCCTGTCACACGCACCCTGTGGCTCATCAAGTGACATGGATCCAAGCTGTTTGTTAACCACTGAAGAAGGAGAATCTGAAACAAAAACGAGATTTCAACTTAAAACATAAGCAGCAGAGAACTGCACAGCAATGTCACGATCATATGTTAGTTTAAAATAAAAAAAGCAGCAACATAAGGAAGCTTTGGGTTTGTTTAATGAGCAGCCAGCCATATTGCATTTTCTAGGCATGACAGAAGCAAAGCCACTTGTTTCAAACCATTATTTATTCACTGAACAGCCTGAAGCTTGCTGACATGTTGATAATGAAAATGCCTGTCCATTACCAAATATTTTACTGTGTTCTTCACACTTCTGACACGTCAGGAAAAACACTGAAGAGTTATGACACCTCCTAAAGCCTTTGCTCCAGCTACCAAACGACACCAGTATTTCACACCATGTGCAAAATGTGAATTTCAGAATATTTATATTTCAGCATAAAATACTCCATGGCGTACAGGTACCTCCAATATTTAAATACTGTTTTAATAATGATGTTTTAGAATTTTAAAGCACCAAAATGCATCCCACTTATGTGACAGCATGGTAGTTCTGCATTCTTAGATGCTGCACCTCAGATAACTGAGAACAAGTCTTGAGTTCATCACAGTACCACACCCATCAGTCTTACAAGCATCCCCATCAATCACAGAAACAAATAAATAGAATAATCATACCCCCTCAGCAGACAAGTGCCTCTTTTTCCCCCGGACACTACCAGTTAGTAACTATCACCAGCACTCATTCATTGCACAGACACAACAGATGCAATATCCAGTATTTTCTGTGAGTCTATTTCCCTTGTCACCTCTGATTTTACAGATCTTACTTCTGTATTATCTGAAGATGAGCTGATGAACATAAATTAATGCAGCATTCCAAAGATATTGGCTAGAGTATCGTATTTTGGTTCCACTTGTTAATCTTCTGCTAAAAACAAATTCATCCTAAGCTAAAAGGATTTCACATCCTGTATTACAAACTGAGTCACAATCTTCCAACATCACAGCATGCTAAATGAATTTTAACATAAATGTAGGTCTTATACTAGGAAAGCAATGAAATAATTCTCTCTCCTACAGGAATTTCCCTTCTAGCTTTGAGCCAGAATCACCAGCAAGACCAATTTTGTAGTGCCACCATAAAACCTGCTAAATTGTCCAAGCTGCTCGAAGTACAAATATTCTCAAGCAGTCCTTCACTCCCAGCCATTGGTGGAAGCACAGCAGCGTGCTCCTTTGCTACACAGATATCCAGGTGCAGGGAAGGGGAGAGGCCAGCCAAGTCTGAGGCAGCGTGTTCTGGAGGCTGCCCTGTTCTGGGAACTGGGCTTGCACAGCTTATTTCTGTAAATGAGGACCATTTAATTGGTTCTGGTTTGTCTTCCTTGCTCAACCATGCCCATGCCTTGCACCAAGCACACCTAAGTCAGACCACAGAATTTACCATCTAGATATATAGCATGCAGCTATTAAGCAGAAGATTTATAGCATTAATGTATTTTACTCTCCAAAAGTGAAGTGTGCTTTATATGATATCTAAATTAGAAGAGAAGGATTTACAGGGGACTTTTTTCAATGGAGTAATAAGCCTACTTTTTAGAAGGCAAATCAGAGCAAAAAGCTGGTGTACAGATGCTCCATGTCATGAGATCTCCTTGTGTTCCAGCTGATTCAGCACAGGAATCTGTGCCTCTTTCAAGGGCTGGCTTTGATCTCTGACTCACAAAGTCCATGGCTGGGATTAACTTGTATCAGAAGCGCTAAAGGATGGGGTGGTCCTGCATTGCAAGCTGAGAAACCTAATGCATCACAGTGATCCCAGCCATACTCTGATCCCACACTCCAATCCTTTCCAAAAGCTCATATGCCCTTGTTTGAAAGGTGTTTTGTGCTGCCAAGTATTTCACTTGGCTGGAAAAGCTCATCTGGTCAACTCTGTAAATCAGACGACCGAACTAACATATTTTAATTAGAAACATAAGATCTGTCACATCCAAGTCTTACCAGCACTTGTAATTTTATTAAGACCTCACACTATACAGCAGTAAGTAAAAAAGTAGGTATGCTTTGCCATGTGCATCATCCAATCACAGTAAGGGAAAATGAAAAGGTTTCTAAGTAGAAGTCCATGCCAGCAGAGGCTTAAACCTCCCACATCTCTCTGTCACATCCAAGTCTCCACACAGGTTTGTGAACGCTTTCCACTTTAATAAATGAATATTTAATCAACATATGGGAAACAGCCTAAATACCTGAATTAGCATGGTTAAGAATAGAGTTGTTTGCAGCAATTTCAAAACCTCTTGTTTCCTTTCCAAGTACCCTGAAGCCAGAGATCACCAGCACCCCCTGAAGTGGCTCTGCAGTCTGGAATCCCCACCTCAGGCAGGAAAATCAACACAACCATGAAACCAGCCTAGAGAAGTTCAGGTAAATGCCTCTTTTTTTAATATATGGCTTTGTTTTGTAAAAAAGTCTGAAAAAAATACTTTCATAATTTCTTATAAAGCTTTTGAAAAAAAAGTATTACCAAAACTGTGCCATATAGTTAAAAAAACAAACAAAAATCCAAACTCTTACCTGAGCCTTCACAGGCTGGGTCTACATCCCAATGCAGTTCACCACTGGTTGTAATGTCACCAGTACATTCTAAACTGGAGCACCACTTAAAGAGGGAACTGGAGAGTCATAAATTTGGGGAACCTCAAACAGAAAATAGAAGATAATTTTAAGGTCAGTTATATGCTGAATGATCTTCCTATAGTCTGGGCAATCAGCACCTGACTTCACCAAAACATTAGCATGACACCTCAGTTTTGGTTGAAAAAAATTCCTCCTTACATCACCAGCTTCAGGATGAGGTGTAAAGCACTGAGAACGATTTTAAAAGTCCTAAACATGATGCATGTAGAGGAATCTAAGAAATTAAATACTTGATTTATTACCTATGAATAATTGCTTTGCACAGTGAATAAGCTCTCAGTTACTTATTGTGCACTTCAAAGAGACATTTCTGCATCTGAGTGCTAGCAAAGATTCTAGTGAGAAAAACTGCCATCATTCCCTTGTTCTTCCCCAGAATCTTTAACACAGAAATGAAGGTCCAGTTTGATCTGCTTTAAAGACTGACTGTTGAGATCAACCAAAAGTTAAAAAAAAAAAAAAAGTCAATTTGCAGCACAGGTTCTGCAATATGCCAGCATGCACGTGTATCTATCTACATTCCACAGCAATTGCAGTCTAAATCAGTTTTTCCCTGAGGGGGAAAAAAAAAAAAAGGCTGATATTGATTCATAGTTTTGTGGGTAAGATTGAGTACAATGACCATTACAGGAACCCTTGATCTATATGTTCTTTTTCACTTCATGATCAGCTGGCTCACGTTTCTGTTACTTTTCACATTGAATTCCATCACCTTAAAATTCTCAGAATGAGAAGTGATGTAATAATGGTGACGCATATGTGGCATAGCAGCAATAACAACAGGTTAAAAAGGTTTACTTTCTTTGTTGTTTGCATATAGCACATAAATGCAGTTGTTTAAATACTGAACAGGATCTAAATGTTATGAAATGCCACAAAAATGCAAGTAAAAACTAGGCTTTGAGGGAGAAACCAGACAATAAATAAAAATCCAAACCAAACTGAAATATTTACCATAGTTCCCTAATTAAAGAAAGTAGCTACCAAATAAAATCTGAATCTATTCAATACCTAAGCAAAGGCTTGAAGACAAAATAGCCCTGATCCATGCAGCACACACTGCTTCTAAAATTCAGCCAAATTCCAGATTTTGACAATACTTAAGAGGGGTATCCACTAAAACAAAATCTCTGTCATCTGAGACCTTTTGTCTCAGAGTCAAATAATGGATCATTACTCATCTCCCTTTCACATTCCAAAAGTACAAACTTTTGACCATATTTTTCTAAAGAGTGAAGGTTAACTACTACAGATTGATCTTACAAATCCTCATGTAACTGGGAGGCAGAAAAACTACCACACAGTCTAATTTTCTATTAATCCTGTAAAAGCTTTCAGCTCCTGACATTTTCTACTTGTAATTCCTTACATGGCTGGGATTTTTTTTTCTCCTACTCAAGCCTCTGTTGTTGCAAAGATAAGGATTAATAATGAAGAACAAGTCAGAAGAAGTGGCCTTAATCTCACACTGAATTCCCTCCAAAATTACAAGTGCAAATCATACAAAGCAGGGATTGAGAACTTGCAGACACATTTTGGGGTGTATTTTTTTTGTCTGAAAATGTGTAACTAGTATGTGCCTGAAAAGAGAACACCTGCCTTATGACAGGGCAGCAAAGGCAGTCTTTCAGGGGAAAAAAAAAATAGAGATTGTCTCTGTATAGGAATTTTTTAGTTTTAAAGTGTCCCCAACAAAACCATCCAAAACTACTCACTTATTTTTCTCCTACCATATTTCTGAAAAGTGAGCTAAGCAGAGGGTTAGAAAACAACTGTGTCTGTGGAGAAGCAAGAGACCAAAAATGTGCAGCTCTGGTTTTCCAAAGGAATAGATTATGAATAACCAACTTGCAAAAATAAATCTTGGGTGGTCAGAAAAGGAAAACAAAACTAAGTAAATTAAAAAAAAAAAAAA
>VYXF01002955.1:47500-62189 GCA_013397295.1 Polioptila caerulea
AAACCAAAATTGGTAGATTTTTTGGGGTGTTTTTTTAGTCCTGGCAGGAAACTGCAGCTTCCTACAAGGCCACTGCTACCACTGCTGTTCCTGTTCTCCTCCTACAGGTAACAGTCATCCATGGATGCCATTCCTAATGTAGGCACACATCCCTCCCAGGATGTACTGGTTTCCAAAACACTCTAAAACCTCACTGCAGTATTTTCTAGTGTAGAAAGTTATTGAAAATTCAGTAACTGCATGTCATGACCAGAGCATCAGCCACTGTTACATCAGATTGTTCTGTAGGGCTCCAGATTAAGGAATAGACTGAACCATGGCAAGACAGCTGTAAATGTGTGACAGAACCCTTAAAAGCAATTTAGCCACATCTCAACTGTCACAGGATTTATCCACAGAAGAGACACTGCTAAACATGACTTTGCAACACGAAATACACTGAATTCTCACACAGCATGCAGCTCACTCATTTTTACATGGTGCCACGACAGAGTTTGCTTCAAGTTTATGCTTTAGTGTTTGCCTCTTTATTCATATGCATGCTTCTGCCCTAACTTTCTCAAATATGTTACTGCAAACATATTTGAGGCTTTCTTGTAATCATTTTTAATTTCAGTAAGACAAGAGAGAAGGAGGATGGTGAAATGAAAAGTTGCTCTGTTCAAAAAAGGGAGAGCATATCTGGGGACTTTGGCTAGGTACCAATATTTTCATTATACTTACTGTAAAACCATAGCACTGAAGAGTGCCCAAAGTGTTTTACTGCATTGTTTCTGTGATTTAGAACACATGCTAACCCAAAGCCAAGTCATAAATGTTACTGCTGGATACAAGTAGCACCAAAATGCAATTTCAGTGAGCAGTTCTCCTTCTGCTCAGAACACAGCAATTTCTTGCTCAGCTGCTCTAATGACCATTGCACAAACCTGACACCATGCACCTCGAAAACCATTCCCACGTAGGATCACTCAACCCAAACGTGTTAGATCAATAAGCCTGTCCACACAACTGTTTCCCTGACCATGTGATGATCAACACCACCACATGCAAGGCAAGACAAGCAGCGAATGCAGGGAATGCCTTGCTCTGGAGGAGAAGCATCTCAGCGAACAGCAGCAGCACAAACTACAGCTACATCATCTGCTGGAGAAACCTTGGCGAGTGACAACCTGCTGCCTGAGGGTCCCGTGAGGAGCCCTTAGGGGAGGCCTGCTCAGAAGAGGAGGGCTGTGGTGCAGAACCCTCAGCCAGCTCTCGCTGTCTCTGCTGCTCTGCCTTCTTAAGCCGCAGTCGCTGCAGGCCCCTACGGATTATTGCTAACTCGGGTCCCATCAACTCTGACAAACAGGGAGGGGACACACAGACAGGGGGGAAAGAGAGAAGCATTGAGCAATCAAAATACAGAACACAGAGGAGGGGTGGGGGCACTGACCAAAGAGACAAGCAACAGGTACTCAGCGTCATTACAGTGGAAAAACAAATTTACTGATATATTCATAAAATAGAAATATTGAAATTGGTTTTCTCTTCCTAAAGGCATGAATCACAGGATTTAAATATTCAGGATTCATGCCATACAATACAACCCCCTCCCCATCTCCAGCAATGAAACCATTAAACAAATAATTATTTAAGGAAAATAGATATAGCCTGGTAAAATCAAAACAAAGCACAGAACAGATGTATTCATTTTGATGTCCCTAACACACAGAATACATGAGAATATTTGGTGCAAAACTGTGCACCTGTGGTCTACAGATACATTTTCAAAACGAATGTAATAGCTTCCTGATGTTTCAAAAAAAAAAAAAAAAGTAAATTTTGATCAAAATAAATCAGTGCAAAAAGTAAACTGGAACTACAGAAAGAGGTGGCAGAAAAACAGCCAAAAAAATACACTTCTCTATGAACTCATTTTTAGTTTCAGACATTCCCTGTGGTTGAGGATTCACAGTCTGAATAGTGGTCCTACAAAGTAATTTATAGGATCATAAGCAATTCTTAGTAGCATCCTCTTAACAGATTATTCCTTTAGTCCCATCTTCCCTGGGAGAAGAGGCTTCCCTGATTTCCAACATTTGTCTTTATTCATTTGCCAGTTAAACTATTTTGGCATAAGTTCACTGCCTGATTACCAGTACTTTTGCAAACTGACACAAAATAATGTGGCCAGGTAATTTTTTATTCTTTCCATACCCTTTGTAGATTTCCTCCACTTACACAAGTGCTGAGTGACAAGTGCTTCTCTTTAAAAAACACAGATTGTGTCTTTAATAGCAGAGTCTGAATCACACTGCAATGCTGAAGTAGTAGAGAGCATTACATTGGCATGGGGCCTTTCTGCCAGGCAAAAGCTTAACAAATATCCTGAAACCCTTATCCACACAGTCAAACAAACCAATCTTAAATTTTCTTTTATAAAGAGAAACAAACCCAAAACCAGAATCCAGTAATTGGAAAGTTAGTGACAAGCACCAGTCAATACCAAATGGTCAGGAGGTTTAATGTACTTAGTCTAATAATCATTTCTGGGAAAAACATCCTTTCAGTTTATGGTTGATAAGGTGTAACAAAAATAAAAAGATATCATTCCTAAAAGGAATATGGCATCAAGGAGATTTGCAATGAATAGTTTTCATGTCCCAAAACCATTTATGGGAATAAAAACTCCAAACAGTCTACAGAATATTTTTAATGCCTAAAATTGCAGTTTGCAGTACTTGCTGCTGATTCAGTTCCACTGAGTTAAGAGACAGCCACAATTTAAAATTTAACAAGAACTACAATACCAAATGTAAAAGTTGCTATCCTGGATATGTTCAGTGACAACACACCTTTTAATATATTTCAGAATATCTAAGCAAATGTTTATTTTGCCAGCAAATGGAATGAGGAAATAAACAAAAAACCCTCAGTTATTGTCACATTTCCATTCAAATTTTAAAAGCAGCTACCTTATATCAAAACACATATTAGGGTTAAGCTTTGTACTAATTAGCCAACTGCCCCCCTGCATCCCCTCCCAATGGTATCTGTGTGTCTCTGGAATTTTATTTATGAAAAAAACTATATTATATTTACTGTTTGTTGTGCCCGGTGTTTATTAGTGGTTTAAAACATCAGCATCTTAAAACTAACATACAAGAAGGAAAGGTTTCCACTGAATTAACAAGCAGGGCAAGAAAATAAATTTGTTGTATTTTTCCTTAGCAACAAACACTACAATCTCCAGCAATTGTTCTCAATATATACATAGATAAAAAATTATTCAAATGTTCTGGCAGTAATAGGCTACTGAGATATTGCACTGATTTTGTTGTTTAATTGCAAGTTAAATGTTCAAACCTCAAATTCTGCTAAAGAGACCTATCCCAACAAGCTCCAGCACTAAACCATTTCTGTACTGACTCTATTTTGAACAGGTACTTCATCTCAAAGTTTTAAAAAGTAATTCAGATGTAGAAGCCCAAATGCTTACCACGTGACACATTTTCTGGAACATCAAACCAACAATAAATTTGAACTGTATACTTATGCAAAGGTACTGTGATTTCAAACACAGGATTACCATGAGTGCTCGTGCTCAGTGCAGAAATTGGTAGAAATTATTTATGGAAAGCTTTTTACAAGCCTGGGTTAGGAATTCATGCTCTGATTCTAAAGAAGTCATTTCCTGAAAACACATTCTTCAGTTTCTGACTCTTTGTTATAGTATTCAACCTTGTGTGTGCCATGAATTTACATAGAATGGTGGCTGGAAACCTCCTTTTTCCTTCTTCCACCTTCCAAAGTGCCTCCCCAGTCATCCACCTCTTACAACACAGCTGTGTGTCTGGGCTTCCTACTCAGCCCCACTGTATTCAAACTATTCCTACAGCACTTTACCTCTCCTGCCAACCCCAAAAAGGCAGCAGGTTTTATTCACCTCTGAATGGAGGTGAACAAGCTCAGGGAACCCTGTCCTTGATGCAGAGGGCAGTGTTTGCAGATAGATTTACAGACCACAGACTGTGAGTAAATAAAATCTCACAACTGAGCACAGCCACAGGTTACCAGGGCACACAAACATTGCACAATGGACATTCCCAACCCAGCCTGCCCATTCACAAATCCAGTGCAACTCCTCTGCCATGACCTGCTCCCTCTGCCCAGGAGCTTCCCTGCTCCCTGAACTCACCCACATTACCAAGAACTTGTTTTGCTCTAACTCCAGTGTCTCATTTGCACTGCTTCTGAAACAGGATTATTAAGTGTGCAAACACCCTGTACTAATAAATTTATGCCTGCAGGAGTCCTGTAGACAATTTTAAGTCCCAATCTGACAGCCTGCTTAGGTTTAATCACAGAATCTATCAAATATTATACAGCAAATGAGAAAGTATCCATTGTCTGTCAACCAACCATCAGTACCCCTTTCAAAACTAAATATATTCTGAAGTCCAAAGTAACACTGGGACAGAAGAAATGCTCTTAGAAAAGAGCTGGATTAAGAAACAACAACTTCAGCTTCATGCTAGCAGAATAAACTTTTGCTTAGAAATTCAAGCAGATTCAGAGAAAAAGATTTTTCTGGTCGAAATTCCATCACAATTACAGAAATCCTCTCTGGTGCATTATCTTCTTGAAACCCACAAAGTTTCAGTAACATAACTTAAAGCAATTATTTTTAATATAGTAGATCCTCTCCTGGTCTCTCCAAGTTCCAGAATAAACCATATACTTTTGAAAATAAATAAATAGATCAAAATGTACCTTTGGTAATGGTACTTGTGTTCTTTGATGGCTATGCCTTTGGGTCAAAGATAGTGGAAGCTAAATTGGGTTGCACTGAATTAGAGCAGACCCCTTAATCATCTTCTAGTGTGTGTATTCTGAAAAAACTTGAAATTGTGGCAAGCTGACACCAATACTAATAAAAACATAGATGACTAAAAGCCTCTGGAACTACATAAACTTTCTAGCATTTTCTAAAATTCCTGTGTGTATTGCCATTTTTCTGCTTGCTGCTTAAGTATCAGACTAATTGCAAGGTTTAAAAAGCAATAATGACATGTTTCAGGAATTTCAACTTTGTCTTTATCTTCCCTGTCTTTCAGATACCAGGCACCTCACCATTTCTCACCCATCTCAAAGGTTTTGGCTGCAACAGCCACAGCACACTGAATGGCACACTCGCCCCTGGAAAATCCCCATCCCTCCCACACTCCAGAATATCAAATTTAGGGCCTGAAAAAGACAGAGTTTGATTTTTTTACAATAGAATCTGTATAAGACAAAAGGTCTCAACCTGTTGGTCTTCGAGGTCACATCAGCCTTTGAGGCCTAGAAAGTCACTCTGAAAGTGTAAAAATAAACTCTCATGCAAATATTCCACTCTAAAGGCTGTGGCATTGAGATGGGAAAGGTCAAGTCAAAGCATAAGATGTTCTTTTACTACCCTAATTAATTTCTGACATTCTGACAGCAGAATATGCCTTCTTTCTTTTTCCCCCAAGAAGAATCTAAGTCTGTATTAAACACAGATTACTTTCTTAATATACAAACCTAAGTATCAATATGTGGTATAATTGACTAACCAATAATGGAATGTCATGCCAGGTGAGCCTCGTTTATCCAAATACTTTTGAGAAGCTAAAACCCAACACTGCTGACTCAGAAATGTTGAGGATGGAGGTTCCTCCTGAAGGAGACATCCCCTACCTCCCCTGATTGCAGGCAGAGGTTCTGCCATTCATTGCACTGATGCTGCTACAGCCAAATCCCAGTGAAGAGGGCAAGATGCCACTACACTCCATGAAGACAACAGTAAGCTTAGTAAAAAAAAAAAGCAAAAAAAAATTATTTCTACTTCAAAAGACAATACTGGTGATCCCCTTGGAAGTTTCTTTTTCAGACAAAGGTATAGAGTTGATGGTTTTACTCTTACTTTAAACCACACCTGCAACCACTGGGTAACTATGAAACACCTAAGTCCCAGTAAGGATGTGCAAGAAACAACACAGATGGAGCTCAATTACCCAAAATACCCTAAAAGAGAATTGTTTCTTATTTTTCATAAACAATGACAAGATGGATTTCTTCTCACCAGACTGATGCAGCACAGGCTGAGTTGAGGCCCCTAAAGAAGGCCTTTGTTCATTATCAGGAGAGGACAGTAATGAAGTTGAAGGGGGACTTTCTGTCGAAGATGATGTTGAAGGAGCTTGAGCTGACATGGTAGAAGAGGAAGATGATGGAAGCTGTTCAGAACCATCTACTTCCATTGCTGTTTCTGATTCTCTGCTAGGTGCCATGTTATTAGTAGCAGGAGCATCCGTTCGATTAGTCCCACCTTTGATTAAAAAGAGAACAAAAAGCAAGAGAAAGAGCTCAAAAGTAAACTTACTCTGCCTCTAAAGGGACACTACCATTCCTATAATCAAATGTGCTCAGTTCTTCAGTGCACTAATGTTTTGTTTACACCTAGGAAAGGCTGATACTGCAAGCCTGCACATCCACTAGAAACACAATTTCTGTTGTGATCATTGTTGAAAAGAAGGAAATCACCTCTGGACCGTGATCTTCCTCGTCCTCGATTGCTCTGTGCAACTTCACTGGCTTCTTCAAACCACCTTGACAGCATGTCTGACATCCTTTGCATCAGAGACACATTGGGACTCTGCTCCCCTGCAGAACAAATGGTGCTGAAGCTTTTTCTACAGGTTTACCAAAAAGTACCCTCCTCCCCTCATTTCTAACAGGAATGGAAACCACCCCTCAGTCCCTTCTCCCACAAGAAACAATCCCCTGCAGCCTGTTCCATATGCCCCTGTCTAACCTCATTTCCACAGCACAGACCCTCTGCTGGGATCCCTCATTCCCCTCCTGTGCCTCAAGCAGAGGAGCTTTGACGTTAAAAAATAGAATTGCAACAGCCAAAGAAAGCAGACTTAAGGCTTAAGGTGGTTAATGATGCCATAGGAAATATTATCAACAATCAAAAAAAAAAAAAGGATTTAGGACACCCACAGGGAACAGAACCACATGCAGACTGTAAAGGAGCAGATGGGATCACATCCCTCAATGTTTCTAATCCAGTAATTCCAAATACTGGAGGAGCAAAAAGACAGACTAAGGAGGACAGGCTCATGTTCTCTCCCTAAACAGCATCTGTGTCAGGTACAGAATCCTAGATACTTCTAGTTTGGAGAAGCAGGAAAATGAGAACAACAGCATAGAAAAACACAGAAACGGAAATTGTAGGTAGAAAAGGGAGGAATATTTAAGGGAACTTAAGTCAAATACTTGGAACCCCACATCTTGTCAGATTTAAACAGAAACACATTATTAGATGAAAATAAGGATGAGTGACAAAAAATGCTCTGCCCTGCTTTGGTATCCCATTTTTTGATACCCAAGCATAGCTTTGGAAATGCTTTATTTACTAAAATCTCAAGCAATTGAGTAATATATTATAAATATGAAAATATAAGCATAAAAATTAGCCACCCTGTGTTATTAAATGACACTATTAAAATGAAAAGTATAATATTAGAATCCTATTGCTTTGAATTCCAGTCCCCTAATGTAACCATTAAAGAGCATTTCATTTGTAATTGTGATTGCATATGAGGTGTGACTACAAAGAAAAGAAATAAGTGCCGATGTTAGTCCCTGAGAAACGACAATGAAAAAAAAGCTCTCCTTTACTCACATCAGCCTAACTGCAACAATATAATTTTCCTGGTAAGAATATTTTCAATATTTTCAATTTTAAAAATCATTATACAATAGCAGCTCTGTGCTAAACTCTAAGAAAACCATCTTAAGGCTTGGCTGATTGTTAAAACAAGGACAATCTGAAGCACGTATTTCGGGAATACTTGAGAAGAACTGGAAAATAAAACCCAAATCAAGAAAAAAAGTCCCAAACCAAAACAAAAATCCAACAAAACACAGCAGCAAAGACAACCACCTCCCTTCAAATGCAAATGCTTTTACCATCTCTCTCTCTCTCACTCTCAGGCCTTGCTCTTGGCCCAGTATCTGACCAATCCCCTCTGAGCCGCAGACGTTTAACGGGAGGCTGACGTAGCTGGGGGAAAGAAAAAAAAAATGCATCACACAGTTATTTATTTTCTACAGTACAGGATTCTAAGCCTAAATATAAATCTCAATTTTCTTCAGTCACCTAAATTCACATCCATCACCAAAACACAGAATGTCAGCCTTCTGTTACGATTAACCATGAACAATCACAATACTCACCAACAAAATGCACGAGTTTCAGCTTCAACAGCCTAAATAAATGACTCCCAGAACTAATGTAGCTTTTATTTTAAACTAACTTCATCATGTTATTTCAATCTTTCTATAGTGACCAACAATGATTAAGGTTTTCTTAAATTCAGCCTGAATTCTGCAGAAATATTCTCTTCACATTAAAAGCAATATGAGAGCTTCAGTTGAACAAAATGTAAACTTGTAATTAAGCAAAAGCAAAAAAAAAAAGGGAATTTTATGCAAATAAACTGGTTTATTTTTTTAAACCTATTTTCTTTTTAGTATTTATAACTTTTTTTTTTGCAGCAGGAAGTATAAAACAACCACTAAATGGGTGATGTTACTTTCAGCAACTTCAAGAGAAACAGGGAGTGCTTTGCTCATTTAGAAAAGCAGGTCAGACTTTGAAGTCAAGTGTATTGGCTGGATATTTCTGGCCTTAAATAAAGAAACCAACCAAACAAAAAAAACCCCCAACCAACTAACCAACCCAGAAATTGTGCTGACAATTTTAAACTAAATGCCCTGTGGTGAAAGCCTATCAAAGTTTTAACTTTCATGATTCCATCAGGAGATTTAGGAAGAAATCTTTACATTTCTTCTGCTCCATACAACTTTAAGCCAGACTGAAATAAAAATACCCAAGCAACAACACTTTTAGGGATAACAACAAGGACAAAGAATAAGCATTTACAAGCAAAATTCCTGACTAAGAAAACACATCACGTAAAATGTGTTGGAAAACGTTTTAAAATTATTCCAAACAGATTCTAAGAAAGAGGAGGACGGAAATGTCAACATCACACTTCTCACAGCAAAAAGGAAAGGGAAATCATCATCATTATCATCACACTGATCCTGCAGGTGAGGACAGCAGGATGCTGACAACTCACTGAGAATTCCCTTATGGCCTCAGACTGAAGATGAGGAACTTCGGGTAGAGAGTTTGTGAAAGGGTGAGCAAAACACCAGAGAAAAAAGCAGTGGATGGCTGGGAGAGTGCAGGGAGAGACAGAAACAACTTCACTGTAGATAAAGGCATTCTTTTTATATTGATCAGAAAATTTAGACTGGAAGGGTCAGTATCATTGTAACTGAGCTGATAATTAACAACTGCTTGAGTTTTGAAAATTTTAATACTGCTCAGTAACAGTGGCTCACCTCCTTGATCTAAACATCTTGTACTCCCTCATATCTGTCATGAAATGATAACTTTTACCAAGGAGTATTAACATCTGATTCCAAGGAACATGCTTCTCATGGCATGAAAAGTAACAGAACATAGATTGATCTGCCACCCTTGCTGGTCTTATGACCCAAGGTTCAGGCAGATGCCTTCTCCTCTCTGAGAGAGGGAAACCAGAGTGACAAAATATTGTAAATAAATACATGAATAAACTTGTACTAAAAATACACCATTTTTGTGACAATTTACTTGTAACACCTCGGTCTGTGACCAGCAACATTATTTTCAGATTAAAGGGGAACACAACTGATGGTATTTCTCGTGTGCTGCAAGTTAAATAACATAGAACATGAAAGGAGGGCATCTTAATCACTTGCCTCTTCCCTTCTCTCTTCTGCAGAAGGGACTTTCAGTTCTCGTGCTGTGTCATCCTTGGGATCAAACAAGTAAATGTAATCTGAGGAGTAGCTCACAAGGATCTCTTGGCCATCTTCACTGTAACACAGGGATGTCACCCTGCAGGATTTGTTGTTGAGATGAGGAGGGACAAAACGTGCCACCATTCCAACAGTGCCCCTGCCAGCATAATTCCCTTTATTAAAAAAAAACCAAATAAATAAAAGGGTGGGGGAAGAGAGGAGGAAGAAAAGAATTACACGTGTACTATTGAAAATTTTCAACAGCTTCAATAAATCCCTCATTTGGCATCCAACAAAAGATAATCAGGGAAAAGCTAAGTATCCTCTAGTTTCTGCAACAATTTTGATCTGGAGAATGACATATTAGATTTTACAGTCTTTGATATTTTTGTTTACAAATGCTCTGTACATTACAAAAATAAAAGATGAAAACACACACAGAGATATATGAATGTCTCACATACCCACCACATGGTGTTGTATGGCAGCTATCTGTCAAATGTGGTATAAATGGAAATTTTAGAACCAAAAACCACAAAACAATAATACAGATCTATCTACACACAAATAAGAAAGGAATTCCTTACATGAAACTTTGAAAATTTAGGTAATGTATCTCTTTTCCACCCATTTTTATTTTAAAAAAATACTAATTTTTCTTCAGAACAGAATAACACTGTCCCTTTGAAACTGCAGAACTACACTCAACATTAGAATTACCACGCTTTCCTGATCACTCACCTCCAATCCAAACACTAAAACAATCCTAAATTCTAGAATTACAAGTTTGTGAGCAGATAAAAGTTCCCTATAAGAAGCTCTAACACTGAGAAAAACAGACTGTTCCAAAACCTCTTAATTTGACATGTAAATGTCAACTATGTGGTGGAAATGATTAAATGAAAATCAAGTTTGCTCACTGGACATGACATATTTGACCCCTTTAAAAAAAAAAAATAAGAAACAAAAACTCCACACAATCCCAAACAAGCAATAGAACGCTATACCAATGTTTTTTAAAAACCAGTCTTCAAAATCTTGATTTTTCTCTCCTTTGCTCCCCAGGCCAAATTCATATTATTCCTGTACTGTACAATACCAGAGCACACACGGAGGACATTTTAGTCAACCCCCAGATCCTGTTCCCAGGCACTTCTCACAGAATTTTGCTGACCACTGTGATGAAATGGAGAGCTCCTACAGAATGTCAACCTAATGAGAGGGACATTTTTGTTTAGTGATCTTTATTGCTGCCTTTCTCCTCCACCACAGTCATCACCAGGAAAATGCTGCACACAGTGACAGATTTGGTACCACTGTTTATTGACATGAATGTCACAGCTGTATTATTAATTTCTAGTGCTCAAGCACTGATCATACATTATAACCAAGGGCTATGTCAAAATGACATAACACATTTCTGTGGACCTAAAATTTTTAAATAAAATCCTTAGGTAAGCATCTGAGGCATGCCACCTTTCACCTGAGGAATTTGGCAGCTTTTCAGTGAAATTGTGTTAGATACAGCAATAACTACTGCAAAGGCAAGCACAGTGCAGGATATTATGGAGTTCATAAGATCTCCTCCCATAAGAAGCATCAAGTTCCAGCATGGTAGAGTACAAGATAAGAACTTAATTAAAAATCAGGTGGACCACTGGAGGCTGCAATCCCTGGTTTTTGGAATCCTGGAATCACAGTTTCAAGACAAAGTAAGAGACATTGCAAAATGTCCTTTTCTGCATTCAGTACACAATGCATTCTAAAATGCATGAAGAGCTTAAGTTTACTTCTTGGAAGATTCCTGCATTAGCAAATACTAGAGTGAAATGACTATTATGACAAACCACAGCTCCCAGAGAAGGAAGCTATACTTCTGCAGCGTTACACTTGAGTCATGCACCACCTGTTTTGAAAATACCCTGAATTTGGCCCTGCCAGTGGGTAGAAATGCTCACTGCACAACGTGGCTCCTACCTGTTGCCCTTGTGCCAAGCATTCTCCTGTCATAGATCCTCACTGAGCTGTCAGAACAGCCCACAGCCAGGTAGTAAGGGATGGGTGGACAGATAGCAACAGAGGTGGCAGCACGACGACAGTTTATTAAAATATCCTGGAACACACAAAAATGCAGCATTGAAATAACAGCTCTGAACATTTGAAGTATAATTCTTTTTTGTTTCGTTTTGGTTGTTGTTTTGTTTTCTTGTTTCACTACACAGGCCCCTCCCTTAGTAAAGGAGATTTTGAGAAAATAGGTCTGGCCTGTGAAGACAGATTGTAAATGTGTTATCAGAAAAGCCACAGCACAGAAGCAAAACTATCAGAGAAAGAAAACTGGCACCAGAAAAACTGAAAAAAGAAAACTAACCAAAACAGAAACACAGGAACATTTAAAAATAGATAAGCTAAAAACTATAAACTACCTTTATAAACTGCCTTTCCCCTTGGATTTTCTTATGGAAACACAGTAACTGTGGAAGTGGAAGAGTACTAAATATGCAGAAACAGTTTAAATCAATTAAAGGATCAGAATATGTTCCATCTACAGGCACGTAACTGGGTAGAGGGAAAAAAAAACCCCAATGAAACCCCCAGAACTGGTAAATGTGCACAAGGCTGAACAAAATTAATCAAGACTAGCAATACATACATACTTGTTACAACTCAATATTAAAATTGTTTCTAAAATTCAAACACAGTGGGCACTTGTAATACCAATAACCTAATTGAATTTATTACCTACTTTTTTTACAGAGGGACAAAGGATGCTCAAGAACACAAGGCTGCAGGTGATTCTCAAGGCTCATTTTTTGCCTCCAGTTTTGCACTCTACATTATTAGTGTAAACCAGACTAAGATTCCATTTCAACAGACAATCTTTTCTACCCTATCTGAAACCTCACACCAAAGCTTAGAAAAGAAAAAATGCCAAAGGAGATATTAAAACTAAAAAATAAAAATTAAAAAAGCCTTCCCAAACTTTTAATGTTTCTTAGGAAACACACTGTCATCTCCACTAATGACACTGAAATCTATTATTTCTAAAAGCTTTACCAGAATTCATATTGTGTGTTTGTGTGATGCACAGCTCTACATTTAGGTAATCTTAATTAACAGATTATTATTACTATTTTATTTTACTTATTTTAGAATTATTATTATTAAAACAATCTTTATTAAAAGGTTTCATTCTTACATCTTTACAATCTTCCTTTGTGCAACTTGTTTTGATGCGAGTATCAAACCATCTCACGGTGCCATCCTCACCACAAGAGAGGAAAGTGTAGGGATCATTTGGTACTGTCATAATCTGCTCAAAAGAAAGAAAAAATAAGATTGTGAATACCTCCAGAAATAGCGCTAATTTAAAAATAAAAGCATCAATATTTGGAGCAGCAGTAAGGCAATTAGGACTCAAGTCAAGCCTTCCAGTGAAGTAATGAGAAAAACTGATGATGGTTCTTCCTTTTCAAGGAAAGGTTTGAACTTTCCTTGAAAAGTCAAAGGAAACTTTTAAATGTCACATAAGATTAAATATTCATAGGTCAAGGCTTACAATGGTTTCTATTATCTTTTAATACACAACATACATTTACTGCAATCACTTTTCAGATAACTTATCAGTTTGCTGCAACAATTCAACACCAGCTCAGTTTATTTTCTATCAAGTCATAGGGGACAATTACAAAGTCCTCAGAAGTCTGAATGCCTTGAAAATACTAAATGGCTTTTATTCCCACCAGGCTATTCCTTTACATCCTAGGTAGTTCCTTGCAGCAAGTCTGCATTAAAGGCTGTTACCAAGCCACCTCCTCACTGCAATTATTTTTTTTTGTTTGCTTTTTTTTTAAGAGAACACAGTACTGAACCATTTTCCTAACCTCAGCCCTTCTCCAGCTACGGACGACTCAGATGGAGTCTCACATGGATGGCTTCACTCAAAGCCTCCCCAAGACAAAATAAAAAGGCAAGTGACCATGATGTTAAACATGACCTGAATTCCACAGGTCAATGAATGCACAGGAAGTGCAAGTTCATTTACACTCTGTCTCTTAAAACAGAAAACAGACAATGTTGTGGCAGTATTTTTCTTTTCCTACACTCCTGCTACTATCAGTAGAAATCTATAAAGCAACAACAAAATGGAGAATAGTGTAATACATTCACTGAACACAGAGCATGAGTGATTCTTAAACATTTTACATGAGATGATTTATCACCCTCACTTGCAAAATTTCTTAATAAAAGTAACTTATTTCTTAATAAAAGTAACCTGCAAATCTCTCTCCCTGAAGTGGGGTTACAAAGGTGACAGCTGAAGGCTTCATCCTCTCTTGTAAGGCTAAGCACAATAACTGAGACAATGCTTGCTGTGCCAAATAAGAAGTTTAACTTGCAGAACAAAGCCAAGGTTTGAATACCAATAGAACAACAAACTTCAGAGCTATGACCACTGTTCCTCAATATATCAGTGTAACATACTGAAAAGACTGTTTTTCACTACATATTTCATTCAAATTAACTTTATTTGCACAGTTATAGAAGTTAGCAACTGTTCTTCAATCCACTAAGTTCTTCCAGCATTTAGCAGAGCTTTCAGTGAAAACATTTTGCTCCAATACTGTTGCTGAACATGGTAAGCTCTTATTTCTAGTAGCTGTGTTTTATTTTTGCTCACACTGATGCTATTTCACCCTATACATGTAATATAACTTGCACATTGCAACTTCTACGTGCAGTGTTCACCAACACCCTAAGTACTATATAAGGACTAAACCAGAGAAATGGAGACATGCAAGCTGCAATAATTGAGTTGACA
>VYXF01002958.1:0-19759 GCA_013397295.1 Polioptila caerulea
AGAGGCACAGCTGCTGCTCCATGACTGTCCAGAAGGAGCATGTCCATGAGGAATGTCCATGAGGAGCAGTGCAGGTGTTTGAGCCGGATTTGCAGGGAGGTGGGACGGGATGCCCATGGCCACGGCTGCAGGGAACTGTGGGCAGATGCAGGATGGCACAGCTCTGGCACAGGAAAAGCAGGAAGCAAATGGCCGAGTGCCAGAGTGGCAGGAAGTGTAGGCTAGTGTTTCAGAGGGAGTATCTGTGGTTTTCCATCTCTCTTGATTGAAGGGGACAGGTTGTTAGAGCAGGCACAGGAATACTATCAACGGCAGTTGATTCAGGCTTTGAAACAAACACCTAGAGAAGGGATTTCCTCACTGTTGCTGTGAGACCTGGGAAGGAGTTTACACCAAGTCCTGTGCTTTTTGCCTCCTCAACAGGGATTTCTAGGAGAAGGGAAGTTGTAAAGTACCTGTTGTAGATGTTCGTGAGACAAGACAGCCATACCCATCAGCTCACGGGGACAAAAGTACTCCCATGACCATGCCATGTCAGGCTCTTCAAATTGCTTTTCAGACTGGGTTCCAGTTCCTGTCTTTTGCTAAGAAAAGCTTTCCAAATCTATAATTCAATCTGTCCTCTATTACGTCTTTCATATATATGTAAATAAATTTTAAAATAACATGTTGGTTTTAAAATAAACCAAGGGCTACCTTCAGTTTTTATTCCAGAGGAGAATTGCCTCTCTGTAATACTTCTATTTCAAAATCTAGGAAATCAGATTCTGCAGGGCCTAATATAAGTTTAGGGGGTGATTTCTTTCTAATGGGCAACATAAACCCCTCCACATTATTTAAGCCTTCTTTGGGGGTGCAGGGCAGAGAGCTAAACCCATAAGAGCAAGGTGGTTATGATAGTGATTCATTTTTTTGTGGCACAGAGAGCAGCAGTGAGGGCTGGGCTGCAGAGCCAAGTGTGAAGATCTTCTGATCTTAACAGACCATGTATCTGCTGCAGAGAGGCTGTCAATCCCCAGCAGCTCGGAGGCTGCGCCTGATTAAACAGGATTTATATGTGAGGTGAATTCCACTCAGATCCCAATCCCTCTGCACCTTCCATATCCTTCTTCCTAATGCCACAGTGAAATTAGTCTGACGAGGGTTCCAACAGGGTGCTGCTATTCAGTGTCAGAGTGTATTAAGAAGAGTAATGAAGCAGAGAAGGTAATCGAGTTTCTGCTCTGAGCATGTAGCATGCTCTGTTGACACATCTAATCACAAAGGGGCAAATTGTGTTCTCATATAACTCTAGGACATTATCTGAGTAATATCAGGAATCACATCCTTTAGTCACAACAAACTGGGAATTATATCTTCCTCTAATTTGTTCCAGTATAGACAGCAAGGAAGTTGCAGAACGCATCTCAAGAAGTTACATGGAGAAAACAGGATGACAGAAGCTCCTCTCTGTTGTGCTCCCAGGGAGTGGGAGTTCAGTCTCTCCTTGTCCCACACTTGGGTGAAAAAGGGGAGATTGAACAGGGAATGGGCAAAGCCACGACAGAATTCTACACCTCATTTGTAAAGCACTCACTGTGTCCTTGTGGAGCTCCAATGGCTCCGTTACAGGCTCACTGAAGGATGACACAGAAGGGCAAGCAGCCCCTTAATGTCCCTTTGCAGAGAAAGAGGGGGTCACAGCCTAGAAAACGTTTGTGTTAGGTATTGTTCAGTTTCCAAAGAGTAGCAATCTGGCTTTCAATGGGCAGTTTCTTCACCAAAAACACATAAATCCCCATTGCAATGTCCACCTTCACTGACCAGAAGCATTCACTTGTCCCTAGGGGAATTTGCTCCAGTTTAATCTAACATAGTATCACATTAGAAATGCAATTAGAATAATGCCTGTCGAGGCAATTGTAGCAGTGTCAATAAAAACAGAAGCTCCTCTGACTGGAGTCTCATTCTACTGCTAAAAAGGAAAGTCTGAATGTTTGGAAATTATAAATATTTTGTGGGAAAGAGCAGAGGGATTACCTGGCACATGACAGATATAAGACATACTTCTGAATAATGCATAAAAATAGAACTGATTACTCTTCTGTCTGCTTTATAATGATCAGAATTGGCTATAATTTAAGTAAAATGTAACAAGTGAAGATTTAAGTTAAACCAAGACTTTGCAAGGGTGGCATCTTATTAAATACTAATTTATTACTTCAGCATATGAAAATTATCATTTATTCAGCTTATATCATCAATCAGATGTTAAAACCAAAGAGATGTGGGGATTGAAGAAAAGGTAAGTGCAAAATACTAATAACTAGAGATTCATGACTGATACTATTTTTATGGGGGGCCTGGGCAGGAGTGGAAAAGCACCTTTCCCTCACCTGCAGTGGAGACACATCCCCTTCTATCCCAAGAAGTTGCCCTAACTCTTTGCCACAAAGTGCTTCATATAGCATGGATATTAACCAAAGGGAATGTAGAGCCAAATTCTTCACTTCTTTGCAACACTGGTGCCAGAACTGGGCCTGCTCCTGCCCAGCAGATACAGGCAGGTAGCTGGGCCAGGTGGCTTTCGGCAGCATCCAGCAAAGGCAACGAGGAGCTGTGTCAGGAATGGGAGGCGAGCGGAGAGCCAGGACAGGGAACCACATGGAGCATGTAGTGTCTTCAGGGGACACTGATCACAGGACAATCAACAACATCAGGGATTTAGACCTTTCTGAGGGAAACTAGAGGCAGCATGTCTTCCAGGGGGAGCAAAGCACCCCAGCAGTGATTGAGGGCTTAAGATGGGAAGCAAGATTCTACATCCTGAGGACATGTTGCACATGGAAAGGGATTATTTCATATATTTAAGAAGATACTAACAGCAGTATAACAGCAGGACAAACAAGAGCCTGAGGTACAAGGAAATGAATATAAAAGTCAGCTCAGGTACAAGAGGGATGGCTTAAAGCTGAAATGTAGCTATCAAAGAACAGCTGCAAAACCAGATCAAAGATGATGAACAATAAGAAATATGAAGGATCAAGAAACATGCCAGTTGATTTCAGCATGGCTCACAATAAAATACACATGTTTAAGACAAAGTTTTCCAGCCTGAAATCACAGAACCCAAAAGGGAAAAAGGAGGGTAGAAACTGCAGCTCTCTTCGTTGTACTTTCAGTGCTATGGGAATAAGGAACATATGAAGCACTGAGATAATTTTATCTCTTCAGATCTAATAAAAGTTTTTCATCCAGGCACCTCTGAACTATCAAACTGTAATTAGCTGTGACTGATGCTGGAGAATATTGGAAATGCTGTGCTGAGCAGCAGTGACCCATCACCACACCCAGCTGCAGCCTGGGGAAACACCACTGAT
Source organism: Polioptila caerulea (assembly GCA_013397295.1). Classification (NCBI taxonomy): domain Eukaryota; kingdom Metazoa; phylum Chordata; class Aves; order Passeriformes; family Certhiidae; genus Polioptila; species Polioptila caerulea. The sequence continues at coordinate 3,360 of VYXF01002958.1, forward strand.
GGAAGAAGTGGTGGGGAGTATCCAAAGGCATGAGGGGAGAGTCACACAGCAGTTTTGGGGGAAGCAAGGGAGGAGGATAGAGAAAAAAATATTTCGCCATACTGACCTGTTTCAAGGTTTCCAGTGCCTGAGGAAACATGCTTTGACTGTACTGCAGTTTGCCCACTCGCAACAGCTGGACAGCCCTCAGTGGGTGGAAACCAGGATAATACAGTCTGTAGAGAAAAAGGAGGAAAACATGTCACTGTTTTTCTGTGAAGCTCTCACCTTCACAGTCACTGCCTCTTCGGAGAGCTATTAGGGTGGGACTGCAAAGTCATTGTGAATGTTAATAAGGTACTCAGAGAAAATTAGCTGCAATATTGAGAAGCATGAAATACTGAGGGGAATTAGCAAATTATTACTCTCCATCCCAGAGGAATGCCTTTAACATTATCCTGTTAGAAAGTGACAGGAGGGATTATTTAATTTGCTACTGTTGGATAATACAATAGCATTTACTGTACTTAGTGTTTCAAACAGAGGTCCTTGACAATCTCAGGTCTCTGGCGAGGCATAATTTTAAGAGGAAGCTTCATCAGGGAACCCAGTCCTGGATTGTCCAAGATGAAGGAATGAGACTGCAGTGAAAGCAGATATGTAACATCATGACCACTGCTTCTGAGGGTTTGTATGCTGCTCCCTGTTGCATAAAAAGAACTGGTTCCTCACATTCAATGAAACATCTCAGACTTGGCTTGTTCATTTACACAAGGTATCTGCTAGTAGGAGGATACACTCCCGATCTGAATTAATTTCACAGAAGCTGAGGTTCTGTTAAAAAAAACAGAACGATGCTCTCTTTTTTCTAGGAAGTAGATGGAGAGTGGTATCATCATTCATTGCTTTCAAGATGCTCTTGAAATGTTCATGGTGGCTGCTCCACATTTTTAAATTCCACTGGCCTTTGGCTCATCATATGTGGATTGCACCCTAGCCCCGTGTTCTGGATGTGCAGATCATGATATCTTGAAAAAGCAACTTGGGGGCTGCAGAAAGCCATGGATGTAACTTGGCTGAAACTGGCCATCAGGAAACATGAGGTGAAGAGACACATTTGGAAGTTAAGTTACTTACAAAAGATCTTATATATTTTTTAACTAACTATTCCAGAATCACAGAATAGTTAGGGTTGGAAGAGACCTCTGGAGAACATCCAGTCCAACCCTCCTTTCAAGGCAGGGTCCCGCAGAGCAGGTAACAAAGGAACTCATCTGGGGGGGTTTGAATGCCTCCAGATGGAGAATCCATGACCTCCCTGGGTGTCCTGTTCCAGTGTTCTGCCAACTTCAATGGAAAGTAGTTCTTCCTCATGTTTTAGTTTATGTCCAGTGCTCCTTGTCCTCTCACTGGGCACCACTGAAAAGAGTCTGGCANTCATTGTACCCCACTGTGTTTCTCTCTGCCCAGTTCTCCAGCCTATCAAGGTCCCACTGAGTGGCAGCAGAGCCTTCAGGGCTATCGGCCACTCCCCCAGTTTGGGGTCATCAGCAGCTGGGGGTGCCTCTGTCCCACTGATAAACAACTTGAATAAGAATGGACCCGGTATGGATCCCTGGGGAATGCCAGTGACTATAGACTATGCAAATGAAAGAATAAAAGCCTTAAGCACAATTCACCAAAGACAAACAAGCTACTTGATCAAAGAGCATTTCATTTCCTCAAGTACACCAGCAGCATGCTTGAGCAGTGTCTAAAAATGCAAAATGAGTCCCAACTTCAAGAAGAATCGCCAATAAGCTTTCCAAAATCTACTTTTTGAAGAATTTTTTTTTTTTTTTGTTTTATGCCAAACCTATGATCATCAGAGTTCAGGGTAACTGTTAATGAATGGTACCACTGCAGTCAGGAAGACACTTAAATCTGCATGACTATGATTAAATGCATGCTAAGACATTAAATGATGTAAATTTGTACAATGTACAGAAATCTTCTGGTAAGTCTGCATGCAAATTAATGTTATCTTTCTCTGTTGTATTTTACCAATGAAAATGCAAACACAATTAAATAAAAGTAATTGTTTAAATGGCAGCATATCTGGCTGTCCTTATAAATCTCTAATTAGGATGTGTAAACATAATGAAAAATGTTTTCATACCAAAATTCCCCTATTCCACTGATCCCACGCAGTTTCAGTGAAGACATACAGAAATACATGGAAAGCATGCCTGGCAGGATCTCAGCAGCAACAGCTTTTGATCTGCCAAAGCCTCTCATGAAACAGCAGAAGCCAATTCCTCAATGAGAATAATCCATCCTGAATTGCCACAAGCACCTCCTGCTCAGCCCCCTTGTGGGTTGCAGTTCAAAAAGGCTGAAAATCCAGCAGACAAGAGAGAAGAAAAATGATAGCACTTATCTCAGTCCAAACTGACCACTCAGGAACTTCAAGGGTCTGGTCAAACAAACACTAGGAAATTATCAGTAGGTTTATTTTTAGGATTTGTTTCTGGTTATTAAATCAACATGATGCTATCTGATACTAGTGAAATAGGAAAAAAAATGAAGATATTTTGGTGTGAATTAATGAAGAGCAATATAAATTCCAGCACTAACATGGACACAAATGGAAATAATGAGCACATGCAAATCTTCGTAAAAATTGAAAAGAAAATGTCTATGTGGTTGCATCCTTCTGCTCTCCTCTCTGACTGCTGCAAAGGAAGGAGTAAAAATGTCATTTCCTCTCCTCTGTGCCACCAAAAGGCCAGGATGCCTGGGGAAAAATCATGGCCACAGGAGAAGGTGCCAGGGAGACAAAGATTTTTGCATGAGATGATAACCCATCTCTGAAGGCCTCATTAGACTGTTTTTGCTGTATCCTGACAGCTCTGATTCTTTTGCCACTGTTCTTTCACAGCTGCTTCATATCTCTGTCATTCCACACCTTTATCTTTCATTCTGTCAACCATCTTTTTAATCTTCCTTTCCCCACCTTTCTGAATAACCAGCCCCATTCTGATACCAACACAAAGAGGAAATGTGGGTCCTGCCTCGCCTGCAGCCAAATGAGGGGTGGCAGCTCCAGCAGGGAACTCCAGGCTGTGCTTTAGTCCATCAGTGTGGCGCCTGCTCATCTTCACACAACACAGTGTGGGTCCAGCAGAATTCAGAATGTGCCCCTCCATGCAAACGTGTTTCTTTCTATAGATCATACACCTGCAGTCACTAAAGGTCTAGGATGGTGGTATGTGCAATACCAGGGAAAACAGGCAGCAATTTAGCAATGTCAGGTACTCGGCTCAAACTACCAGCCATAAACTAAAGCAAGTGAAAATTTAAGATGAGGACAGAGAAGGAGTAAAATGTGTGAAACGAGGAGCCCTGTACTCATAAATATTTACAAAGCTGTTTTACTGAGCTGATTTATACTCTCATCTTATGCAAGTCCATAGTTCCATTTTGCAAGTCTTAAAATTGGCATTTGAAACAACTGTTTATTTTCATATTCTGGAATAAATCTATTAAACTATTGGAACACTGTTTATGGAAGGACATCCATTGAGTGAGCTTACTAGACAAATCCAGGCAGCTTGCAGCTCTTCTGGGAGATGTGCAAGTGGGGAAAATGCTGCTGGCTTCTTCAAGACATTCCCAGGATTCAGTATTATGAAACACTGGCGTGACAGAAAGAACTAAGCAGTATCAGGCACTTGTGGGCCAATTTATTATCCCCATGCACTGCTCTGAACAAAACCAAGTGGATAGATTTAAGAATAAGGAAGATATTTACCAGCCAAGGAACTGATACCTTAAGACTGTCAACAAGAGACCAAGATAACTATAGAGAAATACATGCTGTAAAACATTTTACAGCTTGGGAAGAGTTGGATTTCAATCTGAAAATGGTTTTATGAGATTTATGAGGGCCTGAGGGACAAGAAAGGAAACAGTAACATACTGAGAACTTAAGTAAGCACAATTCTGTGGAGTGATGCTTCCTTGCCCTTGGCACTGGTCAATGCCCAGTAGATCACTTGCAAAGAGAGATTAAACAAAATACAACGAACAAGTAAAGCTGCACTGTAAACAAGACAGCTGGAGGAGGCTGAGAAAGAGCTGTACATTTTGTATCACATCCTCTGCTTTTATTAGGCAGCACAGCTTTGTTCCTATCTATACCAAACAGCATCCAAGCTGGCCTGTCCCTCCAGCATGCCCTCCTGCCTGTCAGCTGTTCCCCCCAGGATGGTGTCATCTGCAAACCCCACAGAAGTGCCTTCCATTGCCTCCTCCGGGTCCTTGAAAATGGTGTTAAACAGGACAAGTCCTAGGACAGACCCCATGGTACCCCCGCTGTTACTGGCATCAAACAGGGGACAACCCAACAACCATGTCCTCTCAGTGCACCACCAGCCAGGATTTTACCTGTCTAGCTCTCTGCTCACCTGGGCCATCACACCCTAACCTGCATGTTGGCTCCCTGATGGTCCCAACATTGCAAAGGCAACAGTGAGCACGCTGGCCAGCTCTCTCAGGGCCTGTTCTGGAGGTAGCCATCTGCTCTGATGGGATTGTAGGGGTCACACACTCTCAGATAATCCCTGGCTCAACCCTTATCATGGAATGTGCCTGGTAGACTTCATAATGACCCGTGAGGCAAAGAAAGCACCACCTAGCTAACTATTCAGAACCACAAGTGAAAGCTATTTCCCAGTCTTCAGGTAGTTCACACCAGTGCTTCACTGTTCCAAGCAGCAGCAGTTCCTACATTTCATTCACAAAATACAAGGATACCAATTTTCACTCAGCAAAGAAGTCACCCATTCTATGTAAAACAGTAGCTGTTTCTAAGGAAATCCACTGCTCCTCTTGGTAATTCAGCCCCAAGGTTTGCCTTGATTAACCCCCAGAGCAGTCACTAATCATATACTTTATAAAGAAAAGTATTTTTTTCTTCATTCTATGTATTAGCTCTGAATCTCTTGAAGCAATCTCTTGTGCTTCCTGTAAGGGACAATGTAAAAACCACAACGCATGACAAAATTTGGCCAATTCCTTATATTTCTTAATAATGTAGTTCCATTCATTCCACTCATCTCCAATTACAAGGTAAAGAGTCAGAGCTTTTGTGTTCTCTTGTGAATGAAAGCCTAGTATTAAAAAAAAGAGAGACTATGCAAAATAATCACTGCATTTTCTGATGACTCATATTTTAAAATTGATGTCTGCTGTTCCTTGCAGATCAGTCTGTGGGGCTAACATTTATACTGCTGTCTTCAGCCTGACACAATTAGAAGCAGGAGGATTTATAAAACCTGAAATAAAGGTTTGAAATGGAAATATTACAGCTTTACTAAGGTGACATGTAAAAGGTGATGCAATACATAAATGTAAACTGGTTTGCAGTGCCTTTCAGCACAAGTAAATGTGACAGCATAAAAGACATAAAGCGGTTTCAGGAGGCCTGAAAACACAAAAGGGATAAAGAGGCTCCAGGGCTTCAGCAGTGGTGGTGAGAAGAATGCAAAGAGGACAGTATCAACCTCACAGCAGAAATGTACACCACAAATACAGCACCCAGTAAGTTCAACCTTCTCTTCTTTCTCTGACTTGTTCTTGATTTCTGAACTCCTCAGTATCTGAGTACCTTCATTAAAGCTGTTCACTGAACTGAAGCCTAGGAATTGGTTTTTTATTGTCCAGTTGCTTGCTTTTTTCTTTAGTCACTGATGTGAAATTGGTCAACTGATTCACCTATTATTTCTACTCCTTGGCTGGGATGCTGGGATGCATCCCATCTCTACACATGAGAACTATAATAAATATTTTTAGGAAAAATTTAAGGACAAATTTTTATTTATGCTAAACAGTATGAAATAGACAAAAAAATCACATGCATCAGGAACATAAGACAGGTAAACTAACTATACTCATTTAGGGTTTTACAGATCTTAAAGTTGCTGTTCAAAGTTGCTGATCTCCTGCACAGAATTTCACCTAGCAATTCCCGCTCCAAACCAGCAATTTGAGGCTGAAGTAGTGCTCAAGAAGAAATGCTCCACTTATAGAACATAACCTAAAGCAGCTTTATACATAATTTGGTTAATGTTTTATTTTTTAATGAGCATGAGCCCTGTGCAAGAGTTTTGCCTGGAATGAACAAGGCTGTGGGGTTATTTTTGGAGAAAATGGGAATGTGTCATTGATACTGGACTAGGTGACCATTTTGAATGCTAAGTATTAGAAGTCTGGTTGGAACTTTGACATTTTTAAGAGCAATATATCTATATTATCCTGTGTAAAATATTTAGGGGTCCCTGTGAAAGCCCTCAAAAAAATACTGGCCTGGCTGTCATGTTAATATTGCATTTTTTTAATTGGAAAAATAATTATGTTAACCTGTTATTGTTTCTGTTTTATCTTTCTTTTTCCCCCTCTCTTTTTTTCTTAACAGCTTCCTATCTATCATGGATGACCAGGTAAGTTTAAATCAGTTCAGTACTTCACAATGCCCATTATACTTTCTGCAGCCATGCCATTTTTTGCGTAGAAGACTAAATCCTTTACCTGTGGCAGACCTGATATATTCCAGCTGCCCTGGAATGTTTATTGTCCATTTTATCTCCCCATCACAGTGTCTCATGGAGACGATCAAAGCATCAGTGAACAGTTTAATTCTGGCATCAGTCTTTTCTATTTTTTCCTGGATTTGACCTCTCTCACTTGGATTCTGGGATCAGCTCCTCAGCACTAGCAGGGAGGTTTTCCTGGAGGAAACCACTAGTGCACATGCTTAAAGCATTATAAAAATGCTTTGCCAGCAATAGAAAAACATTATTAGAGAAATTTTATGCTGGGAAGTCTCTTATAAACTAAAGCAGGAGAAATTTCTTTCTGTGATTACTATGCAAAACTACTAATTATCCCTAAGAGACTTCTTCTGGTTGAACCAAATAACAGAAGAAAATTGGCATCATTTTCTGAGCCAGCTGGGGCAATGTCAGTACAGATGTGCAGACCTAACACAGATCAGAGTTCTTTTGGAAGACTCCATACTCTTACAAATATATCCTGACTGTATATTTTTGCAGCCTAATTTAAATATTCTTTATCTTTCTCTTTGAATTGTTTTGTATTGGCAAAACTCTTGGTTATCCCCCAAGTATTGAGATTTTCACCAATGTCCACAACTCATGTATGAGCCTCATCCTACTAAGCAACAAAGTGCATGGCATGACAGTCTTTGTTCTGCACAGATAAGATATGGAGGCCCAGGCAAATGAAATAGTTTGTCCAATGTTACAAGATAAAATCTCTGGGAAAGTTAAACCTAGATTGCATTGTAGTTCTAGGATGGCTTTTGGTTCATGCAGAGTCTGGGTCTTGTGTCTGTGGTGTCTTGCCCACCTGTCTGGCTCTAACAATCCAAATGGAAGTAAACATAGTTTTGGAGGCTTAACAGGCTTGCTATATTTTGTAAACAAAATGTAGAGACAGCAACCATTACTGTTAAGAAACTTTTGTGCCAGATTGACAACTTATTTTTCTGTTTCTTTTTTTCTCTTCTGTTGTCACTCAAGAAATGTCCTGTTATTTCTCTGGAACAATTGCCTCTGGAAACAGTTCAGGATTTATATCTGTGAAATAATGCCTCAAAATATTTTTCATCACATCTGCATCTCATACTGTTCCATTACTATTTGTTTCAGTAATTTAGCTGATGTGATCAAATAAGCAATCATACTTCTTAATTGACTGAATTCTCAAGAAATGTTAGCAATCCATCTCAGAAATTATTTCTCTCTGGCTGCTGATCATTCTGCCATATTCCTCATGATGATAATTTATGTCACATTAAAATGAATATTGTTCCAGATGTTGTCTTTGCCAAGATTTGAATGATAACTTCAATAAAATGAAAAAATGGGATAAACTGCAATTTTCATCTTGGCTCTTGATCTAACTCATTTACTTAAAATGCTAACTTTCCCAGTTTGAACTTCAATGTTTGAAGTTTGTCCACTTCAGTGTTGTCTCCTCTTCTGTTATTATGAGATGTTAAGAAAATAAAGGGTGCTCAATCTGGAATGGAAGTAAGAAAATATTTTACATATATTGTCTCTGTGTCCTGGCTGAGCTTCAAAATGTCTTGTAGCTCTAAGGGATTTTTTGTCCTAGGTTCACCACCTCTGCAGATAAAGATGGCAGCGTGGACTGTCACTGCAGATAGGAGTACACTGTCTCCATCCTTGCATAACCATGACAGTAAGAGATTAAAATCAACATTTTAGTTCAAAGGATTTATAAAAAGATTTTTAAAAGCCATACAGATCACATTGGGAGAATGCCAGAAAACACAAGAAGCATAAGAAACGCAGCAAAGGAACAAAAGGAAAGCTAATTAAAGAGAACATGCATGGGAAGAGAAGCAGAAACTGAAGGGAAATGTACACTAGAGACACTATAATTTGTGACAAAGGTCTTGGCATCACCTTCTCCTCCAGCAATGAACCTCTGACCAGCTGTTGATGGTAGGAAAAATGACTCACTTTCCCTATCTCATGCAGCTGAGAATACAGGATTGCAGATACAAGAAATGCAGGTTTAGACTTAGGTCTTAATCAGAGACCTACAGGTTTGCATGATCTCTCTTCTTTTTCCACAGAGAGTGACAGGAAAACGTAAAGCACTGATGGACCTCTATGCAAGTCACATATGAATTTCTTCTAATTGGTTCCCTCTGCTATGATATGAGTCCCCCAGTATCTGAGCCACACACATCTAAATACTACTGGTGTCAGCAAAGCTTGGAGAAGTCAGTTGAGTGTGTATGGGTGTTCACAAGCTGCAGAAGGAAGGATGGAGCTGGTAGCACTGACATCTCCAGTGAAAAATGTCTTCTCAGTACTCATCAGATCACCTCAGAAGTCTGTTGTAATACAAAAGTGATAACATGCTCATTTTTGACCACACAGGTGCCTTACAGGCTTACCTCTCTTGTACTTGTTTTTTCCTCTCTCCCACCATTCAAACTGTCACGTTTCAAAATTTGTCAAGCCTGAGCTTTACCAGCTGCCATTTCAGTTTGTCTGTAGTGTTGGATACAACTCTTGTCAAAAATAAGAGTGACAATAACAACTGAATGAGCATTTGCGAAATTTAGTGACATTCTCATGCATAACCTGTTACCAGCGTGTCTGAACAAGAACTCTATTACCTGATGTCAGAGATCTCATTTAGACAACTTCTCCTCATGTCTCAGCTTTTCCATCTGTAAAATGAGAACACTGATCGCTTTATTCAGTAGACTAATATGAGGGCTAAATACTCTCATGTTTGTAAAGAGCTTCAAGAGTTCCACAGGAAGACTCTGTAGGAGTTCAAAATACTAGCAATAGTTCTGAGAAGAATGACAAAATGTTAGTAGGTTACAGAGTTAAAATGTGACAGCTAAACAAGACCATCTGTCTGAGCTGGGGAACACGTAACTTCCATCCAGTTGCTCAGCTGGCTACAAAATTTCTTGCGTGACCCAAAAGGCATATAAATTGCTCCAGAGCTTCCTAGGAAATAAAGCAATCTGGAAGTAATGTGAGGGGGAAAACAGCATTCTTTACAGAAAAAAAGGAGACCAGCTATGAACTTTATGAACAGCAATCATGAGCAATAATCTCTCCCAGGCTCCAAAGTGCTGCCTGAAATGCCAGCTGAATATAAAGGAGAGATTTTTTTCAGGTAACTCATCACAGTGCCTCTTCACAGCATGAAAAACAGTGTGCAATACTTCAAATGACCAAGGCATGCTTGAACTCTGTTTGTAATTGAAAGTTGCATGTTCACTGAGCAAGCATTTTCCAAGGAAAGACAGGTTTGTGGTACACCTTGATTAACGGGTATGTTTGTACCTTGGCAGTACAGGCAAGAGGTAAAAAATTTTAAAGGGAAGATCTCAAGCCACCATTTCGTAATTACATGTTCTTGTCTTAAAAGTTTGTGAGGATTTTCAAAATTATACCTAGCTATAGCCATGTGTCCCAGCCACTCAGGGCTTTAGTGACATATGAGAGTATGAAAGATACTCTCCAATAGGCACTTTGCATTGTATTTCCTCAGTATGAGGTTTTGGATTGAATTTCTAGATTAAGTCATCAGAGGTCCATATCTTGACTTGATGAGGATATATTTCTATAAGCAAGATAGGTGATGAACAATTCATTTAAGCTAAAGTACAGTGCATTCAGGGACCTACTAAATAAATCTCTTGTATAAAAACAGAAACAAAGCTTTCCCAGACTGAAAATAAAGGGCACAATACACAAGAACCCAGTTCCAAAGAATTAGCTGGGTTTTTTTCTCCTAGTGCCAACTACATAAAAATACATAATGAATCTGCTGGAAGGATGTTTTCTCCAATCATGAGAACTCCAGTCCTTTGTAAGGAGAGCCATGGAAGGGCGGCCACCTCTCTGGGCCAGACCACAAGTGTAGTGGCTGAACATGTCACTGAAGCACATGGCCTTGAGCCCACCACAAGGACAAAACCAAACCAAACCTCACCTCAAGCAAATGAACAAACAAAACAAAAAACCGAAACCAACCCTCCCAAAAAGACAACTCTCTGGAAGCTGCACAGGAAATCCTTTGGAGTTTCTTGGCAGAGAATTGATTAGTCCAGCCCTTACAATGATGCTTGCCCAGGCACCAGAGGAGGCACAGACATTTTGTGTCCAACCTCCTTTCCCTAAAGGCCATGGCCAGGTATCCCATGGTGGAGCACACTTCGGACAAGAATCCTCTGAAACAATCTGGTAAATGTTTACCCTGCACCCCATTCACTGAGGGCAGTATAGGCACAAAAGAAGAGCTACAACTGCACTATCATGCCTAAAGCACATGAATAAACGGCTTGTAACAGTCTGAAATGATGAAACAGTGAGCAACCACATTCTCTCTCAGCTGATTGTATGGAGGCAATTACCACATTGATTTATGGATGAGTGGGGATGGAGGAGGGGAAATGAGCAAAAAACCCACATGTGGACTCTGCCAAGTACTATTTTTTTCTATCAAATGTTATTTGGGTCCTGCTGAGCTAAAGAAAGACTCTGTAACACTTGGCCCACAGGTCCCAGTAGTGCAATGAGACCAGGTTCACAGCTCTAGCTCAAATACTAGCCAGCACATGGGGGAGAGCTCCAGCAAGCTGCTGTGCCAGTGCAGCAGAGCTGTCAGGGTAATCAATCTGTGGGCCTTGGATGACTATTTCATCCGTGTCCCAGGTTGTACCACTCTGTTGGCTAAAGCTCTCTGGCATAATATTTACTTTTGGTTTCCCATTACATATACCAGCTGTGTTTGAGGCAGAACTCCAGTCTGTCTCACAACTCATTATTTCAAACAGTAAGAATAAATTCCCATTTCTCCCTTTTCCCAGATATTTTTCTTCTCTGTTTTCTTCTTCTAGTTTTTGAATCTTTCTTTCATAGTTTCTCTTTCCTTACCCTTTTATTTTCTTCTTTCAGTATTCTCTGTCCTCACAAACTGCCTTTCCTCCTTCTAACCAACTCTTATAATATTTTTATTCACAATTTTAGTATTTTTTCACTCCAGAGTCCTCTCTACCTACGTATAACCAAAGTGCTAAGCCCAACTGCTCATTTGGATGTGCAACTTGCAAGATATCCATCTTTGAAGGAGCTGCTCGACCACTAACAGCTGTTTCAAAGTAAACTCCCTTTATTCACTGCAAATTACATGTTAAGACATGCAGTGGTGTACTGTGCATAAAGCCTCAGGAAACCACCCATTGATCTATGATATGCCCATTAATCTCTGCAGCCTAAAGGGCATCTTTCTAAATTCGTACAGGAGCCAGGCATGAGAAGAAATCTGTCAATACCCTTTTGTGACGCACAGGAAAAACCACATACTGAGTCTTTGCTATTAAACGTGAATCCATAGAATGAGGCAGTCATCAAATTCTAAAATGGCATTTACTTGCCTCAAGCAAAAAAAAAATGTCATGGCTTCTTCTGATTTTGCAAAGTTCCACAATTTGATTGTCAATTTGTAATTTGTCTGAAATATGGCTTGGATATCTCTTGGCTTTCATGGTATCTGTTCTGAGGATTTTTGTATTTCATGCTGGACCAGATGTATCTTAATAGAGTGCAGAAAAAGGCCTCTGCTAGGTGACAGCTTCTTTCCCAGAAAAATGGAGATCATTCCTGGAATTACCCTGCAAACATACATCATGGGACTGCAAGCTTTTGTAATAAAAAGGATTTTATGCTGCCCCTCTTATCTGTATTTTCTTTTTTTCTCTGCTCATGCTGGTACATCTAGTAATGTTCTTGGTCCACTTCCTCCCTTTTTTCATGAAAGACACTTCTTTGAAAGGGCTATACTGATTTCAGCAGAATTTTTTGAGAAAAAAATATTATATACCTTATCAGAGTCCTTCATAATTAGTTATTTACATTGTCCCTTATCAGGGGCAGCTGATGAGATTTGTACCTTCATATAAAAAGTTCTTACAAGCTTTTATAAGTTACTATAATGCACAAATAATGGCAATAATGCAAATGAGTTTTGCAAAATAGGTATCTTTTGCCAGTGCTGGTTTGAGGCATGACACAGTAATTTCTATAAAACTGCAGCGTATTAACGTCTTTGTGACATTTGTTTATGAATAGAGATGAACCAAGGGGGAAATTTTGCTGTGCATGGATGTACACTGACAGCATGAATACTACTGTGTAGTAAAAGTGTTTCCATCGTGACATAAGAAGATTTAAAATGAATGTGTGCAGATATGCAGATTGCCTAAAAGATGAGCCTAGACAGATTAAATATACCCATGCCACATTTTTTTTTTCTGATTCCTACATGATAGAATGCAGATCAAGCCATTTCTTACAGTATGTCATACAATATTATACAACACACAAGACATAACAGTTCAAGCCAATTTCATGTGGAGAAATGCTTACATCAGAAAACAACCACTGAATGAGGCTATCTTCCCCTCAGCAGAGAAGCCATAAATCGAGAGATTGCTGGGTTAGAGTACAGGAATGCCTTGTTTTGCCTCCATGACAGAGCACATACACTCACCTCTTCTATTTCTCTCTACCTTACAGACAGAGATTCAACAACTAAAATAGGTTAAACACAATTTATACGTATTTTGAAGAAAGAATGCTTGGCCAAAGCTTGGATTTATACTTGCCAGCATACATGAGACTATCACACTTGATTTGAAATTATAACTGCAATATGAAACAGTTCTCAAATTACAATTTCAAATTTTCAGCATTTAGATTATGGGGGGCAAGCAGACCGATTTTCAGGAGGAGTTTGGTGCAATTCTTGGTAGACTTAATTTCTCTGCATAATACCAGAGACAGCTTGTCTACCTATAGACTTTCAAGGTTAATTTGGCTTCATTAATGGTGTGAATTTAAAATTAATCACTTAATAATCACTTCAGCGATGTTGTAGATTCTGTCACTGAAAACTAACAGGGAGTTATTTCATATTTAGGTTGATTCATTTCCAAAGCAAACTGGGCCAGACTGCAGTAAATTGAGAAAAACACAGGTATTTGAAAAGAATAATTAAAGCACTCTAAAATCTATTTGGCTTATTTACCCTTGAGACAGAAGCTTTGGTCAAACAAAAATGGTATGCTTAAAAAACAAAAGCCCTTCACTCTTGTGAACATTGGCCCAAAACATATGTAAAGATAAAATCCTATGATGACTATCACGTAATTATCCTCTCTTCAGAACAAAATTGGATGGTTTTTATATGACTTGTTCCAAACAAACAGGGGGTAGCTAGGAAACTGGTTATTCTGGAATGGGGGAAAAAAAAAAAAAAATTCTATAAGATACTAGACAAAATGGGGCAAGGGTCAAACTAGACACAAGAATCTATTTTGCATTATTAGGTTAATAAACTGGTTGTGCTACATTTTGATCCAAAATTGATGGTACGATAACTATAAATTATGAAGTATTAGTTAGAAATGGCATATTGTGCTTAATGTACTAGCAAATACTAACCCACCAGCAAACACATAATCAGTTGCTATAGTAATTCTAATCTCCACCTATGCCTCAAGAATTGTTCAGGGATGTGACGAATTCTGTCCTTTACAAAATGTGTACTTTCCCATAATCGTGTTTAGTGGATTTTCTGCAGAATCCCCATGTGCATACTGCACGGATCACACAGTGCCTTATCAGATTCAAATAACTGATTTGAATTTTTATTGTGCACTGACCTTTCCAATATACATTCATTTTGTGATTACATCTAATATATATATTGTGATCTCAAATATTACACTCTGCTTGCTTTTATACATAAGGCAGCATGAAAACAGGAAAATGGAATCTGATTAAAAAAAAAATAAAAGGAAAGTACAATAGTTAATTATTTCAAGCCTAAAAACTGGAATCACTTCTCCCATGTGTATAAGGGCCAGTACAGGTCCTGTACATCAATTAGGCCCACTTAAAGCACATTTAAAAGGCTTAGAGAGGATTTATGTGATGCATAAGCCTGGGGCTGTCTGCATGTGAATTTCATCCCCTATGAATATACCTGTCAAGATAGCTGAAATCTGAACATTAAGGAGGTTGTTAGAAAATCAAAATCTAAATTTGCAGACATTGTCACCTCAATTGTATTTGTCTCTTCCCTTTCTCACAGCAAAACAAAGTGGTTACAAGCACAAAGCAAGTGCAAGAAACAGTGGCCACAGTACTAAATTTTCTAATTTAAGTTGCTCTTATGAGGAAGATGGATGGTACTCACTGAAGAAAAAGATTGTTTCTCTGTCTTGCTCTTCTAAAGGAAGAGCTTTTAGCTGTAGTCCATAAAATTCATTTCTACATCAGGAAATGCAGGGAACAACAAATAACCGCACTAAGTTCACAAGATTCACAAGCCTTTGATTACTTGTTTTGTTCACATAAATATAAGACTTAAGATGCATGATTAAATTTCATTATATGTGGACTTGGAATTTAATCCCTGATGAGCAATTATTTAGGATTCATGGATTCTTAGTAATGACATTCTCCATTCCTCTACATTTCTACGTGAGTCATCATTTCTAAGGAAGGCAGAATCCTGAAATCTGGAATCTGTACTTACCTCCAGAATTTTAGGATTTTTATTTGAAACATTAAATATTTTGACAAGTATTCAACTACTTGAATCCATGCTAAATTATGAAATAGAAGAAAAACTACTGGAATAATTGTGTTCATAATTCCTGGAGAAAAGTCAGATACTTCATGTGTGAAATTTGCTCTGAAAGCATATGGAATTCTGGCTTTGCATTCTGTTGGAATTTCTCCTTTAAGATCCTGTCTGATCTATCAATGATACCAGAATTGAGAAAACTTTTTACTTTTTCCAATTGCATTTCTGAGCATTTATCTGTGGATCTCCTTTTTCACTTCATGTCGAATTGCCAAAATATCACCATAGCCTCCTTTGAAACTCCCTTGAGAAACAACATATTCTGCAGTACCTGAAGAAAGCAGAATTTTTACCTTTTTCCACCCTTTAATTGTGTGTCCAAATCCTTTCCAGAGCTTCCTGCATTTGATTCTAAAGAGTTAACAAATAGTCAGATCAATAACTATACTTGAACATGACTTCAGAAAACCCTTGCATGACAGCAAGTGTGAGATTTATCCCAACAGTGTATTCATGCTGACAGCTCACAGGCATCTAACTTTTGATGCCAGAACAGGAAGCTTTATCTTCCCAGTTTCCAAGTATGTGCAGTGCATAGTCAAGGTCTCCTTGAGAAGGAAATTCAGAATATCCAACTCCCTCTGCTGAATATTCCTCAGCATTAATAATTCAGGATCACCTTATGAGCTCAGTTTTCTGTCATGATGGCTCAGACTCCTAACCGTGGCATGAATTGTGTCACACTTTGATTCTTCAAATTGAAATGAGGATACAGAGTGATTGAGTTTGCTTTTCATTTACTAATCTTTGATAAATATGGAAAGCTTCAGTATGGTGCATTTCTATAGGAGCAACACACTTCCAAAGAGAAAAGCCACCTACACTATCAAGCTCCTCATATAAGTATGCTGGATGTGCAAACTTCATCAATGATCACATTTACTACATCCTGTAGCAATAGATGTCTAGAGACTAAAAGCACAATTCTCAAAGGGCCACAGTTTCTAATTTCTTTGGAAAACAAAATCTACTCTGAAAAATTTAATGGTACTTTAATTATCAGTCAGTTGAATACCATGAGATAGGCTTGCCTTCAATTTTAAATAGCTTCTTCCATTTCCAGCAAATTGTGGAAAGAAATAATGGATGCCTTGAGTATTCTTCCTGTCTATTTCTACCAAAGTAAAAAAAAAAAAAAA
>VYXF01002958.1:19782-76513 GCA_013397295.1 Polioptila caerulea
AAAAAAAAAAAAAACCTCAAAATGAAGATTCAGATTCTTCTGGATTAGTCATAATCCAGGAAGAACACTAGCAATAATGAATATGGATACGCAAACGCAGCTGCAGCATTCACATCAATAGCAAACTAATGCAAAAATTTGCCCCTTTGGTCGAGTTCTGCAACATTAAACAGCTAAAAAGCCCTTGGCTGTCTGACTCAAGGTTGCATCTTCATTTTATAAGGTCAGCACACTAGCATTTGAAAAATATTTAGTATTTTGCAATATTTACCTCATTTCCTTCTCCAGAGATGTTGTGATCATTTAGGAATATTGCAAGCATATTGCATATATAAGAAAAACCCTTATGAATAAAAAAATTCCAGCATTTTGAAGAATTTAATTAAATGGATATAGAGCTAATGAAAATATTAAGTTGCCTACATTGCAGTCTAGGCTGGTTTAATATCACACCCCACATACATACCCTGTCATCTGAACAGCAGAAAAATTTACATTATATTGGCAAAGTCTCTGTAATTCTTAAATCTTCTCATAACTGAGAGACAACTTACATTAAAAAAGAGTTTCTGTTTAGAGTTATGGGGAAATGGGCAAACCAGACCAAATGTCTTCATTTGGGTCTCAATGGCTTTTGTTCATGCTTACCTCCAGCACAGGACAGCTTCCTAAGTATCAAAGTGTGGCTAAATTATTTAATTGAATATATAGTTAAATTTGGTAAATGGTTCTGAGGAAATACCAAGAATAGGAAGTGTGTGATGGGGAGAAATTTTTTTGTCTACCTATGCTCCCAGAAAGAGGATAGAACAAAAATGTATGTGCAAAGCTCTGTGCTCCTTACCATGATAAGATGTTTGATGACAGGACACATGGATTAGCTACAAATGAACATCCCAAATGTAAATATGTATATATACCTCTGTGAATTAAGAAATTTTATCTTTGGTAAATGCGCATCAGGCATAGCAATGTGAAAACATTACTATTATTTATTATTATTATTTCTAGTTTAAAGGAATTAATTAAATAGTGATAAGATAAAAATGATTGGAAGAACCTGTGCTGCTCACTGTTATAAATCCTTACTGCTGCTTTGCTGGAAAGATACATATCACAATAAAAGGCTTGGCCTCTAAAAATACAGTACTGTCAAAAATGAATTATCAAAATGCTCTCACTTTGTTGTCACATCAGGAATTGATATTATACTGAAAGTGTAAATGAGGCAGAACCAGGTATTTTGATTAGCACATTTCAGACTAAAGATCTTAAAAAGATCCTCTCAGAGGAAATGATCTTGAATTTTTTTTCTCCATATTCCTCATTCTAAATTATACAATGCAGCATTTTAAACATCCTGTTTTTGTGAAGAACAGTAGGAAATCCAGGAAAATAGCATGTGCTAACTATGGATAAAACCTATTAAAACAGAGTTATCCAAAGTGATAATGCATAGACAAGGAATATTCACTGGAAATAAGTAATTCTGAGTGACATATGTTTAAAACTCTCTAGTTTCTCTTGCAACGATTATCATGATGAAAGCATACAAAATAAAAAAAAACTATCATGACAATTTTTTTTCTGACAACTGTGAAATGTAAGTTTTTTAATATCAGAATTATATTTTTTAAAAAAGCACATGGAAAGCCTTGATGTTTCAGTGGCATTTTAAAATCTGACTAGAGGTTTCAGAGAGGTTAATATTAGCACTGTTGTGCTCCTTTATTCCCACAGGTTTTCCATGGAAAGCATGAATTAGCATAGGCAATACAGCATTGAAGGAAGAGGTTAGAGCATGGATAGCTGAAAAACTGTTACATGAAAAGTCAGAAACATTAGCTTGTGTTTCTTAGAACACAAGTGTTTCTTAGACAATTTGCATTGGAAAATAACACTCTTCTGGAGCATTTGCTCTATTTCCACTGTCCAGGGTGACTAATCACAAAAGCACTGGTATTAAACCAGTTATCACTGCTGAAACCCAGCAAAATGTGTCAAAAGTAGATGAATTTAACCTTGCAGTATTCAAGGAATGGAAACTATACCCTGGGGCACATTAGAGAAATACATGGATAGTAATTATCTAAAAGGAGATAACCAATGTGGATTTAAAAAGGCAAGAGCCTCCCTAACTAATCTACTTGACCTTTATCATGAGGCTAAAGACAAGGCTGATAATAGGCTCTGCAAATAAAAGAGTGTGTTTGTATTTTCAGGAGGTCATGTGGGCATCCACAACAAATAGATGAAAGGGGTGAAAAGAAAATAGCTGTCTAAAAATCCTCTGAAAACTCATAAGAAGGCACGTACTGCAAGGGAATGCATTTAACCCTCCATTGACCACACAACTGCAGCAACTCAGGGAGCATTTGTTGCACCATGCATGGGGTCAGTTTGCCCAGTAATGCAAATGGTAGCCAGAGACTGTAGTTCCATGGGAGCTGCTGGTCCTTTTAAATGTAAGTAAAAGAAAAAGTTATAGAGAACCCACAGGAATCTTAGCATAGGTAAAAAATTAATTTGACAGACTAAGTCGCTGTAGTATCTAAATCCCTTTCTGCACTCAGCTTTTATTTTTTAATTGCTTTTTTTGCTCTTTTTTTCAAGACAGCAGATAAACCTAGGGAAGGTAATGCTGTGATGGGTAACGAAGGTAAAACTACTCTCAAAAAAAAAGTCTTTCTTGAAAGAGCTCTTCTAGTTCATGACAGTCTGCAGATGCTTTGTGTAGAGAATGCTTGGCCACAGTCAATGTCTACCTTCTTGACAACCACTTTCAAACCCCATAGAAATTAATGACATTTGTAGGATGCCCTCACAGTTTTATTTCCCTCTAATGAGGTGCCAAGATGCTCATCTGTCCATTTATAATAGTGAGCTGATTATTTTTCTCTTGCCTGTACTGCCTGAGCTTGGGACATAGTTCCCCTCTCCATGCTTGGAAGATGAAAAAGATCCTCTGACACCTTCATTGGAGGAATGACAGTTTATGGAGGGAGGACTTTGTGTGTCAGGGAAACGTTTTCATTGAACAAAGGAAAAGTTGAGTTCTAGGGTCTTCATCCTTTTCCCACAGGAGCTACTGGAAGGAGGACTGGTTTTCTATCTCTTGTAATAAAAGAGAGGCCATTGGTGATGACATATATTTGTACTCCGAAGCTGATGAGGAAATGGGGGATAAAGGAGAAGAAATTACAGAAATACACCCCCCATTCACCCACCACCCACCCACTCATTCTTCAAGGAAAAGAGAGAGGAGTCAAAGAAATGAAGATAATAGTTCAGAGTCAAAGAAGCAGTGAGAAGTATAAAAAGGATTTAGGAGAGAAAAGAACGTGATCCAAAACATTTCTGTGTCTGAGTTAGGCAATCAAGACAAAGAGATAAAGAAGATCCCGAACTTAGGGATTATAGAAGACCCATGCGGCCTCTAACACCAAACATTCACGGACCTTTAAATTCCAGTATAAATATGCAATATGGTCTTTCCTGGAACATTCACTATATCTCCCTCCCTTTTTTACTGAGCAGACAGTGGCCATTGTCAGCACTCCTCGATGGAGTCATGAATTCACTTGCACAGGTCCACTTCTGCTTCTAGGGCAGACAGGCTAAGAAAATACACCCGAGTGAGCAATCTGGCATGTCAGCATATGCAACCACAGAACCAACTTTCTCATCTCTAACACCAGGTTTTTCACCCTCAACAGAGGATTCGTTTACTGTTCTGATCTCACCCAGAAGTTAGCTAAGGGATTTTGAACACCTGGACTGCAACTTTAGTCTCTCTTACTAGTGGATCTGTTGCTCTGTTGCTGGATCCAGCACAAACACACTGCATTATACTTTTCTTTTCTCTGTTTCAGAATGAAAGGCTTAGATGGAGTATTTTGGGTACCTCTGGGAAGGCAGGAGTCACTCAGAAAGTGTGAATTAACAGGGCTGAGAACACTGAAGAAAGGAAAACTAGATCTGTAAACTAGACCATACAGCAAGTCAGACCATATGGTTAAAAAAACCCAAACTACATATAGTAAAAAAGAACCCTTCACAAATATTTTAAGCACTTGACCATATAAACAGCATCTGGAAATGTATATGTTGCTTCTTTTTTTCCTCCTCATTTCAGAAGAGTGCTAGAAGCAGCACAAAATATCCTGTACTTTGCAATGAAGTAGAACATACTTGTCTGCATTTTAACTGAATTTATCAGGTCCTTGATTTTGTTTCACAGTCAATGACATCTTGAATTCTACTAAAATAAATATTCATAGCATGCATATTCCAGTCATATGTGTGAATTAGTAAAGTTAAAGCTTGGATTTCATAATTAAAGCCATTAGTAAAGATTCCAAGGTGACTTTGTGCTTGTGCAGAAACTTGATAAAAAATTATCTCAATTTTTTAACACCATCATTTGGCTGGAAGTGCCTCAATGCTCAGCTAGTAAGGTAGCAAGCAATTTTACCTGAGGGATAAAAACTGAGCTTTGAGTTTTAAAGTTGCACAATACAGTCACATAATAAAATATCCTAAAATATTCTAAAATACACTCATTTAAAGATCTCTACTAAAAATAAATCTGAGAAAGCTGCACATATGCTCATGGCTGTTCTGAAGGCAAAGGAGGAAGTAATTTTGGGAAAGAAATTTGTTGTTATTCATTCCTTTCTCAGCTCTGTTAATAATTTGCCCTGTTCAGGCCCTATTTTAATAACACTGATGGAGGCCAGTGACCTCTGGCTGAGTTGAATCATGTTTGTGGGACTGGCACATTCAGCTCCTGAAAAATACTTACTGGGAACAACAAAATGCAAAATGGTGGTTTATCCTAATATACCAATTCCCAGGATATGGTCCCTTGAGGATTGCTTTGGGTTATGCAAGGGTCTCCCCTTGATTTAAATATCTCCATTTTAAATGTTGGGAAAGCATCCGAAGGTGAGGTGAGTATTACCTAGAGCAAGACACTGTCTGAGTATTGGAAGTGGTGATAGTATTGGTGGGCAAACACAGAGAGGCAGGAAACCCTGTGCTGCTGCTTGTCATTTGTAGCTTGTCTTCTAAGAGAAAAAGAATGGCATTTGGAAAAGAATATACATACCTACAGCTGGGAAGGTGTCCTGAGATGGGCAGGAATGTGAGGAAAAACAAAGATAGTGTTTGGTGTTATGTGAGACCCACGCCATTTCAAAAAGAGAGTAACTCACAGACATTTGGCAGGTGCCAAAATTGCCTTTGAATAAAGAAGTTGATGATCCACTGTGGTCAACAGACTGATTAGCTAAAGCTACCTAACCAGTGCTAGGGTACCTAACAAACTGAGATGTTCGCTGCCATTGCTCAGTCACACTTATAAGGAAAACCCCAATTTTTCCCTACTGCAGCTTAAGCTGCCCTTCACACCTGAGAGGTGTACTTCCTATATGCATACATAAAACTGGTCTGTTAGATTTCAACAAATCCCTCATTAGAACTCCTCCTTGTCTCAGGTCCTGGATAAGGCTTTGATCACGTAGGAATTGGCGACCTGTCATCCATGCACACAGACTCAGACTGTCTAAGGCTTGAAAGAACTGATGTCCTGCTCACACTCTATCTTACTGGTAGCCTGTCCTTCCCTGACCTGCCGGCTTTATCTTCTGTGACAGCCAAGGAAAAAAATCCCTTTTTCAGCCTGATAACAAGATTTATGGGACCATCATCTGTCTGCCTGTTCTTCTCTAGCAATTTCTGAATCCATTGTTCAATTTTAGTTAAATCTGGCACTGAAGAAGAAATCTCAAAGATGTTCTGGTAATCTAAAACACCAAGATAACAGAAGATAAAGATAGCAGTAGTACATTCCCCCAGGTAAAGAACACAGTGCGAGCTTTGCCCTGAGACAGATATGTTGGAATGCACGCAGGAGAAATGTTATAAATTCTCTGCTCCTGGGAAACTCTGGTTTCTGCACTATAAATTTCATTACACCCTTCTAAAATTCTAGAGAGTTCCAGTAAATTCTCAGATGTGTAACAGGCACTGCATGAACACTGCACTATAGCTATCATTCAGTGAGCCAGCATAAAAAGTCAGTCAGTCAAAGGCAAAAATCTAATGGAAAAATAGCTCCCTTAGCTCTGGAGGCCAGTGAAAAACTCAGGGGCTGAGCACTGGCATGGTGGTATTTTTTCCTTTTGAGCTAACATGCCTGGAGCTCTTTACAGGCAGAAGCTACCCTGGTGTTGATCACAGCTACCATGAAGTACCTGTGCATTAACAAGCAGTGAAAGGCTACAAGGAGGATAGTGAGTTGGTCTCTGAAATCCTATGATTTGAGGAGTCCACAAAATGCAAATTTCCAATATGCTCATTGCACATGTCTGCAGTCAGCTTTTCTGTATGCTTGTACATTTATGGATAGCACTTCAGGAAAATCTGTGGCTTATAAAAGGCAAACATTTACATGTAAAGAAGAAAAACAGATCTCCTGAGTGACTGTTGTTAGCAAGCTGTCTTCGGGAGGAGAATAAACCATAAAACATTCTTTAAAGTATGCCTATTTAATTTTTTTTTCTGAAATAATGTAGTATTCTTATTAGACACAGAAGGTTGAATATATCTTACATAAGTATCACTTGACTCTGGTCTGGTATGATTTATATCAGCAGGAACTTAAAGGTCAGTGATAGTTTGGGCAAAGGGCACGCAGAGATTGGCGTTGGGGATGAAACAGGGCAACATGCAGTGACACAAGGCAGACAATGTACAAAACTGGAGATATTTTCACACTAGAGAAGGAGCAATGGTGGCAGCTATTAAAAACAAAGCAGCAGAGAAATCAGGGCTTGCTCCTTCAGACTGTGATGAGCCATCCATGACACTTCCACAAACAACATACTACCAGCCCATCAGTCAGAGACTGGATTTATTCTTACTAGGGACATACTGGCTTCATTTTTCTAATACTCCAAGTTAAACAGCATCATTACCTCTAGTCCCTCTGGTCCACCTTGTCTGCTTTTAAAAAATATTTTGAAACAAAGTCACTGTACTGAAGTCACTGAAACCCAAGAGCTGTGAAAGAGGAGAAGGTGGCAGTCATGCAAGTCTCCATCTTCACACCAATGGATACACAATCTTAGGATGCTTCCGGCCCAATATAATCCCTATGTAAAAAAGAGTTTCTGAGAAATGTTAAGTACACAAATACCAGCTTATTAAGGACTGTCATAGTTTGTGACAAACTCTTACACTGCACAGTGTGCTTTTTAAAGGGAAAGCATTGTACTTGGACAGCTTCAAAATTTTTAATTATAAATTCAATTTTTATTTCCATTAACTCATTCAGTGTATTTTGTCTCTGATGTTAAGTTACAGGTTCATAACTAAAAAAAATTAAGCTTAATGACGTCAGGATTTTTTTTCATTATGCAAAATTCTTTTGCTTAGCATAAGAAGGTGCATTACACAGTGAAGAGTGTTATAATGATGGCTCACAAAATTTTCTCTGCTTTCTAAGTAACTGCTTTTCTGGGTTATATGATTAAATAATTTGTTATCTCCATCAGGCTGTGAAAAGCAGGTATCTTCAACTATTGAAAATAAAGTAAAAATGCAAAACATGGCTATGTTAAAATTAAAGAGCGGATTCATTGAACTCAGGGAGAAATAGAAACATCTGTCAACATATTGTGACAAAAACTCCTGCAGTGATCAAAAGCCCTAAGTGTAGCTGACTTACAGAGAAGTTAGCTAATTTAAAAATTATGTATGTGAAAGAAGACAGGTCTGGAATTTATGAAAGTGCATTTTCTCATAGAGATCTGAGGAGGAGTAACACACTACAGGAACCACACACACAAGATTCGTGCACAGGAAGACAAGTGCAGGAGCATGTTACTGACTGCACTTCCAGGCACATAAGAGAGGAGGACCTGTTGCAGAATTGCTCCTGGATAACCAATTATCTAGAGATAAATTATCCCAGATTACTTTTCCCAGGGATTCTTTTTGTCAGATGCAAGAGAAACAGAGAAGAAAAGCAACTCCCCACACCAGGGGTGGGGAGTACAAAGGAGAGGTCAGAAGACCAAGTTTCCTACCTGGCATGTGAGACTTGACAGATGTCAAGATCTCAAAATGCTGGGGACTTCATCCTATGACTCATCCACAAACCATCCACAGCTGATCTAGAACCAGCACAAGAGATGAAACTCAAGCCTTAAGGAAGCCAAGAGAACTTTGCCAATAACTACAACCAGTGCCAAGTATTCCACCTGATGGCCTTGAACTTTTTCCAAAAACATTAGCCAAAGACTGTGTTGACTTTGATCAATGGAAGAATGCAGAGTCAACAAAACCTCTCAGCCTTGTCCAGGCAGTGTACTAGGAACTGCTGTGTATCCAATGACTTTTTCTTCCCCATGATCTTCAAGTAACACTGAAATGGCAGACACAATTTAAGATGTTTTTTGGTTTTACTTGGTTTTAAAATTTTTACCATGGTATTTTTTTTTCTCCATACATTTAAAAAAACCCCAAAATAATTAAAACATACTAAATCCACAATTCCATAGCACAAAATGCAGGCAGGAAAGCAAATGTTTTCACTGATACTGTGTAAATTCTATTAATCTAAAGGATTCATTGAGATGCAATATCATGGAGCACTATGAGTGTGAAATGCAGATGTTGAGCTCTGGTGACAGCACTTCAAAGAGAAATATGGGCCTCAGAATGAAGAAATATATTGGCTGCTGTTTATGGCTTTCATGTCTTTTATACATTCTCCTTTTCCTCAGTAAGGGTGACAGGGGTTTAGCTTCTGCCTACAGCTGTGCCACTGAGGTGAGGAGCATAATCATAGCTTTCAACTAGTTGTAGGAGCACCTAAATTTACCAAACTCCTTGTGACTTGTGGTTGTTTTATGCTAAGATAGGTGTGGAGCTTTTTCCCCTCCACCAGGACATTAAAAACTGCCTTTTGCCATGTGGATATTTTGGTGCCTACTAATACATCCAAACATGAGCTTAAACAATTTCTCTCTTAATAGGCACTCTATATGTGACCTCTTATCTTCTACTGACTTGTAGGAACCTCATACACTTGACATCTCTGTCTTTATGCAAGTTGCTAGGTAGCACTAACACGGAAAGGGACACACACAGATAACACAATCAGAGAAGCCTCACTGACACTGAAATGTCTTTAATTTCTAAGTGGTTGCTGAAAGACCAAGCTCTTAGTGGGACAGTGTATGGTAATCTTTCTTTTATGGCATGTCCCTGGACCTTGCCATTCTGCTCTTCAGTGCTCTGGGTATAAAGAAAATTCCTGACACAATATTGCTGTGGGAACAACTGAGGGTTTGGGTCTGTGTTTTTCTGTGCAGGTATACACATTTTGCCGTATTTTGCATAGCCAAGATTCCCTTAGGTTAGAAGAGGTATGACATTTATTGAGCCTTTTAAAATCATGCTAAGGATGTGCCCTACCAACACCACATGCAAAATAGTTTAATAGAATATTATATACTGTACCCTGAAGAACATATAAAATGTAGTTTTAAAGTCAACTGAAGACTGCAGCACACACAAGTCACAAGAGTAGAATTATATTTCCAGAGACACATTTTTAATATTATTTCTTGCTCTGTTCACCCCAGGCAAATTTCTCACAATCAGCTGAAACAGGATCTGTGCTACAGGTACAGAAATTCTGCACTACATAGAAGGCAAGATGGCAGAAATCCACATACTCTTTTTAATTTTGGCAGATGCATTGATATCCTTGCTTTCAAAAAATGAAAAAAAACCCAAGTTTCTCAAAATCTAACCTTTCTGTTGATTCACTTATTAAACTGATTTAGTCCAGTATAAAACAATTGGATAAATGTCAATGTAGGCTGTCTGCAAATTCCATGCCGAGGTTCAACTTCATCGAAATTCTGAAATGGAAAAATTTAATCGTTGCTGCCACAGTGGCAAACAACTCAATGTCCTTAAAGTAGTGGTGACGATTTGCACAAATATAAAAGTCATCCAAATCTCAGCATAGAATTTATTATTTCTTCAGATCAACAGGTGGAAGAAACCAGAAAGTCACCTTTAAGGATGCAAATGTAACGTCTTACTTACGTACATACTCTAGTGGAATTCAACTTGCAACCATAACCATTGTCTGCAAAGTTTTACAGTGTGCTTCAACAGATCTGCAGGATGCTTAACATTTAATTAAAAAATGTTATAGATTTTTATGTAATTTCCATACAACAGTACCTCATTTTTATAGATGTTATTGATTTATACTAGAATTTTAAGACATGCCTGCTATGGACTTAATTTTCCATTTAACTGTAATAAGGCTCCGGCATTTTATTCTTTATGTTGTTGTAGAATCCTTAATATTTTTTTTTCAGTTCCTTAGGATATATCCTCAATTATATGGTGATTTTTACTCATCTCATTATTTTAGGAGAGAAGCATGCCTTTTAAACAGAAGTCCCTTCCTGATGAGTTTCTGTGCACTTATTAATGTTGGGTTCTCCCCACGTAGCTACCAGCACCTTACTGAAAATTTAAACACATGTAGTCTGTGTTTATTTGGGTTCAAACAAGTAAGCATCAAGTAAATCTGATAGAAGCTGCACACTTTCCCAAATCAATCTATTTTACAGGTTCCATCTGCTTTTAAATGCTTCCCAGAGAACAAACACTGTGTCACTATACCACATATTTCCATTGCACTATCCCAAACACACTTAAGCTGCTGACAGATTAATGCTTAGTTCACTTGTGGCATACATTCTTGGGTTCTTACACATGTTCTTATAAGGAAATGGAACTCACTAAGCACTTAATCACAAGTTGGGGTGGTGTTATGGCCTTGAATACAACACACCAACTCTGTTTCAGGAACAGGCTAAGGTATCTCTATTTAAGCCATCACTGTCAATAGCACTGCCAAAGACCCTGGAAATCAAATTACCTTTGTCAACCTCAGTTAAACAAAAGTAAGCAGAAATTTGCCAAAGGGTAGCCCTGAGAGCCAGGGATGAGCCACCTGAGGAGTGTGCAGAAAGGGCCAAAGGAGCGTGCTGTTTACTGGAATGAACTTGTCTGGCTTAAATCTGCTTGAATCCAAAGAAATGGACATCTTGATAAAAGGACTGCAAAGACAGGAACTAATATATTAAAAAAACAGTACTAAATGAAAAACTGAAGTAAAATACTACGCAACTTTCTAAGGATACCAGCAACCCAATTAATTGTGGATTTACCTGGTTAGGAAGCAGTGACAGCAAGAGCAACACATATGAGTGTATGCAAATATGAATGTATGCCATGAAAGTCTGCATTTGTGCTCGGGAGAAAGGTGAAGTTTCATATACATTCCTTGGCATCCTTTACTTGATGTAAACCAAGTTCTATTAGTTCAGAGCAGTCCAGAACTTTATCTTGTTTGATGATTAAACACAGGACACAAAAAGGAAGGGATAGCTTTTTGGGGTGAATAGCAGAGAAATTTTAAGTACATTTTTTTCCACATTCAACCTGGTTAATATTTATCTAGTTCTGACCAGTGAAATAGATTTCACAGAAGAAAGTTCACTAATTCAGTCCCTAGGCAGACTGATCCCCCACTATGTACACCACACCATTATCACCAACAGTGAATCCTAGAGTCATAAAGGTTGGAAAAGATCTCTAAGATCATTGAGTCCATCTGTTAACCCAGCACTGTGGAGTTCACCAATAAACCATATCCACAGGTGCCACATCCACACAGCTTTTTAATACTTCACTAGAGATGGTGATTCCACTACTTCCCTGGGCAGCCTGTTCCAATACCTGACCACCCTTTCAGTTAAGAAATTTTTCCCAATATCCAGTCTAAGCCTCCCCTGGTTCACCTTGTAGGCGGTCCCTCTCATCCTGCCACTTGTTACCTGGGAGAAGAGACTGACCCCCAGTGAATTGTATGTTGCTGAGTTCTGTGGCGAGATTGGGATCCACAAGCCAACCCTGATTTCCATGAAGATATGTCCTTTTAATTTATGAGAGACTGTTGTCATTCTTCTCTTGTTTAGCTTAGCAGGGTCTGAGTGCAACTTGCTGTGGGCTTTTTGTAGTGTCACAGGATGCAGTCAATGTTCTACCCTGGTGTTTTTCAGATGCATAGATCGAGAATAGTGACAGCAGTCTCACCACTGCAAACAAGATGGGAAAAGTCCCTGTCCCTCTGCAATATCTGGAGTTGGTTGTTCTTTGATAGACATAGTTTACCACATCATATGTTAACCATTGTACTCTCTTGTTCTCCTCAAGATACCAGAAGTCAGGAGTACTTCCCTGGGACAGTCTTGCTCTCAGAGCAAGGCAGGGGGTTGAAAGCATGGGGTACTTAATAAAATTAACAATTTTAGTTAAGTCAGTATACTTCTGTGTCACAGATTAACGTTGATGCTCTGTCACATGAAAAGACCTTGCCACTCACACTTCCCACTCACATCCACCTCCATTTTTTTCTCTACTGGCACAAGCAACCTAACAATTTCATAGCATCTCTTGATAAACATCCCCCATTGGCAGAGCTCACTTGAACTGCAAACTTGCCAGACACAGGTGAACTGAATCCAGACAGGTAGCAACAGATAAAGCTTGAGTATGCATTCAGGATGTTATCTTAATGTAAGCATGTAAACCTGTTTTTCATCTAAAAATTCTGAGATGTTGAATTGGTGGAGGTAATATTACCCAACTTGGCTAGGCATTTTGAAATCCCTTGAAAAATAAGAGACCTTATGCTGGTGTGGTACTGAGACAAATATCTAAGATAACTTATCTTTAGCTATGGTCATGAGACCATGCAACTAATTAGTAGGGCATTCCCCTGGCTATAAGTTACTCTGTGCATTTTTGCTAAGATTTGAGAAGTTGTGTTGCATTTCATAGGACACAATGTCTGTTTCAGAACATCTTAAACTACAACATGCAGCAATTTCCCATTCTTCTTAAGCAAGGTCTCCTTGTCGTATTTACACAAACATTTTTACAACATATAATTTGTGCCACTGTCTAAAGCGAAGTACTTCATAAAATGCTTTGGTGAATCTTGCAAATTCCCCCTACGTTGAGAAAATTAATCCCCTAAATATTTTTCATTTTTATGACTGTATATACTGAGACATTTGTTTTGTAGCAAAGTAGGATCTAATTCCATTTTTCAAAGTCTGCCAAGCACACTATTGCATGAAAGTATTTTCTTTTCTTTTCTCTTTTCTATTTCATCAACAGTGATTCGAGTAGAAAGA
This sequence comes from Polioptila caerulea, assembly GCA_013397295.1. Taxonomy (NCBI): domain Eukaryota; kingdom Metazoa; phylum Chordata; class Aves; order Passeriformes; family Certhiidae; genus Polioptila; species Polioptila caerulea. The sequence continues at coordinate 33,087 of VYXF01002958.1, forward strand.
CCTGATTCAGGATGCTTCTACTTGTTGGCTGTAACTTTTGCCAGTTTTCAGAAGGTTTCTAAAAGGCTGGCCAGCATTAAAAGAACAATAGATCCTCGGTGTGCATCATTCAACATACCTGAATTAATATGTAAATGAATTCATGATGTTACTATAATGAAAACACTTTGATTCCAGAACTTTATCTTCACTTCTGGCAGCCCATCAAGCATATCCTCCAAAAGCACACTGCATGGCTAGAGAAAGTTGATTTTCCTCTTAGGAGAGTGTTTGCAACTGTAGCAAGTATCCATTTTCTTTGCCCTCTCCCTTTTTGATCTTTTGTAATGATGGGGAGGAGTTAAAAGAAAAGCTTTTTCACCCTAATTTTGATATTTCTATGCTTCTTGTCATCGTTTTTTGGTTGCCTATATCATATACACATACTCGCATTTCACCGGACATGTGCGCATTACACTTCTCAAAGATGACTTCATTTTGGTTGTAAAATACATATTTTTCATTATTAATCAGTGGACTTGCACTATTTTCTGAGGGTGATCCTTTCCTCTTTGATATATTTATCTTGCTCTCACTTTCATCAGTTTTCATGGCCCTTTGGGCAGCTTCTTTCTGTTTCTGTGAATCTTTTTCCTCAGCAACACTATAGCCTGCCTTTTTTTCAGCCTTCCAGCATTTGTAATCAGTTACCATCTTTGTTCTGCTCTCTACCCAAAATCATTTGCTTTTTGTTTCTTCCTTCATACATCTTCAAAGTCACATAAATAAAGCTGATTCAGGCTTCTGTGTCTTGCCTGGTGATAAAATGACAAATTGAACCTAAGAAAAGAGGTTCCAGTATACTCAGGGGAAGAGAAGAAGAGAGAAGCACTGAATCACCTCCTTAAACATGGAACTGGTTTATCTGAAGGCTGAAAGAAACATCTCAGGGTTGGATACCAGCAGACAGTAGTTGGGATTCTGGCCTAAAGCAGACAGAATTTCTAATAGAAAACCAGAGTGGAAAGGAAGCGCCTTTTGTGGCAGCCAAGGAAATACATGCAGAAGGGTTTTACAGTTGACCAGAAGGTCAACATGATATCAGCTCTTTCACTTGAAATTGCATAATCCAATATCAGATGTTGCCCAGGTAAGTAAGAAAAAGATTAGGCATTGACTAAATTTCTAAAGGCCATAAACTGTTGTATTTATGAGGTAGCACAAGTCGTGTTTGCATAGTAGTTGGTATTCTCAGCATTTGCCTGTGGCACAATTCTACTGCTAATTATATAAGGCAGAGTGCTACCCTAATGTGGCTGTGTTGGTTCTCATACCAGGATTAGGTAATTTAGAATTATTTTTGATAACGCCAATGTTCTTTGTATAGAAGGACTGGATTTTCTGGTTTTATGAGGTTAAAGAAAACTGATTAACAGATCTTGACCAGGTAAAGTGAAATGAAGTTCATAGAGATTTGGTATGGTGGACAGGAGTATGGATGAATTTGTTAACAAAGGTAACATTATGCACCCAAAAAATAAGGATATTCCTAGTTTTCAGGTATATCAAAGTAAATGCTTCAAGTAAAGCATTCCTAGTTACATCTTCTACAACATTTTAGCCCTTTTACTCAATAACAGGCAAATTCAAGATCCAGTGAGTTTGTAGTCTGCCATGACATCACTAAATGTGCAGTCTCTAGGATTTGCTCACTGCAGTAACTTACATTTTCCTCTCATCTGCATACTCTTCTTTTTTCTTCCTTTACCTGTCAATATCTGTCTGTGAAATTTCAGCTTTACTCAGCATCGCCTATTTTACTACAGAACCTCTGTGATCTTCATTCTTTGGATTCCCTGCTGGATGGATCATCTCACTAGGAACTCAGTAATTCATTGTCACGGTTCTTGTTTGACAATACCTCCTTCGATTTTCAGGCTCTGCACACCCCTCTTCAAAGCACCATCTTTCCACCTCTCACTCTCCCTGGCCATTCACATTGATTCACTCTTTAAACAAACTATGTTCTTCAATTTCTTTGCTCTCCTTATCTGCTGCGCCTTTCCTCTTCTCTTCCTCATCACAATGATTTTCCTTTCCAGTAACTTTTCTGATTTTTCAATAGGGAAAAAATACTGCCTTTTCATCTTTTTCAGCCTTTATCTCTATTATCTCTGTTTTCTTGCCTAAATATCACAATTTTACTTTTTTTCACTACTTTCTAATTTCCATGAGATGCAAGAAACTCTTAATTGGTTTCCTCCTTGGAAGTACTGCCAAGTCTCCTCTCTGCTTCCTCAACTCAAATTGACAATTTATTCAAACAAAGAAATAGGTATTTTATTATTAAAATCAGACTCTTCCTGATTCTCCCCTCAGAGAATGCATTGTTTCTTACAGCTTCTCTGCTCCTATTTCCTTCATGCTCTCTCTTTTATTTCTCTTTCATCAGAGATAGAATTGTAATTTATCTGTCTTTTTAAGTGATTCTCCTCCCTTTCTTTCCCCCTTTCACCATGATTTCTGCCTCTAAAATAGCATTTGCAAAGCAATGTTCAGTTACTGTCAAAGGAATCCAAAACTGATGTTTCATATGTCTCTATTTTTTAATTGTTAACTGCTCCCTTGAAATCACTTCCCAACCCTATTTAAGTTTAGGTTCTAACCAAACATTTGTTTAGAATCTGTATTTCCAGCCTTTTTTTCTTATCAAAAATCTACACAGACATTGCAAATTCCCCAAAATTGTTCTCAAATTTGTTCCAACAGAATAACAACGTTGCATTTTTTCCACAGCACATGTCTTTGTAATATCTGCTCACGCATAAACTCATTTCTGTTTTTTACACACTTTAACTAGTGTGTAGTAGCAAGCAGACTGACGGAAAGAGCTCAGGTAATGGCTGCGTAAGTCCTTTCTTTGAAAATTGCAAGCACGCAGGTACAAAAAACCAAGAAAGGATCTCCTGATTACAAGACAAAAATACCAACTATTACTGCTTAAGTGAAAAAGAAAAGCAAAGAAACACCAAGAAACACCAAAACCAAACTAAATCTTTGGGCTCTGGTAGGCAGACAGACTGGGACTGAAATCCGTATTTGAGAGAAAGCATTAACCTCTGAATTGTCTAACATCTTAATCTGAAAGTCATCCTACAGTGAAAAAAAAAAAAAAAGAAACAAAAGAAATCTCTACAGGTGAAGTTATCATTGCAAAGAACACAGAACTTTCAAGATCTGTGAATTCTAAGAACACTTGGAATGCGAGAAATGAAGAAATCAACACTTGTAGTTGTGTCAGAGAAATATGCAACTCTGGGAAACTAAGTGATTTAGTTCACTAATATCACTAGGAAATCACTATGTGCAAAATTCAAATTCAAATTGCTCTTGACATAAGTGAAAGATGAAACTAGAAACGAAACCTGAAACTAGAATCTAAAACTGAAGACAGTAAGCATCCGTGTACAAATATAGAGCTACTGGACATACACTGACCCAAAAATCTTTGCAGCAATGAAGCTATCTAAGGAAATCTTAGCCTAAGAAATTCCAGCCTTCAGATATACACTGAACAAGGTACTGCAAATTAACACTGCTGTTGCTGAACTTCTACTCGTGTGTGATAGAGTCATTGGACAAGCCACTGACATCAAAATTATACCCCAAAAATTGCTGGCATGACTGGAGAGAATAGTAAGGATTTCTACACATATGCACAATATGTGAAAATGAAGAAAGGTAGAAAGTGGAGCACTTATGGGAGTGTGAGTTTATGGAAGTCAGTTTATTGAGGATTATGCAGGTCAGTATCACTTTGGGGGAAAACTCACGGGTGTAATGGATACATACAGGAAAAACAACTAGGAAAGAACCAAAGAATTGAAGGTGATGGTGATATGAGACACACACAGCAAGCAACCAACAAAACAGAAAATCCATTTCCTACATGGGAAAGGGATTGATCAGGTCATAGATAACTTAGGCACCAGACTTCAGATGTAAAACCTTTCTTTTTCTTTTTTTTTGGAAAAGGCTGTTGGGACTGGAGGGGAGGAAGCAGGGAGGTATGGAAGACAGAAGGGGGCTGCTGAAGTGTTTTAATGTTTTAATGTTTTAAACGTATCAGCCCAGTGACAAGCATTCTCCCCGTGTATTGATAAAATAGGTACACTGAAGCCAAAAATGGTGCAAATATTGCTACAAACATCTGTCTTTTGGAAGAATTACCTATAATTACCCAGAGACAATATACTCTTTTATTTATACTGGGTTTTCCTCTTCTTTTGACACATTTTGCTCCAAACATTAAATGCCGTGGGCATTTTCTAAAATCCCAGCAAAGTGAATAAGGAAGATTTAATTCTTTCTGTTCTTTGTTTCATTATTTCTTTAAATTGCTTTCTCCACCTTGACATTTTTCTCTCCCTCTCGGGTGATCCCAGAGGTAAGATTTATGTTTACAGCTGATGGTTTATGATTAAGACATTGAACTTTGGTCACTGAATTAGTACTGTCTCTAGGTTCAGAAATCCGGCAGCACGCACGAACCCCCAGGGGCCCTTCCATAACCAGGGTGCCGACTGGCGACGAGTCCGGGCTGTAACCCTAAAGCAGTAGCATCCCCCAGTGGCCCTGGCTGTCACTGCAGTGCAGTTTTGGGGATATTTTTTGGCTCTCTAGCTTTCAATGTAAATACAAATTCAATTCAAGGGCCTCAGAACTAGCCAGTACTCAGAAGTCTGTTGGGCTCAGTAAAGAACCATATATATTTGATTAAAAAAGAAATTGTTTCCATTCACTGCATATATCACGTGTATTGCAAACCACATAGCTCTAAAAGCAGGATTTTTTTTTTTTCTAAATGCATTCAAAAAGGGGAAGAAAATCAAACCAAAAGAAAGTCAGACTCTTTACTAGAAATCCTTCTTGAAGTGGAGAAAATAGGTGCAGGGTTTGTTCCAAGAATATCAAGTTCTACAGCTTTTTTTGGCTTTTTTACAAGATCATGACTGGAGAAAAGGATACTATAGCAACCATCAATTTTTAATCTGCCTTTTGATTGAAGTTCACATACTTATAAAATACAGACCATCATATATATTGAATTAGAATTCTAAATCAAAAATTCCTGGATTTATTACATTAATCCAATGAAAATTCAACCATGTTCTCAGAAAAAAACCCAAGAACACACCAGCCACTGTTCTTAAACCCAGCCCTTTGCAGAACAATCCAAAATTGAACTCACTGGGGTTGCTTTCCCTGTTCCCTAAATTAATTCAGACACTGACAAAAGGTGAAGTAATGAGGCACAACAAAATATTACTGGAAGGGATAGAGAATAGGAGGAGGTGGAAGGGCAGACAAATGATGCACAGATAACACAAATATGGGGTGCTTGCATCAACCCAGCTCCCTCCCACTCCAGAAGCAGAGCAGTCACATTGCACAAGCCCTGTATTTGTGCTGACTCAGTGGGGAGAGGATGGAGGGGGGAGGACGTGCAAGGCTGCTGGGTGAAGAGCCAGAGCAGCACTTCTGCACAACACTGCTGTACGGGATGAAAAGAAGGAATTTTCTCTTGTTAATTTTGAAGCCCTCCAGTTACTTCTAATGCTGTAGCACTGGAGATGAAGGGTTGTTAATTAAAACAACCCATCTGAAAATCAGTGGGATTTCTACATTAGCTTGAAATTCAGCAGGGGATTATAGGCAGTGCAGAGGAGAAATCGATGAACGTTTTTGTTGTCTCTGTATCAGAATCTCACCAGACCTGATGTCCCATGAGCCCAAAGAGGTGACATGGTGTTATCCACCAGGTAAGCCCAGCAGGCCTGTGGTGTCACACACTTCTTTTCCTTCTTTTACCCTTGTCACAATAGCTGAGGACATCTAGCAGAGTTTTATAACATGCATTTTCCCACTCTCTGGCAGCAGTGTCAAGCACTGAATACTTGAGACAAGGGGAAAATATACCCCAAACCTAATCCCCAGAACATATGTGCCGTGTCAGTAATTTAAGGGCTAAATGCTGGGTCCTTCCTCTGAGGTAACCTAAGGGAAATCTGTCTTTCTCAGTATCTCTGAATCTGATCCTTCATAAGCAGCAGCCAGACCAGAGTGTGAATGTGCTAACTGAGACATGACAAACCCATGTAACACTTCTTGCTGATATTCTGTTATTCTGTGCTTAAGGCTCATGGGGATTTTTGAAAGGAAGTTTATTTTTGCAAGCTGCTGAGTGCTGACTATGATGTGGGGCAGCTTTCACTTAGGCAAATGTCTTAACTCTGGTTAAGGCTCTTGGACAGGCAGGCTATTAATGTGGCATTTACAAGGAAAGCCATGTAGATACACTTGGCTTAGGCTGTACAGTGAAAGTACATCTTGTAGGCTTTAACAAAAGATGGATGGCTACAAAAGAAGAAGGCAGCTTGTCGTCTTGGCAGACACTACCTCTTCCTTTCTTTTTGCTAAAACCATTTCAGAAGTCCTGAACAATGCTCCTTATAGGTTATTGTTGCTACCTAAAACACAGGGCCTGGTAGTCAGGTAGTATGACAAAATAATTTTATGTAGTTCAGGTATCTATCTCTGCCACTTACATGAAGAGGATGATTCTGAAAAATTCAGAAACCATCATAATGAAAACATACATTCTGATAAAATGTGTCACACAGCATTGAAAATTAATCCTGCTGCTAAAGAAATGGAAAATGCACAATAAACACATTACCTGAAATTAAAACTGGTTCTGACCAAATCTCCAGAGACTTTAAAGTTGTAACAATGATTTCCTATTTATATGGACTGCATGAATTCTCAGGTGATTCCCTGTGGAGATCTGTATGAATACTTTTTCCAGAGCTGAGGAAAGGAAAATAGGTAGCTATAATGGAACTGCAGGAGCAGCCAAGCAGTAGATTGATTCAACAGGAGAAATTCAATGTATCCCAAAGGATTTCCTAGGATTTGCTCTCCTGCTGCTTAGGGCACAATTTGTTGTAATGAGAAACTGAGGATTTTGTTTCAGGTGTGTCAAAGCTTGTAGTGATGACTTGAAGGTAATAAAGAAAAAGAAACAACTGAAAATCTCTCTTGAATAATGCTTTTGGGTGAGGAGAGAATAACGACAAGCTCTCCAAGGTGCAAAAAAGGTCAAATATCTCATGTAAATAGTTATTACCTTAAGAGATACTAATTGGATGCACAGTCGAATTCTTCATCTCCAAACTGCTGCATTAAACAACTTGAAAACTATGGTACACTTCAGGAAGCAAAAAGAGAAAGCTTTATCAAATTATCTGGTAACATTGCACTAGGTCTCACTGTAATCTCTGCTCTCAGAAATGTCTGCAGAAAAAAAAATGCTCACATTTCAGTTGTGAAGAACTGAGTTAACAACTTATAAAAAACCCAACCCAAAACAACTGAGGGTTGGGTTTTTTTATTTAATAAGGGAACATTTAAACATGCAGACTACTCTGCTCATCTGAAGTGTGCCACAAGGTAGAACACTGGCAGGAAGCATGTACTGCTGCAGAACTACATAAGCCCTGTATAAAAGGTTAAGTGGGACATGCACAACGTGAATTTCACCCTGAAGAAATGTGAAAATTTTTAGGCACTCATGTCCTCCTCTATGAAAATGAGTAGTCATTACAAACACAGAGCTGCTCCACAGCTGTGATGTACCATAGCCTATGCAGGTTTTGTCAACGATCACGTTTTAGTGAAAGCTCTGAAACACTGTTTCTCAAGCAAAGCCCTGAGCTTTATTCAGAAACAGGCTGCCATATGGGATTTCCTCAGGCAAAATGCTGAATGCTGACGGCATCTCCATTTGATTAGGGAAAATACATAACATCTGAAATGTTCATATTCACAGCAGAGCATATTGTTCAGCTCTAGCACACCCCTCACGCTTCTCAACATCACACATTGTATTGAAACATCATGTGGGGCACCTACAGAGAAGAAATGGATGCTCTAAACAATACCTACATAAAGAATGAACATCCATGTGTGAATGACATTGTACCTGGACACTCAGCATAGGCTTACACTCAGTTACAAACAGTGCAGCTATTCAGAACCCAAAGATGTGAGGCCTCTAAAGCTTTTAGAACACAGACCAAAGCAGAAGCACCTGCCCTTTCTCTACTAGATGACCAAAGCTGCATTACAGCTCCAGGCTCCAATAAATTTCAAGTCTTACCACATGATGTATGATCTCCTAGACTATCCTTCCTCATCAACAAAAGATCATCAGACTCAGAAACTCTCCCAGCACATAGCACAGTAAAAAGTACTGATTAGGAGAGAAGAAAAGCAAGTACTTCACCACCTTGACCTCTTCTCAAAATTAGGACCAAGAGCTTTTTAATTTCCAGTTTAAATTGCATTTTGCAAGACTTTTTTATTCTTTCTGTAAAATCTATCTATAGAGTATATACATTATTTCAACCAGCTACCTGTCCCTCACTTTTGTCCTATCTCAGCATAAAATACTGATACCCTCTTGTCAGTGAAGCCTGAAACAGAAAGTCAGTTTCTGATCAGGGATGGGGCAGCATCTGACCACGTGAAAAAGCAAGGAGATAATGATCTATTATTATTATTATAGTTCCTGTTATTATTTTTTTGCTTTCAGCCTGACTGTGAAAGCAGAATGAGTGTTCTGCCTCATTCACTAACCTAGAAAGCAATGCAAGATATACACAAGAAATAAAAACAGTAAGAAGCATCAAGATGAAGCACAGCCTTCACTTTGAATGAGACAACCAGCTCTTCCCCATCTTTGGAACCAGCTGAACCAATTACATCCCTTACCTGTATGGCTCCAGAGTCCTGCTGCCGTAATACAATGCTTCTTCCCAGGATTCAAGGTTAATACAGGCATCCATGGCACAGTCAAGCATTTTCAGCTGATAGATATTTGTATCTGGTAGATGACCCTCGTTGCTGCTCAAGAGATTCTGGCATCTTGCCAGAACATGCTTCCACTCTGGTATTTGCCTTAGTTAAAGAAATATATTTAATCAAACAAAAATACAACTTCTAAATGCTGTTTAGCAGGGGGAAAGAGCCTCAAAGCATTAAAATAGAAAAGCTGCCATCATTCCAGATTCTGCCACAATTCTTGAAAACATACTTAAATGCTGAAGGGGTAGCTTAGGTAACTGCGTTTCATTTACACGTAGCAAAACAATTTCTAAAGAAGGCAGTATTTAGCAATAAATGGTAAAAAAATGACAAATTGGAAGGATATTTTAATGCATAACAGAAATTCCAATAACTTTTATTTAGGTACTGAAACATTATTTACTTAAGATACTCCAGTTCTCAAAGCCAAGGGCAAGAGTCCGTGGAAATGTCTTTTAAAAAATCCCAGCAGCTAAAAAAGAATTTTTAAATATATATATATACATATACATAATGACTCATTGTTTTATGCTGCCCAAATTTTTTTTTTAATTCTCATGAAATTAGAACCTTTCCTTGAAATTAATTAATTTTCTCCTTGAAACAGTCACGAAGAGCATTGTAGTTTTTTTTTTAAATTCTCATGAAATTAGAACCTTTCCTTGAAATTAATTAATTTTCTCCTTGAAACAGTCATGAAGAGCATTGTAGTTTTTTTTTTTCATGTACAGCTGCACGTTTCGTGCATGAGAAAGAAAAGCATCACAGTTTTGATGTCTGACTGTAGTTCAGGACTAACGATCTTGGTAGTAAAGGAGATTTTCACCTCCAATGCTACAAGAAGATTTTTTGCGAGTTTGGAGCGGAAGAAAGATAACCTTGCAAATCACTTTATTTGGATATTCCTTAGCACAAATCACTTTTTTCATTACATTCTACACTAATTTGACTTCTCTGTGGACCAGATTCTTCTCTCTCTGACCACACCTAATCTGAACGCCAAAACTTGCAGTTTTCAAATGAGTATTACCACCTGTGATCATACCCATGAGAGTCCCAGAATACAAGACTCTAAACACCAAAAAGATACCACTCACAAAAGTAAGAAAAATGAAATAAAGAAAAAATTAGACCTACAGCAAGAGAAGTGATAACATTGATTGTATTACAGCCCTTTCCACACAATCACCTCAAGGAAGTCCAGCAGTTATCTTCACGAATTATTGCAAGTACTATTCACACTAATCCAGCAATGAATTTAAAGTGTACAATGACAAACCTGTGATGAAGTAATTAGTCCATCTTGAACATGGGAATATTTACATACTTAAATTTAAGAATGTGACCACCATGGGCCAGGATTTATAGCATGGTTGTTACAAGGCTAAACTAATGATTTGTGAATTGCTCTCATGCCCTTGGATTGAAAGAGCCATATAAGGGAAGGAATGTGTTATTATAAAATTGCACCTTAACCTTTATATCTTTGGCAAACATCCATGTATTCCTTACAACTGATTAAGAACAAAAAAACAGAAGAATGAGGGATGTTATTTCCACTTGATACAATTTTTGTAGAAAGTACAAACCACTGACATTCTTGAAAGATTACCATTTTAGCTGATGCACAGTTTGTCTGCTTTTACTTCTCATTATTCTGCTTTGATCACACACTAGCATCTCATAGCAGATGTGCTATATAACAAAATCTCTTGGGACCAAATTTGCAGGTATGTAAAATGGCAAACTAGAAAACCTGCCATCAGCTGTGACAGTACCAAAGAGCTGCCTGTCCTGCATCTGCCCAGGAGTAGAGAAGGACTGCCCCAAGCAGCTCGAACTGTAAATTTAGCATTTCAGCGCTGCATCAGTTACAATCAGTAGGTCAGAGTGTGGGAGTTGCAATTTTCTCAACTGTAGAAACTGTTGGTTTAATTTGTTAAAAAGATGATATTTGCAGGAACTATGTGCCTCAGTCTGCCAGGAGGGTTTTCTACCCATTATTGGCAAGTGGTCAAAAGTCAAGCTCCCTCTTCAATACTGCACTTGCCACTGCATGTCAGTTAACACTGGTTCTGTGGCACAGTGGAAGGAAAGATGACACATTTCAAATAGCATATGACTGAGAACAGAAGCTGAACAGACAATAAGAATAGATCTTTCCAACCAGTCCTAATACCTTTTATTAGCATGCATTAGATTAACTTTTAAGTATCAGTTATATCAGTAATCTTAATTAAAGACACTTGCAAAATACATTAATGCAATTTCTCCTGTAATTAAATACAGGACCATTAAATAGGACCAGCATTCTGACTGCATAGTTTAAGAACTATTGCAACTTCTGGTTGCCTAGCTATAATTTAACATATAGGTTGAAACGTGGGCCCTGAAGATCTATCTCAGTACTGTTTGTTTCAATTCAGTGACTACAGGGGAAGTTAAACTAGAAACTATGTGAGATTAAAACAAGGTGAGATGATTGTTTCCCCTTAGCTAAAAAAAATTAATCTCTCTGGATTAGAAAGAAACAAACTCAGTGTAATGGGTTGGGCTTTTTGTTACTGTATAAATTGTGATTACTTCTTTCCAGCCTGGAATATCACTATCTATGCAAACCTGTTTTTTGTGCTGCCAAAATGGAGTACTGGAAGATTCAATTCTTTCTAGCTTGAGAGAATGCCCGTGTTTCTGAAAATGGTAAGGCCTCTTGCCACAACAGGCTGAATTCCCAGTCAGGGAAATTCCAGTGAACAGACCAAGATAAGAAAGAGATCAATAAACTTAGTATTCTAGTAAAAATCTCCACCTCTCTTCTGCTCATCTTTTCTTGGTTGCTGCTGTTCACCAATTTCTTTAATTGGATGGAATACCTACATGACAGCCATTAGACTCCAGTTCTGTTTATTAGTGCAAGATCATTTAATTCAATTTTCTTAATTATCAATTATTATTATATACTATTATATCTTATTATAATGATGCAATAACGTCTGCTGTGAACTTGCCTGTGATTATTTCCTTGTTATTGTCATTGCTGTGCAAAGAATGAGAACCTGTAAATGTTCACACTGAGAGTAACAGAACAAAGAATTTAACAACACTCCAAATTAAGCTTTCTTTCATTTAGAAGTGGATTTATATGAAATGATGGGCTGTATGATAGATTTCTGTGATAGCAGAAATCTAAATCAGAGCCAAAATATCCCTTCATGTTCTTGGTAGTTACTATCCCTGCCATGAAGCAGTTCCATTCCAAGTAATCAGAGACTCTATTATTAATACAATTAAGAATTTTACACATTTTAAACATCAAATGAATTTAAAAACATTACAATAAAAAGAATGTAAACGTAAGAAAATTAATCTCAAAAGGTGAACTGCATAGTAAGGAGATCTTTTCACAACTGAATGACAGACTGCAGCCTGTCACTGAAAGGATACCTTCTTTTGATTTTGGATATCTCACTTCATTCACAGCATCCTTGACTTCTTTCCAGGCATGCTCTTCACCGGCCAATTTCTCAGCATCCTGTTTAATAGAAACAAATGCATATAATGAGAAAAACAGTAAAATGTGAATATGCAGTGACGATGAAAAACAGGGTAAAAGGATTTCACTGTTAAAAGCTACGTGTAGAGATTGTACTGTTATTTTTTGTAAACACAAAATATCCCATTTCACCTGGAATTCATACTCACCCTGTTTTTGTAAGCAAATGAGATATAAAGAAAAATGAATGCAAATTTGGAAACATTAAACACTCAAATCAGGTATTAAGTTTGCAACAAGAACTATGATCAACCAGAAGAAAAGAAATAATAGCATGTTTTTACTATCAAAATGCATTGAGGAGATAAAATTCCTTCAAAGATCTGCTACCTAAGACTTCCCTTAAGCACACTGTAGAGAGGATTTAGCAAATAATTTTGATTAACCACGTAGTGATTATAGGGACAGAAGGTGTGAGTAGCTTCATCCATCACAGTGATAAACATGAGGTTACAGGAGAAGTCTCAGAAAAAAGCTTAACTTTCATTTAGCAAATCATTGCTATTTCTTCCCTAGTCCATTGCATTCAGCTACATTTTCCTATTGCTTTGTCATAAAGAAAGCAAAAATGATTAATGGCTACAGCAGTAAAGAGAAAGTTTCCCATTTCAAATCTCTAGTGGTGACTAACTGAACTTAAGGCAAACCACTTGGAACAAATGCATTAAAGCATCTACAGACACCGTTAAGCATCTTGTGGGATTTCCAAAAGCATCTAGTTCTTCAATTTCCATTGCTATAGAACTTAAATACCTTTAAAAATCTGGCCTATAATACACTGTAGTTCATTACTGCTCTCTTCTCATAAAAGGCCCTGCTACTTTGCATAAGAGGTTTTTTCAGTGCAAAGTCTTGCAGGAATATTTTAAATTCAATTCTAAAAAGACCAACCTTCAGCAAGGCTGGGGTAGAGGCCTGCAGAGGAAGAGAGAAAGCATGTTAAAATCTAACCAGGCACTTTGTAACCAACAGATGCTTCCCAGGAATCACAGAAGTACCTCCACTGAAAAGCCCATAATCTGTAACAGTTTAGAATTGCATCATTTTCTTATTCCACTGCTCCCCATTTGCCATAAATTCAGAAAAAAATTACAGTGAGAATCAGCACTCAGTTTCACATTTAACTTGCAGTTTTGTCTTTCCATCTGCTTCATGAAACAGCAGACCTCTGTGAATTCCTGGGATGATTAAACCAAGATTAAATCAAGGTTGTTCTCAGCTGCCCTTCCCCTCTGTAAGGCCTTACAAGGAGGGCAACCTGACCCCACTGCATTTTGAAGACAAACTTCCCTTACAATCATTTCGCTGATCAAAATGATCACCTGGAAATAATTTTGTGCAGAGCTGAATTTGCCACCAGAAGGTATAAGGTGAATGTTAGGACAAGCCAGCTCACACCACAGAAATTTTATCAACATGGTAAGTGAACCTGCCCAGCCCTCTTCTATCTTTGCAGTAGATGGACACTGAATCTCCTACTGCCAAAGTAACCTCTACTGATTTTTATGGGATTACATCTACTTCTGAACACAGCCAGTTAACCTGAAACAATCTCTTTAAAATGCCTTCATGGATCAAGTGCTACTCATTGACTGATCTAAAAAATAAATCCAGCCTATAAGATACTAATAATGATGTCTGTGAAATCTTCCATTTAAGGAGCTACCAAACCAGAAAAATTGTTTTAAGTAATCTTTTCTCACTAGCCCAAGTATCATTCAGATTGTCCCTTTAAAATGTTGTAAGTCTGGCAACTAAAACCTCAGAAGCATGGGAATTGAGAGAGATTTATAAGTGAAAGAAGGAAAAAAACTATGCAGCAAGGCCAGAGACTTAGGGCTCAGTTTGCACATAGCAAGACGGATGGATGAATGACTAAAGTGTTCACTCAGATGGGATTAATCTTTCTATGTCTAGTGCAGCTTTTTTAGTTACTGTTGCCTTCCAGTATTTAATTAGCAGCATAAAGCAGGGCAAGGTTGGGGTTTCCAACCTTCACACGAGTGCACAGGGTTATGTCAACACTGGCTTCATATCCAGGTACAGAATAGACACTGTCTGTTGGACCAATAATCTTCCAGCCCTCTCTGGATTCATGGTCTTTATACCTTCTGTATGAGAGTTTAGGATGGACAGAGCTGGGCAGGATGCCCGGCTCTGGGAACAATTTAAGTCACAGGTTTCAATGAAATGTTTTCTGTGTTCTCAAGATGAGGCATTTTAGGGATCAGCTGATGTAAGAACAAGCAAAAATATGGCTAGCTTGGCATTTTACACTTCTGCTGTTCTTCCATACAGATTTCCATACATGTCCTTTCCTAAAGGCTCTAGTTCAAAGTATGGAGGGTGTTTCCAAACAGGCAGCCAAGCAGGGGCTGCAAAACAACCACTGGGAACACTGCCTTCCAGCCCAATAAGCTTTCTCCAGGTAAGTTGTTTCTCTCCTTTGGAAAACACCTTGAAAGTCATGTAGTATGATTAAGCCTGCTAAAAATACAAAGCTGCCTTGGAGTTGGAATTATGAAAATAATTGACATGATTAAAGTTATACTGAACTGTTTAATTCAATCTAAGAGCATGGCAATAACAGCTATGGGAGATAGAGCTTTCCATGGAGTAATACCTTTTCTAAGCATCTCTTTTGAGAACATGTTCCCAGTCAAACCTCCAGGTGTGCAGAGCTGCCAACAATAAAGACAGACTTTTTTCATTTACAGAAACGAACACCAGTTGAAGAAAAAAAAAAAGAGGTTTTTGAAAAAGAAGGAAGAGCTGGCAATCCCTGCCTAATTATTTTCCTTACTTCTAATTCTGACATTAAAAACAAGAGTTTGCTTCTCAGAACAACAAAATATTTTTGTCTTGGTCCAAAATATTATTAGACCAGATAATCTAGTCACAAAGCATTAACAAAAGAGAGAGAAATAACAAAATGGGAGGGTATCTGATGAGGATTGTAATCTGTTTGAAGGTTGGTCAAATATATAATGATCTGCAGTTCTTGCTTTAAGTGATAGGAAGTTTTATTACAAAAGCACCATATCCTGAGACATGTACAGACATCAGACACCCCAAAAATAAGCATTTGAAAATAATCACCTGTTCCATTCTCTAGCATTTCTATCTAAGAATTACGTCTCTCCCTATCTTTCCTGCTATTTCAGTGTCCTGAACACATTCCATCCTTAATGGAACTCTCTTTAGAAAGGAGTGTAATCTACAAAGTACAGATAAATGCTTCTCCTTCCTTTCTGTTTCTTCACACCACTCCTCTTTCCCTGTTTCTTACACTGCCTAAAAGTGCTCCCTGCCTATTAATTTCAGGCACCACTGCTTCCGCACACAGAGTTAGCAATCACTGCTCTTTGTGATCCCAGCATTAAAAATCCTGCTTGCTAAAAGATTCCCACATGGACAGATGTCCTCTGAGAGAAGATGTTTCTCTTACCAAAACAAGCACCAGTAAACACCATTGCCCTCTCCCCACAAGTGCTCCCACAGCCCCACCACTGCTCATCTGTTATGCACTGCACCTCCAAAACTCTCCTGACCATTGGAAAGATTGGTTAAGGTCTACCTCTCCTTTCACATTTAGGTTACAGCACAGTTATAAGACATGGATTTTCAGTCTTCTCTACAAAAATCATCTTTCTCCTTCTCACAGGAGGAGGTAGAGAAACAAGCCCAATTATTGTCCATGGAGAGGAAACCATGAAGCACTCCTCATCTCCCTTCAGAGAAGGGGGACGTGGCAACTGGAAAATCCAAATAGTAAATAACCCCTATATCTACTTTCTCTTTCCCAGCATTCCTCCTTTTTGAAGTATGTCCAAGGGCATCTTCATTACATGCCTGTTTTCAGTATCCAGGTATCCAGTCCCACACTTGCAGAAATAAGCAAACTTTTGTAGGAGGTATTGGACTTCCATGCTGCCTGAGACAAGTGAAAAAGAAGGACCAAAGTTCTTCCTGACCAGTATCCACTCTTCTAAATATACAAATGGATTAAAGGAGTGCAATGTAACCACCAGGAAATGTCAGTTTTACAAAGCATAAAAACCTGCAAACCATAGTTCAAACAGAAATTAGGGGTCTAACGAGAAATATTATTGGATATGATATTTTTGCAAGACTGAAAAAATCACAAGAAATAATATTTTTTTCTGGACACAAAATCTATTACCTACTACTACTACTAAATAATAATAATAATCCTACATGACAGCAGTAGATAACCCTGTTCTCTATTTTTTGTGGAAACCCTAATTTTTAAGTTTTCTGAACTGTAATACTTTACCACCTTAAAAGCTGTGGATACTTCAAATACCTAAAAATTTCATAGGAATTGTTGTCCATTGCTTACGATTTGCTTGATTTTTAAAAATTTCTAAAAATTCATGCAACTATAGGTGTGCGTCTGAACAGAACAGAGGAGATCATACACATTTAAATTAGGGCATGACATTTTACAACAGATATATTGTACTCTGAAAGCATAAATAATGATTTCCTACTTCTGATTCTATTTAAAATGCAGGAGCTACTGAATGTTTGCGTCCAGTAAACTCAGTAACTCATTGCTTTATGCTAGACAGCAAAGAAAAGCATTAAATGAGTAAAGACACTGCACATCTTCTGAAGTTTCCCTTTCAGAAAGATGAAGAAAAGTGTCAGTGAGAAAATGTGATAAACAAGCTGTGATATTGCAGCTATACTAAATTTCTGACATGAGTTCTACAGAGCAAAAAGGGCATGAGGACCTGCTGGGCAATCACAGGTGCAGGCAGCTACAGACACAGCAAAAGAAAGCACACTTGAGTGCTTTCCCAAAATAGCTGAGGTCATCTCCTTTGAAACATTTTCTGGATAAAGTTTAAACTCAGAATCAAAGACTTCTCATCTCTTATTCTGAGGGCTGTGGTTAACAGAAGCCTACAGCTTCAGCTGAGGATTCACTCACCTTCAGTCTTATGAATGTGCTTCAATAAGAACTACAAGTATGTGAAATTACCAGTGCACACAGCCCTGTCATGATTCTAGATTTACATGTGATTTCTGAAGTTTTAAAAGCTCCCTTGCCCTGCTCCATGAAAAGCAATGCCAGGTTCACAAATACCCATTTATCTATCCTTTGCAACCCACATAAGGTTGTCCTCACCAGAAGCCTTATGTTTTCTGCCCTGCAGGCAATTCCAAAAGTACTTTATTTGCAGACAAAAACAATGCTGTGTTCCCTCTAAGGCTATTGGGAGGGGATGAACTTAAACTTCTGAACAAATTGAATTTGCACTTTTTATTTTTGAATTCTCAGAGTAAAATAAGACACATTAGAGCTGGATGCCATATTGAACCTGTGCAGTACATTGCTCAGTATTAGGCAGGCTGCATTCCCTCACACAATCAATACCAGCTCTTCATGGATTACTGACTCTGGTGTCTGGAAGTGCGTGAGAACTGCACAGGCTAGTAACACTCTAAATCATATAGATATTGGAAAATTCAGCAGTTCTTCACACCATTCACGTGTAAGTGCTCTACTTAGGCATGGAGATCAAGATGAAGGTATCCCCAGCCCCTGCATACAAGTAGTGCAAAAAGACAAACACCTTCACAGGGCAGCATGAATAACCTTCCCTTAAGATTATCCAACTTAGTTACAGCATTGCTGTATTTATGCAGAAATTTAAAAGTGACATCAAAAACAGCTGTGGGAAATTTATTAAAATGAGATGCTTTCAATAAAGAGAAACTTAATATCAGCAAGTCTATTTTAAGAAGTCAGTTTAATTTAATAAAATTAAATGGGACTAAGATAAGTCCACCTTAGATTTAAATAAGACAAACTGTAAGATAAGAGGAGTAAACAAACAATTCTTAACCTCTAAGCTGCAAGTCCGATATCTGTCAGGTTCACAATTCTGCACAGCAGAAAATAGTAATTGCATTTCTGTCAGAGTTATACTCCATTCTTCTCCACTGCAATCCCATTTCAGCTATTAATTTCTGTGATTTTTTTAGACACACACATTTTTAAAAAGCCTGTTCAAAGATCACTGCATCTTTATTTTGTATGATACACAGGCAACCTCATAAATGTTTTATAGCAAAGAAAATTGACATCATTCTTCCTACTGACTCCCCTGCTATATAGATTCAAGGGTCACATTAGCTTTCCTTGCCAGAGGAAAACACAGTGTTTTCCATTTCTGTTCAGACACCCACGCTGAAATTCATCTGATCAAATGTAGATATTTGGGCCACCCTTCTATATGATAAAGAAACACTCTCTGGGTGCAATTTGTATTGTCCTAAAGCAGGCTTCTAAAATATGTCACATGAGTAACAGTCAAAGTGCGTTCATTCTTCTCCATTTTATCCATAAAGAAAGTCTTGAGCAACTAGCTCAGATGATGACATTTATCCTGTAGCTGTCTGAGATGTGGTGAAATAAATCATAGATGTAGATCCCCCTTTCAGATGTAGAACATGTGCTCTACAGTGCATTATATTTCCATAGGTCTAATTTACCAGCAAGTCCAGTTACTCTCTATTATTTACCTGCTCTCAGAAATGTTTATTATTCTCTCAGTCTTTATATTCCATTAATTTTACTGACAATTTCTTCCACTTCATTCATGAAAATGCTGTGTACTGTACAAATGGGGTTATTATGGACACACTTTGGAATTATTTGGTAAGCATCATATATAACTGATTATTATGGTGATTTAATATTTAAGTGTGTTGTCAGAACAACCTTTAGAGTATATATATATTTAGTGCGAGCATATATATAAATTCCTGTAGTAAGAGAAAATACACCATAAAAAGCTCAAAGTTTTAATTAGTCTCAAATATCAGAGCCCAATGGAACTTCTTTAATCCAAATAATGCTCACAGATCAAGTGTTGTTATTAGAGCTTTTCTGTTTTACATCTACTCTTTGTGATAAAAATCTCAACAAATAATATTACAGACAGCATTTTCTCTCTTAAAATTGAGTATGAAAGGATGCTAGGCTACTTAGCAAGAAAGCAAGATAGTATCTAAAGACAGCTCTGTCAAAACAATCAATACACAGGGCTAAGCAGCTGAACTACCTCATAGCATCTTGCTACCTGGAGACTCCTGAAATGAAAGGCAAACATTTTAATGCATTCTGAAGTCATTTCAGTTTAAGTGTAGGTCATTCTGGTTGCTGACCAAAATATTTACCATATTTACTTTTAAACTAGGTCTCTTACATACTACTACTCTTTTTGGAGTCATAATTGCACAGGGGCTATCCTTGTGCCACACACAGCTCAGCCCCTGGGGGTGACTGACACTTTGCACGCCCGAGACCTCAGTGCCCACCCCCAGTCAGGACAATGAGCAACAGGATCAAGTTTTGTGTCTGTTACAGCACTGCCTTTACAAACCTCCCCGTGTCAGGAGCTTAGGGCTGACTGCACAATTCCCATCCAAGCTGCACAAGCAGAAATACCAAGATTGGTTACAAGCAGAAATAAAAATTGATTGGACAGTAGGAAGAGCAATAAATAGAAGTTCACTATTTATCAGCTCATAAAAACCAGAAGTGAGGAAAAGCAAAGGAAATTACTTACCAGCTTAGCATGAGTGAAAGAGGGCCTTATGCCAGATCACCCAAAAATTCTTGTCACGTTTGTAATTCCATTGTAATTTCCATCATCAGTAGAAAAATAAACCCTGTGTGTAGTTCATTTACCTGAGCAAGGATACTGTTCAGCCTAATCCCTAGCAACAGTGAGACTGGTATTTCACAGACTGTCTTAGATATTATACATTTGTTAAGGCAATCTCTAGGTCTCTCCTAGCACACAAAATGACAGCTATAAGGCAGATCTTCTTTATTCCTTAATTCTGCAACCTGTGGAGATATGGAGTGCCACTGAGTGCATTTAGTGGCTCAGAAGAGATCTGTAGGTCCAAAATCCTCAGAATTTTCAGTTATTCACAATGTATAATCCAATCCACATTCATCAGTTCACTGAAATATGCACTTAAGTTTAAAAGCATATACAAATCCCATTGAAGTTAATATCTATGCAAATGACTAAATACTTCATTAAGTAGAAGCATAGTTACTTGTGAAGTTCAATATATGCTTCAATGATCTGAAGAACTTGTGCCCATTGAATTACTGGTTCTCATTGAAGATGTACTGATATTAATTTGGATACTGTTTTTGAACAATAATATCAAAACAATTTAATATCTTAATGCATGAGATACCACATGATAAAATTGTAGCTATAGTAATTCTACTTTTCTAATGTATACTGCAACATAAAAAAGTAGTGTTTACTTCAGCATATGCTTTCTGGATGAATGGGTGTGAAATACAGGAAGCTGATTGTTTAGAAAAAGAACATGCAACACGATTAAGATCATACATGGTTGATCAATCCACTCTACACCTTAAAATATTTGCTGGATCTCAAAATTCCTAGAGGTCTGATAAAAACTGGTTGCCTAACTCACTAGTATGCTTCTTGAATATTTGGCATCAATACTCAAATCCACAGTCTCCAGGTTTTTTAAGGTCATGAGAAAAGGAGGTTGAATTCATTTTTTACTAATGCAGCTCCTTGAGTGAGCACAATACCTGGAGTTTTCTCCTCTAGAATTCTGCCAACATATTTGACTGCTGACTAGATTAATATTGGTTTAATATAATCAAAGAAGAGGCTTGAAAATACTTTCAAAAGATGATGTGTGGTGTTTTAGTAATTTCAAGAACTTCTTTGGAGAATTGTTATTGAATATCCCCTAACTAACACCAATTAAAACAGTAAAGGTTCTTCCAGGGTTTGAGGGAAGCAGCCAGAAAAACTCCATAAGGCAAATGAGTGCTTGAAACGGTTTCCCTTTCTAGTACTCTGTTGTTCTGATTCAATAATAGGAATGTTTCAGTCGTTTTCACAAAAAATAGGAAAGAAAGTGAAAAGGACATTCTCTAAAATGTCATAATGTCATGGAAACTATTATAAGACCCCTGAATACTTCTCAGGGCCTTTATTTACTGTTTGGATAGCTACCATGCAGCTGGTTCCTGCTGACTGCCAGTGTTAGAAGTACTTACATGCCTCAGCAATCAATGGTGAGGGGCCAAGGTGACTGAAAGCAAGGAGAGGCAGCCTACATCACAAAATGTGTACTGAAAATTAGACACCTTGACTTACCTCAAAGCAACTGTTTATGGGACCTGATGCAACAACATAATTCGGTGATACATAATCTACACTGGGTTTCCAATTTTCCAAAACAGCTCACAGTACCAGTAATTGATTTCTCTATGTCCTGATAAGTACTCTAAGTACTTCACCCATTGCTTGAAAGCAAACTTTTCTAAAATATTTTTCCCAGTCAGATGGATAAGTACTGCCCTTCCAAAAAGCTATCTCAACACTTTCTTTTTAACATTCCTTTTTCAGGTCAGGGTCTGAGGCAGGGGAAAACAGCTCACTTCATATGGACCCCCATCTTCTTTAACCAAATACAGTATAGTAGCTACAGAACCTCACAGTATCTTTCTCCACTATACAAAATGTTTCAAAACAGATTCAAACCACTGTATTGTTAGACAGTAGCTGGAATCATATCTAAAGCTCTCAAAGCTCAGAAGGTTTTCTTTTGTACATGGGAATGATGTAAGCTTTACATGAAGCTATACACTAGAAACACTTTGAGAGTAAAAATTTTGTTGTCTAGACTTTGTCAAAGGAAGTGCAGGAGCTTTAGTTTATACCCAACACCAAGACAAAGATTCATATCATAATCAATGTGATGCAGCAACATATTTTTCTTAAAGATGGTGTTCAGATAAATCTTGGGCAGAATTGTAAAACACTGTTTTACTACAGTCCCCAATTCAAATCGCTGCTTATGGTATAACGCATGGCTTTCATACAATACACTGAGCAATCCCAGGGAAAAGAGCAGGACATCCTGCAGTGGGTCAAAAAAATAACACAATCCTCTGCTGCAACTCTTGTGGCTGGAGTACATACAGCCTTCTAAAGCCTGCTGCCTGCCACAAAAAAGTTTCTCTTCATGTCTTAGAATAGAGCTCACAAATACAAAATTTATAGCTCCAGCTTTAGTTATTGCATTGTTGTGACATTAATTAAATTATGGCAAGAAGCTGATACGGCACATTGCTTATCACAGCAATTTTTCAAGCCAAAGCATTTAGTCTGCAGTTTTACCGTCTCAAAAGTTATAGGCTTCCTTGTTATTCAAATGAGCTCATTCTTGCTTTAATACACCTCAGAGAATATTAGTTAAGGACTGGAACTGATTTAGGCACTGAAGAGCATGATTCTGTCTTTCTCAACCTATGGTGCTTCCTACGAATTCAGCCAGAACCTCAAGCTTTGAATTATTACACTGTCAAAAAGCAATTAGAATGAAGTCATGATACCTGATGACCTTGCCACAGGGTTCTAAATCAGTCAATCAATCTCTGAAAAATAAAATTTGGCTTCCAAAGAGTTTCTAAAAGTTCAGGAAAGCCATCTCTCCTAACTTAAATAAGCCTAGAGTGAAAGATGCACTTTCACAATGTGGCATGGGAAATAGCAATGTGAGTCTTACTAGTAAGTTTCACACTGAGATATACTTAGGAATAACTCATCTTTTTTAATGTTACTTGTATAATAGGCATTTCAGTGTCTCTTTTATGGAGGGAGATATGAAATAGGGCTTCACATTACTTAACAAAGGCCACAAAACAAATAGCAGCAAAAGAAAACAACTTCCACCATGTACTGGATGTGGAACTTATTGTCCTTTTCATAGGAAAATCTTTAAAATTGTCCTTGCATGTTCCGTGTATGTACCTTTGCACATCCATATGCATGCAGTACTGCTTTTCCCATTCAGACCTGTGTTTGTCCAGTGTAGGTACACGTCCAGTTCACCACATAAAGCAATCACAGTGAAATGGTTCACAGAACATGCTGTTTTTCCAAGAGAGGGAATGGTTTATTCATAGATTTAATGATGGGTAGATTACCAGATAAAAATCAGGACTACTAGGTTAAACTTTTCCCAGACTTTTTAAAGCCGTTATTGACCCATATAAGGTAAAATCATGATTATACTTACAGGCTCAGTGTGCACAAACCTGCTTAACACAACCAGTCATTATTCCTCTCCTCTGATGGGAATTTTCAGAAAACTAGGACAACAGGCACTGCAATGAAGCTAATCCTTACCAAGCTTTTACACCTTCTGTGTTTGCAGTATTTATTTCTAGTGATTTGCAGGCATTGTATAGACAGTAAGTGATCTCAGAAAAAAATACACTGTAAGAAAGGTAGGATTTATCAAGGCAATTTTTCTTTTTGCAAAGAAAAATGAAGCAAAAGACAAATTGTCAAGCATCATAAAGTATATAGCATACAGTCAGGACAGCATGAAGAATCAGAAATTTGGAGTATGCAGAAACCACATTCAAAATTTAAGAGAAAGACTCAGAATGCACTGATATGAAGGAGAATCATTAAGAACCATAGTTGAAAACATTTATTTAGAATGAAAAAGGTTCCTATGTATTAGTATTGGGTGATGTTTTCAAGGCAATGTCTTCAAAAAGGAATGAGGTAAAGATGACAAAAACTTTAGCTAAAATTACTTGAAGATGGCATATTGGAAAAAATTTCAGTAAGCTAATAAAATTGGGGTTTATTTTAGGTAACTCACAAATTTGCTGATAAACAGTACTTTTTCACCTTTTCTTCCTCCATGTTGATGTGATTTCAGATTGTTTGTTGACTTCACTGTTGCTATTATTTATAAAACTGGTAGTATCATAATAACAGCCACAATGTTTTATAGACTTTTAGACTGCACAGAGTAAAAATAATATTTATCCTAAAAGCTGAGAGTCTAAGAGAAGATAAAACAATAAAATGGAGGGATCAAAATACATAACATGCCTGCAAAGGCTGACTTTATGGTCAGCCCATATAATTTTGCTGTCTTAGTTTGGGTCTTTAAAGATAAATAATAAATTGCTTTACAGTCAGAAAGGATTTAGCTTATGTCCAGAGAACCAATGAGAAAAACGTATTTCCACTAACTTTCTTCTACTTTTTCTTTAAAATTCATAGCTCATTAAAATATACATTTGGGGGAAAAAAAGATCCAAGCTCTTATTTCTACTTGATTTGGAACAGGAATCTAGAAGAAAGATACAGTGCACGTCCTGGACTCACCTGAATCTCACCCATTGCCTGAAGCACTAAGAGAGTAGAGGTGTTCCCTTACCCCACAGGGTCTGCTCTAACACCTAGGAAAAAATATCATTCTGGCTCTGATGTAGATGTTATTTTTTCCAAAGTGGATGACCTCCAACCAGAGAGAATTTTGTATCCAGAAAATAGAATTTCAGTCAGTCCAGAAATCTGCAGTTTAAAGTTGCAACATTGTTTTTGGTTTTTTTAATGAATTATGTGATCTGAATTGAAACCTATCATATTGCAATTAAATTACCTAATTAATGTGATTTTTAAAGATCAAACATGTTGCAAAATAGAAAAGAGTGACTGATAAACAGATCAAGAAAAAGCATCCAAAATCAAGATTATTCCCTAAGGTACTACTGTTATTAGAAACCACCTTGACAAGCTAAAACATACAAGACCTTTTAAGAACTGCAGTGAAAGAGAATTCACAGATTCAAGCTCAGATAATGCAATGACTGGCTTCTATATATATTTAGGAAAAAAAGTCTCTCCAAAATTATTGCAGGAAAAGGTGTTTAGAAAGTGATTTTTCTGATATAGCCTTATACTTAAATTACTGCTGTTTCTCTCTGAATATTCTATGTTTATTTTAGTGTTAATCCAGAGTGAGATTTTCCTTATTTCTGCTTTTCATTCATCAGAGACCAAATAGTGACTACTATAGGAATGGCAACATCTGAAAAAAGAAATCCTACTAGTAATAGTTCTAATATTCCCAATGAAGCCGGACATCCAGAAAGGATGGATCCAGAAGGATCCAGGTGCTTAAATGTAGCTGCAACAGCCTAACAAAGTGATGAGGATGCCCTCTCTTCCCTTGGCAAAAAAAGTGTTTCTCCTTAAAACATCTGCCAGAAGATTTAAGTTTCCTGTTAGATGACTTGGTCTGAAAGGAATGAGATTCTGCTTCCCTCAGATGAGCAGAAAGCCAGACTCCCAGGAGGGTGCCACACTCCCAGCTCCTATGTTTGCTTTAAATATGAACTCAATGGACCAAACTGATACAGGTTGCCCTATTAAGGATCTCCTGAAAAGGCAGGGAGTTTACATGCATCTTTCAACTCATGTTTATTTATAAGAACAGTCAGATCTTTTCCATGACCTTGACAACCCAAGTGAGCTCCAGCTGGATGCTGCCAAGTGGTGACCAGAGCACACTGAGGCAGTCCCAAAGCAACTGGGATAGGCAAGTTGTCATGGAAAAATGATCACAGTGCATTTGTCACTGTCTTTGGAACTGCACTTTATTGGAAAAGAATTGCAATGTTGAAAGACGGAAGGAGCCTCAGAAGTCATGTAAGAAATACTAAGAAGCTGAAGACATGATGCCTTTGTTAATGAACAAGAGATCCCAGAAATTAGAAGCGGCTGCCTTGTTTTTTACTGTAATTTTTGGCACTAGAAAAATAAAAGCCCTCTGTCCTTGGCTGTTTGGAAATCCATCCCAAGAGGATAAGATGCTCTGAAAGGAACAGAAGAGTATTAGTCTGAGTGCTGGATTTCAGGAATGAATCCAGGGTTTATGTCACTACCAAGTGCCTTGCCAGAGGGAAGAAATAGCCAGCCACCTAGGGAGAGAAAGAGCTTTGTGTCCCAGCGGGCTGCAGTTACTGCACTGACTCTTGTAGGCACTGGTTATACTGACATTGGGCTGGAAGAGTAGGTGGGTGAAACATGACTGACCTCTGGCTTGATGTCATCCTGTAGTTTGCTTCAAAGGTAATTCTAGTGGCAAAATAGTAAAAAAGATGAGGAAAGAACAATTTCTACAATTAACTATTGCAAACTCTGTATTTTGATAGGAAATGAATTGAACCAGGATTCTGTTAGACCACAATCCTGATAATATTTTTTTTAAACACACAGTTTGGTCCGTTGGTACTTAGAAAGTTTTTTAGAATCATGACTAAAAAAATGGGTGCTCCTAGTTTTTTCTTTGCTTTGATCAACGGGTTTTATGTTCAGTTAGCTGTATAAAGAGAGTTGTTTTCAACAATCCTATTTAATCCTTGCTTCCCAGGCTTCATCTTCTGAATTATTTTGGAGGACTCATCTTTCATATTGAACTTGGGAAACTTAGTGAGAATGTAAATGTCTATAAATAAATAAATATTAGGAAAACTGGGACACAAACTTATGGAACTTGACAATTCAGCAATTTAAAAAGGCACTTCTTAACATATAATTTTGTGTTTCCTGTGTCCTAAATATATGATCCCTGAGGGAGGGGTGACATTTTTGTACTAACACCAGTTGAGTGATCTTGCATGAAGCCTTTACATCCTAATTAAAAACAACAGTCAATAATAATACTTGTCATGTAACAATGCCTCGATAATTTAAGCACATATTCTTCAAAGGTATTGCTGAGAGCAAACATGAAGATCAAAGGTGAGAATGTTGTATAATGTATTTTTGCCCATATTGAAGTATCTTCCAGGAAACCTGGTGAGGCAAATCAACCACAGACATATGCTGTTGAAACTAATTTGATCAATTTACTTATATTTGATGAAGTTCTAAACTACAGTTGTGTTGTTCCCTCGGCTAGAAAAATAATGTCAAAACTTCAGGTTCAGAAACCTATTTTGGGGGGTTATAACAGAACTGGTGGATGTATGTAATAACAGGTAAAGACTTGTAGATGCTATTTTTATGTAGAGGTTGATAGCTTGGCTGCTGTTCAGGTGACCTGATTCCTTGAGCCCTTGAGTTGAAAACTGGACTTGTGATGATGTTCTCTACCAAAATTCAGGCTGCAATATAAGTAAGTACTTTCTGCAAAGTGAAAAAAATGATTAAAGGAATAACATGCTTACTGGCGTTATGTTGTTATTAACTTTGGCAACTCTCAAACATTGGCCAAATATAAAAATGATTCAAAGTCCATTGCTTTTTGACCTTGTAATAAATAGAAGCTTTCCAAAAACCAAGCCAGACTAAAATATTAAATCCCGGCTCCAAAAGAGAAAGACGACTCATAACAAAGCCATTCTGTAAGCACAAATGTCCCTGAAATCCTTGGCTGAAGATGTACAACATGAACAATTCTCTGGCTCATGACTGTGGAAAAAACTGTTCTTCATTTAAAATGTTTGTCATCAATGTAAACCCATCTTTAATTATAATTAATGTAAGGGGCTTTTATGTGCTGGAATGCTTTTATGTTGCCAAGGGTTCAGCTTGGCACACATTCCTGAGTTACAGTGGAGATTGATCTTACAATGGAGCAAAGAATATTATGTAAAGCTGTCAAAGATACAAGGAACTGAAGACAATACAGTAGCTATAACTTAGAGTATTGACAGACAGGAAGTAGTCTTTGGGTGACTTTTAGGAAGGCATGTTTTTTTCCCCTCCTTTAGTTCCTGATTTGTTTTTTCTAACTTTCGACAAAAGTGTTGTTTAGATTAGAAGTTAGTGCCATTTAATTTTTCAGGAACTGAACCACCAAAAGGCTCACCTCAATCTTATCTTAACCAGCTTACAGTGGTGTATTTGTACTTGCCAGGCTGCTTGATCAGCTTGCTAAAAGACTCTGGCCAGCATTATAGTACATCCTTAGAATTAAAATGTAGCTCACATTGAGGCTCAGGCACCCAAAATTATTTAAGATCCCCAGCTCAGCTATTGCCACTGTTTGCTTCTATGTTTTCTCATCCTTGATAGCAGCTATGCACACAGATTATTCTCACAGTTGGAGAGGAAGAAAAGGAACGACTACTGTATAGCAAAGATTCACTTTGAAATCCTTTTGCCAGCAGTGACCAGTGAGGAACATTTCCTCTCATTTTGCACGCAGTGCTATTGCAACTGCTCAGCCATGGAACTCTTCCCTTGGTCTGGGGCTGTGTCTGCTCATGCTGAGTGCCAGGGTGCATCAGCTGATGCTAAACTTCAGTAACTTTGGCTTCAGCAAGGGTCCCTGTGGCTGGGCTGCAGCACATCCCACCATACTTGAAAATTCAGCCTTTGCCGTATTAGAGTCTCAGATGCTGACGATTGCAAGGGAACTGTGTATACCTAGGCAGTGTTGTAACTGCATTCTGGTTATCCAGGTCAGCTAGCACAGAAATGTAATCATGTCAGTCTTGATTTTGTGTTTATATTTATTTCATGGAGCAGCATAATTTGTCTCACCAAACTTGATCAGTCTAAAGAGCAGTCAAATTACATGAAGGCATTCCTTTAACCTCTTTTCATGGATTTCTGCTGAAGACAATACGAATGAGCTGCTTGTGTTTGCTCTCAGTATGAGGGAGGCACAAAGCACACAAATAAACCCTGAACCATTCTGCTTCAAGGAACTATTCTCATTTAAACCAATCCATTGTATAAAGCTAAAAGACCTAAGAAAATAAAGCATCTTTCTTTATTATCCTTTGAGCCTCAGAATACTGAGCAGAAGTATAAGTTACCTATAAATTATCTTCTCACTGNAATAAAGCCTCTGAGCATCAGATTATCCTTTGAGCATCAGAATACTCAGCAGAAGTATAAACTACCTATAAATTATCTTCTCACTGCGTTTGTAGAGACTGAACAAACAAGAGCTTCACAGAACATTCACAAAAATGATCCCCAATACAGACAGATCTGTACTCATCTATACTGACCCCAATGCATATTGATCTGTTTTCTAGTCAAAAACCTGTTGAGCTCCAGTTGAAATGGTAGCTTCCTACCAATTATGAAAAACAAGGCTTGGATCTTAGAAAACACAAAGGTAGCTCTTGAATAAAACTATTTTCCCAAGGTCACTTGTAGTCAGTACAGTAACTGACATGAGAGAAGAAACTTGATACCATCTTCCTTTTTCACTCAGGCATTTAACGCTAAATGAACAAGCCTTTAAAAAATACAGGAAACATAAATTTCATTGATAATTATCTGGCCAAGTATTTTTACAAATACGAATAAATAAAGATGCATGTAACTGAGTGCAAATAAACATAAAATTTATGGGCTCTTCATATAAACTTGCAACGTACATTTCCCACAGGATTTGCAAGATCATTTTTTAAAAACATTATAAAAGATGTAGAATAAAAGGTACAGTGCAAATCACTTGACTTAAAACTTTCATATAAATTGATATGTGCATCTTGAGAGCTTTCACTGGTCCCTAGTATGTGTTCAGCAGCTTGCAAGGACACTCAGCAAGACTGGAGTAACATGAACTCTAAAAGTGTTAGTGCAAGTGTCTATAAATGTGATTTCAAAAAGGATTCTAGCTTTTTTGATTAGATGACTGCAAGTCATCCCCAACACACAAGAACTTACTTGAATGGATAAAGCATTTCTGGAATTTGGATTTTTATCTACAAGAAAGATACATGAGATTAATTGCTGCTGACTAAACTATCTTTTTTCTGCAAAGCAATGTTGTAATGTGGGAATTTACTATTAGCTGACTATATTGATTCACAATATTGACTCTGCCACTCTTGATGACCCAAAGTTACAGCTGTTTCCTGTTCTATTGACAAAGATTTTGCATTTTAAAAATTTTCCAGGATGACTTGGGAATTTGTCTCAGTATTAGGGATATTTCAGCAGGAATTTTTGAATAATTTTATCAACTGTAGGCATTTAATCTAGAAATATTGTAGTTTTAAACCCCAGAATTTCCAAAAATATTATCTCCTGCTGTACCTGCAGTGTTACATGACTCATCTTACTAAGCAGTGACTGAGATAAATGGGGAAAAAACCCAAACAAGCTAGTCATGTAGAGATTTTACAAATTCAGATGTCACAGAGAAATGAAACACAATACTATGAAGACCACTGCAGAAAACATTTAATCCCCTTAAACTGAAGCTGAGGATAAAGATGCTCTCTTCATAGACATTAACAGAGCAAGCTGCCATGAGGCTTCTAGACCTTCACAGACCTCTCTACATGGTAACAATCAAGACAACCACAGAATTTCAGAATTTCACAAAGAGCTTTCCAGAGATTTCACAATATCATTCTCAAGGAAATGTTGTGAAAGGGCCAAAAAAAATCTATAGAATATTAATACAAATTACAGTTATATTTTCAAAAAGAAAAAGATCATTAACTTATTTTAACCTATATATGAGAGTATTGCTTTCATTAATATATGCACATATAATTTCACTACAGTATTTTTTGATGTTATATGTTGATTCTTACAATGACATATACACCAGCCTGGGGATATTATTTCCTAAAACATTCCACATGCTGAATGGTCTTTACATCACTTGCCTACCCTTTCACAAACTGTTAAGTGATCCTTGAAGACTCTTCAGCCTGCTTATTTTTCTTAATCATCATTGCATCTGTGAGGATGTCATTTACCCAAAACCAATCCAAGGTTTCATGGCACTTGAGTAACCATTTTCAAAAGAAAGACAAAAAGAGGTCTTCATTTCACTGCCTCTTAGTAGAATTGCAGCAGCTTTTATCAGGCACAGAATGCCAACATGGGCAGGAAGTAATTTAGCACTATGTCATAAGCCTGAAATTTTCTGTGTTCTCTTTTTTGAACTGATGAATCAAAGCATATGCTACAGTTTAAACTTTGGGGGTTTCTTTTTCTTTTTCTTTTTTTTTTCTGTGCAGCAATTATTTCATGAATCAAATTATGTTCCTTGGAATTACATTTTCATCAATACCTGTCTCGCTATTTCTAATCTTGCAGGAACATGTTTAGCTATGGCAGGTGACTCACTCCAAACAGACATCTATGAAAATAAGAACAACTGTACAAATGACAAAAGAGACTAACTGCATAAACTGCTATGAAGCCAGCCTCATTTTGCCTATTCCATTTAATTTCTCATCAGGCTCTGAGACAAATTTATTGTGCCATGGTTGTATAAATACAAAGAAAACCACACCGTAAGCAAATCAGGCTAGGCTGAACTCTAGCAAGAGATCACACTGAACAAAAGTTTATCTACTACAACCACCGACCTGCTGCTCCAAGAATTTGTGATTTAAGTAACCATAAAAGCTACAAAGTCACCCAAGGATGTTTATCATTCTCTCTAACAACTTGGTAGAACAGGCTTGGTAGCTCTTGAAAATTATTGATCCAGGTGTTTGGCAAATTTAATTCAACATTATTTTGAGGATAAGCACAATCCTCCTGTAGTATCAGACAACTGGCATCAGTTGAAGTTCCAAGATAATTCTTTTGAACAGAAAAATGCCAACATTTCCTGCTTTTCTTTCAGAGTTGTCTTTCATAGGAACAAAAACCGCAATGAGGGCAGAGGCAATTTTCTCCCCTATTCTGGCCATTCAATTTGTAGCAAAAGATAAGCATTACGTTAAGGGAGGAAAGCTGCTGACAGGCCTTGGAAAATTCTGTTTCACTGGCAAGGAATTTCTTCTCTCAACTTACCTTCTCTTGATTCTGGCAGAGAGCACAATCACATTCAAAGCAATACTGGCGCACCAGCTGCTTTTGACGTTCCCTGGTAGGCATCAGTGATTCAACGTAGCTGATGGTGAGCTGTATGCAGTACATAAAAAAAAAAAAAAGAAAAAAGAAAAAGAGTTGGTATATTTTACAAAAAATCCATATTCTGTGTATGTATTAGCAGAGGAAACATTTTTTGGGTACAAAATTTTCCCAGCATAAAAAAAAATGCTAACAGATTATTTTCTAGAAGAAATTGACTACTTTTACAGAAGGTGAAAAAAAGGGAAAAAGCAATTTCCATGGAAGAACACTTTTTCACATTTCAAGATCAATATTGTTTGAAATTATTAATTCCACCCCAAATTATCACTATTTCAACTTTTAATCCTAATTTGGAAGAAAAATAAAAGAAGAAAGGAGAGTAAGAAAATATAGCAAAGAAACTCTGCATAAAGTATCTGAATTCCTTGTGCATCAAATATTGTTTTCTGTCTAGCTCCAGAGCTTAAGTGTGTATTTACCACTACTTTTATATAATATCCAACTATGTCCAAAATTTCTTTCTTAGGGAAGCCCTTACTTTCTTGCAAATTTATGTTTGAGCCTGAGGATAATTCCTCTTATGCCATACCCATTTTCAGTATGTCTGTGATGTTTCCCTTGTGACCAAGGAAGTACAAAAGCATTGCAGTCTAAGTTGTTGAAACTATTGACAAGAAGATTTATTAAAATGATAAAAGAAAGTTTGTGCCTACATTTGTGCCATTTTCAACTTCTTACACTGTACAGAGTGAATTCCAATGAACTACAGAGAAGTCTGTAGTTTGTTCTCTTTGACGCCTGCCAGAAAGAATTTTACGGGACTAACCATTTGTAGAGTTCTTGAAATGTTTAAAGTGCTGCACAGGCACAAACTAATGATAAGGAAAAGAAATGCAACAAAAAACCAGCTCAGTTCAGACCAGCACACAGTTACACATGCTAATGAGTAATTACACTATATGCCCAACATACTTTGAAACACTCCAGAGAGGTCAAAGCTGAAAAAAATCAGGTCACATTATTTCATCCTGAGCCTAGACACTTCAACTAATTGGGAGAATTTTCACATGGTTTTCAGTTAAATCATGAGAGCCCCTTCAAAGAAATTACAGGAAAACCTGACCAATTTTAGTAATGACCATGAAATCCATTGTCAGAACCTGCATTTTGCAAATTAGTGAGCGTTCTAATTGAATGGGCAATTAACAAGCAACCAAAACAATGCCTCCATTTTTTTTTCATTTATTATTACAGTGTAATTCAATTACATATTGAAGGAGGACTGTGTTAAAAGTAGACTACTGAGATGGCAAAGTCAAGCATTTAAAATAAATATAGCCTTATAAATGAAGATTAATAGTATAATTAATGAAACAGACAAACTAAAATTCCACAATTAGTCAAAAGTTAGAAAGTGTGAGAACTTTGTTGGGTTTAGAATTCTATATACTGCTGTTCTGTCCCAGCTTGTGGATGTCTGAGCCAAGAGAAGATTAGTTTTACCACTAATGGCTTACAGCAGAACAGTCTATACTAATATTTTACACAAGAGCCATAGGCTTCCCTATGATCTTCCTGCAGTGAATGGATGGAAATTCTGCTGCTTATTTGTTTTCCAACCTTTTCTTCAAAGCTTCGTCTCTTCTGCCCCATTATCTCCAATGTCCTTCTCTTCTCTTCTCTTCTCTTCTCTTCTCTTCTCTTCTCTTCTCTTCTCTTCTCTTCTCTTCTCTTCTCTTCTCTTCTCTTCTCTTCTCTTCTCTTCTCTTCTCTTCTCTTCTCTTCTCTTCTCTTCTCTTCTCTTCTCTTCTCTTCTCTTCTCTTCTCTTCTCTTCTCTTCTCTTCTCTTCTCTTCTCTTCTCTTCTCTTCTCTTCTCTTCTCTTCTCTTCTCTTCTCTTCTCTTCTCTTCTCTTCTCTTCTCTTCTCTTCTCTTCTCTTCTCTTCTCTTCTCTTCTCTTCTCTTCTCTTCTCTTCTCTTCTCTTCTCTTCTCTTCTCTTCTCTTCTCTTCTCTTCTCTTCTCTTCTCTTCTCTTCTCTTCTCTTCTCTTCTCTTCTCTTCTCTTCTCTTCTCTTCTCTTCTCTTCTCTTCTCTTCTCTTCTCTTCTCTTCTCTTCTCTTCTCTTCTCTTCTCTTCTCTTCTCTTCTCTTCTCTTCTCTTCTCTTCTCTTCTCTTCTCTTCTCTTCTCTTCTCTTCTCTTCTCTTCTCTTCTCTTCTCTTCTCTTCTCTTCTCTTCTCTTCTCTTCTCTTCTCTTCTCTTCTCTTCTCTTCTCTTCTCTTCTCTTCTCTTCTCTTCTCTTCTCTTCTCTTCTCTTCTCTTCTCTTCTCTTCTCTTCTCTTCTCTTCTCTTCTTCAATACCTGATTATCTAAACCTGCTTTATAGCTAAAAATTCTACCTCCTTACATAGCCACTTTTGGTACAATGGGACAATTTCATCCTTGTGTCAGTCTTAGATCTGTCCTTCAGCCTTATCTTACACCTTTCCCCTCTATGCTCACTTCCTTTCCCAAGTTAACACTCCTTGTTGCCCTACTCTGATTTCTCAAACATCTTCAGTGACCCCAAAAACTTTGTCCTCACTTTTTTCCACAGCTGGTCCTAATCTGCATCCTCCTTGGTGTGGTAACAAAGATGTGTCTCCCTCCCTTCCCACAAAGCATTTTCCATCCAGGCTGCAGTCCTAACCTCATCCTTCAGATATTCCAAACTCAATTTCCCTCTCCCATCAAAAGCCTCCTGATCTTCATGTCTTCTTGCAACTCACAAGTGTTTTCTGTCAAAATCATTCCACACATGCTGCCAGTGGCTGTTCCATGTCTCTTGTCCTCTGCATAAACATCTCTGGTTTCGACTCACGTCCTTCTGGCTTTAGGTTCAGGTGGCATCCAGCAGTAGAAAGGATTTAAACAAGCTCAGACACAGTGCGAGACAGTAGGAATCTTCTGGGAAAAATAATTCGTGTGAGATTAGTCTATTCTTTGCCAAAATACTTAAGACTTAAACCCTGTCATTACTGTTGAAACCATCATTAGGCAGGGTTGAGTTATAATACTGCAAAACAAACACAGAGCCAACATCAAATATACTTTATCTATCCAGTCTACAGGCTTCATCCCTTTCTCTCTATATATTTTTTACTTTTGTTCCCCCCCTTTTTCATTTATGTTGCAGAAACCTTGGGGTTAGAAAGAAGTCTCAAAAAAGACATTTCTTTTTCAGAGGTTACCAAACAGTTGTGATTATGAGCAGTTACATAACAGCATGCTCTGTATTAAAGCTGGACAGATATGACTGGATAGAAAGAGAAGAGGTTTCATTACATTGATCTCTCCTTTTAGCATTTTAAAAACTTAGGGTCTCTCTTGCCAAAGTTTGAATTCCCAGCCCTAACAGCAGAAATCCATAAGTGAAAAAATGTTTGTAGCTGGCAGACGGAGTGGCAAAATATAATTAGAATATTAAAAACATGGTCAACCTAACAGTGACTGAGCCTATGCTAATAATTTAATTGTTTAAACACAAAATTTCTGTATTCAAGTCTCTCTCCTACCCTTGCTTTATTTTTGGATCACTTCATTAGATGTAAGGCTCATTTAACTTGTCCATACTTAGGAAATATGCCCATTTATCAAAGGTTGTCTTAATGGTATTTGCATGTGGGATGTATGCTACTAATTAAAACATTACTTCAGCTGACCAAAGCTTGCCTCTTTATTGCATCGTTTATAAAGAATGCAGTAAATCTTTCCCTCTCCGAACTGGAGAATACATATTAAAAACATTTATGAAGGCAAGGAATTATTTAACAGCCATGAGACTTATTGACTCTTAAGACTTCCTCCTTAGAAATACAGCACTGTCTGAGCCCTGCTTCTTGTTCTGACACAGAAATTCTTTAATCATGAATATAGTGATTAGTTTCTCATGTTCTTCATCTGTCAGCTGAGGTGGACCCTATTTTCCAATACTGCCACAATGCAGTGGACTTAATTTACATGGTTTTTTGTTTGGGTTTTTTTTTCTTTTTTTTTTTTTTTTTTTTTTTTTGGTTTTGGGTTTTTTTTTTTTTTGTTTTTTTTAGTAACAGAATAGAAACCCCAAAATTTCTAGACAGAAAATTCTGTAAAAATTTGAAATCAAGTATTCCATGCAAAGGGCAGGGAGAAAAAAGGGAATCTTCATGGTTTTGCAATCATGGGTCTCAGAATCTTAGGGAAGGTTGTGTACAGAAATCTGTTCCTGAGACAGAGTTATAGAAGTGCTTAACAGTCTGCACTCTTTCTGTTTTGGCATATAAGATCCAAATGCCTTCTAATTCAGGGAAAAATTTGTTTCTAAAAGCTTTAATGGGAAAAAAATGTAACGTGTCAAGCATACACAGATACAAAACTTCTCACAGAATTACAGAACAGATTTCAACCAAGTTATATAATGTTTCTATCATAAAAATAGATTTATTTGCTCATCATCTGAAATCATTATTTGTTCTCAGTATTAATTTGAAAGAATTGTTGCTCTCTAAGGTACCATCAGTTATGTGATAGTCTGAAGAAAGATACAAATTTGCTCTAACTGAACTCTGAAGCCAGTGAGAAGCAAAGCACTGATTCTGGAGCAGAACTGCACCTCAGCTAATCCATTCTGTCTCCCAGCAAGACTAATTGATTTGAAGCCATACAACCTCTGATTGGAGAGGAGATGAAATCACCTCATGTGTGCCTGCAAAACACCAGGTAGACTCAGCAACAAACAAAAATTCAACTGAAATTATAGCACACATCTTGCAGTTTGAAGTGGTTACTTAAGGGTAGGGAAATGATGAAGACCTCTTCAGAGTAGACTTCTTGTCTTTTTGACAAAACCAGCTGATTGGCTTCTTTATCTGTGAAGGAGCCCTCATGATCTCTAGATTAATATTTTTTGCTTTTTTATAACTTTTCCCCATATCTCACCTTTCTTTGAAACACTTAAATTTCATTTTTGCGAAGAACTGCAAGTAAAGGAAATCCTTGTAGGCTATCAAATTACCATCACCTAAAATTACAAAAACTGTAATAGTCAGCATTACAGAGAAGTTGTGGAGGCTCCACCCATAGTAGAGTTCAAGGCTGGGTTGGATGGAGTTCTGAGCAACCTGGTCTAGTGACAGGTGTCTCTGCCCACAGCAGGGGACAAGATGATCTCTGAGGTCCCTTCCAACTCTAAACATTCTGTGATTTTGTAATTATCTTGAAGAGAAAAAAGTTGTTAATAATTAGTTCTGAGGTGCTGGAAGCAAAGTTCAGAATGCTTAGATGACCACAATAGCTAGTCATCTCAGCTCCCCATGTCTCTGTTTTCCCTGCAATTATTGGTGGTCAACAACTCCTTAGCCCGAGTAAACTGCTGTAGTGTGCTCTGACAGAAAGCACTACAAATGTGTAAAAATATGTCCCTGTATGGATGGAAAAGCCATAGTCCTCTTCTACTAATATGAGCTTGATTTGCTACTTAGCTTCTTATTTCTGATAAAACATAGTGCATATTTTCGATTAATTATTTTATAGAGTCTCATTCTGTTTGCATCTAGTATAAGTTTGAACAGGATAAGAGAAAATTTCTAGTGATTATCATTTTCTTGTCACCTCATGACTTGAAATAACGTCCATCTTACCATCTCAGAGCACCCAATTTATTCAGAAAACCCAAGAAAATTTATCTAAGAAAATTCAATCAGTTTCCTCCCTAACGTGTATCTTCTCTCCCATTAGCTCAGGGCATGACATCAGTAAAATAAGTTAAAACTCAGCTCACAACAGATGACACAGTTTCACATACATATGTTTGTAAATTCAATACCTGGCTACTACTAAAACTGAGCTCACATTGCTGCACACAAGCAGTAAGGCAGTGTGGAAAGATGCACCAAAGTCATCATGCAGGACACAAATGAAGTGTATCAGGAAAAGTAAATAGGTACTGACAATAATATTGAACTGCTGACTTGTACATACCCTCACAAAAAATTTATTTCTCTTCCTCTTCCCATAACAGATCTAACCTAATACTGACTTTGTAGCTTTACTTTGTCTCTTAAGCCTTAAGCCCTGGTAAGACATTTATTTTCTTCCTGGTAAGACATTTATTTTCTACTACATTTTTAAATAAGTAACCCATCTTAGTGAATTGGGAACCAAGAGGAAAGTTATGGTTTATGGATAAAACAGAATGAAGGTGTCTACAATAACACTTAAACAAGAATGCTGAACTGAAAGATGCCTACAATTAATAGCTCCAAAAACATATATTGCATCCTGAGAGATTTCTCTTGGTAAAAAGGTAATTATGCAAAAACATTTCTGTTGGTTCTAACAATGTTTTGCTGAAAAAAAGATTTTACTACTTATTTTGTTGGCCTAAAAAGATTTTCTACCATTAACTTACTTTGATGCCCTAATATCTTGCAGAAAGAATACATTGAAAAAGAANCTTATTTTGATGGCCTAAAAAGATTTTCTCCTAAAAAGATTTTCCACCATTTACTTGCTTTGATGCCCAAACATCTTTCAGAAAGAATACATTGAAAAAGAAGAAACTTCATAGGGAGGTAAATAAATATTGTGTCTAAATCAAAATATGAATGGTCTTCATATTCCCAGAGTTTTAAGAACAGGTGTGAACCATATTTACATTAGGTTATGGTTTTGAAATGAACAACAGCCGGGACTGTGTAGGTCATTGGTGCATCTGAAGTTACATATATGCACACATTTCTTTTCAAGTCTTATTAAGCAAATTCAGTACTGCATTGCTGCAAAACACATTTATTTGATTTCTAGCCACAAACACTTATTTTCAAATTAATACAAGTGCTATTGTAAAAATAGAGAATACCTTAGATCAAATCAGAAATCTCTTGAAAAGGATATCTTGAAGCCTTTCCTAGTCATATGGACAAGAAAACAAACCTTGTTTTGCTGCTTTCACTGTCAATGAAAGGTTTACTACAACTGCATGGTTGCTGCCTGACAAATGTTATTGTTGCAATGACTCAGGGAATGCTGCATTCCACTCAGAAATCTTGTAAGTGTTGCTGTCAGGGTAAAGACACTCAAATACAAACAAAATGAAGTGCCTAGAGGAGGAAAGGAGGAACAGGAATTTATCAAGACTGCTAGTGATTTATGAGAAGTAATGATTACGGGGCCCAGGCAGTGTGAAGAGATGATTCTATTTATCATTTCCCCCCTGATAGCTATGTGCTAGAAAGTGGCATCAATATATCATCAAAATATTAAGCTGGTGGCCCAGCAGTCTGGAATTTATTTAGGGAGATGTCATTGTTGCAGGTGTCTGTGATGGAAGGGAGGACAAGTTAATTACCTCTTCACCAATCTGGATCTCTCGGACAGAGTGAAGTAAAAGCTGGTATCCTTCAAAAACGATCACGCAGTTTGGGTCACAGCTGTGGTTCAGCAAAGACATGCTGTGAGGGGTGGTAGAGGGGGAAAGAAAGAAAAAAAAAACTTAACAGAGGAGTCTCCACTGCCATTTCCCTTTAATCATTTGAAAGTAGCTAATGTGATTACATCTGAAGTATCAAGCAATTAAAAATGAAACAAATAAACTCCCTGTTAAATCAGCTGCTCTTTGTTAGGGGAGGAAAATGAATGCTTAGAAGATTTATATTAATTGGTAATAGGAGCCATGCAGGGATCTCTTCATGGGCTTCTACCCTTTGTGTATTCAGGGCAGGAGGAAGGCAATGGCCTCCCAGCGCCTCTCTAAGAGCCCTGATTCAGGGGACAGGGCATGTGGAGAACAAGGTAACCTAGTTACCTTGACAGCTCAGAACTGGAGGGACTGAGTTACATTTCTGCTGCTTCTGCTCAGTTTCAGGGCACTAACCTTATTGATTACCTGATTGTCATTGCAAGCACAGCTCAAAAGGGCCAACAATCGAGCTGTATTTCATATCAGGAGAAAATGGAGTATACTATGTCCCAAAGCCAAAGAAGTTGGTGTATAGAGCTGAAAGAAGAAACATGGCCTCTGCCTCTGCATTATGCATGTTTTGGCCCAGCCTCTGTTCTTGTGGCATGTGACAGCTGGGGCAGCACAGCTCATTAGGGAGCTGCTGGCACCCTCAAGAGACACAAACACTGCACAAACACACCCCTCCCTCTCTCTGAAGGAGGCTGCTAACAACATCTGCTATATACTTTTGAATCATGAGTTTCCTTAGCTGAGACACACCTGACTTTGCCAGGCAAATATTTCCGCTGTAGCAGAAATGGCTTCTTTCCTTATAGGAATTACCCATTGAAAGAATAATTCTGGCATTATCAGCCTGAAAGAAGAATTTTTGGCTTATCCAGCTCCTGGCCACATTTATATTCTGTCCTTGTCCTTGTCTGATTCAGCAATTCAAAATCCCAGTCGTTGCTGGTAGAACAGAGGATGTTGCTGAGGGTCAGAGCCCTGCATCAAACCATGTTTATTTAGTTTTTTGGCTCATAAAAGAGGTATCAACAGGGGCCTTACTCTTTTGGTATCCCTTCTGGCCTAATAAAATATCTGTGGTTAATCTCCTCAAGAACCCACTAGGAGAGTATCCATTACTCTTATTGTGAGATTACTGGGTACACTCTCAAAGCTGCTCGTAATGTGATGCACAGCAGGACCAGAGGATTTTACCTATTTTAAAATATATTGTGATGCTGAAGCTATCAAGTCAATATTCCTCTTAATAAGGCTTAATAAAGAACTTTTAATCAAATCTCATCTCATGGAGACACTAGTGGGTTTGATTGCAATTTCCTCTGGAAGCATAAGAATTAATCTGGAAGGACATTTGCCCAGGACTTGTAAACCACTGATTTATAGTTCCAAATTTTCCCAGCTTTTTTGTTATAATAAAACTCAAACTGCTCTGAAATGACCTGGGAAAGAGTCTCTTGAATCCCTTAGCAGTGCATTATCATTGAACATAGATAGATATTTTCTTCACAGTTAAGGGCTTTTTTTTCAGCCAAAAGCAAACATTTCCCTAATAATAATGCTCCAAAATAATATTTCATTTTTCTCAAGTATTGTTTTCATTACACTATGAAATCAAATTACTGTTTTGCACTTTTCATGACACTAATTCCCATGTCCTCCTAACCACCTTTTCCTCATCTTTGCTGCAAGGCAGACCTCAAGATATTAAGTGTCCTTAGTCAAATCTCACATATGACATTAGGAAGAAAAGAAACAACAGTGACAGGTCCACTGAGGCACTGACAAACATAATTCAACCATGTATTAACAAAAACATTAGATGGTAAAACATACTTTTAAACTATATACCAATTTTCCATATTTATATTTACAGGTTGCTAATTCTATGAAAATAAAACCTTCATCAGTACATACTTCTTATCTAATAAAAATAAGAAACAATTATAGGTAATTCAAACATTAACATCTATCTCTTAAGGGACTTATCTTTTCACCTTATCAGTTTATTTGTTATGGTAATTTACTTATAAATATATCAATCTTTTTATTTTAATTACTAATTCTGAAGGCTCTCAGCTGCAAAATATCTGTATCATAAAGCATCACTGAAGGAGTTTTCCTTAACTAGTCCCAGTTGCACATTCTTGATGTCAGCATTTATTCTTACTTAGCAAAGACTACCACCTCCATAAAAATAAAATATAAAGATGTATAGTATTTAAACTGTTTTAATGCTGTAATCAGGACTATTAAGAATGTTTTCAACTAGATTGTATTTTTCTACTCTCCCTTAATTTATTTCCATTTCCCAGTTTCTCTTTTAGACAGGTTACCTGCTGCTTTGATGGTCCTTACAACTACCTTGGAATAAAGGAGAAAAAACTGACATAGATTTTGCCTGTGAATGAAACAGTGTCCACAGTACCTGGGATACAGGCCAACACCAACATCCTGCATCTCTCCATTACTGATGGTGAAACAGTTACAGGTCACCTGTAAAAACAAGGGAAAAAATCCAGGATTACCAGAATCACTTGGAAACCTCATACTCAAGTGAAAAAAACCTTCCAAAATAAAATGAAGGGGCAAATGGTAATTAGATGGGAAACATTCAAGCCCAACACTAGTGCTCTTTCATTTTACAGCAATCACATCTGGGACACACTCCCCTGTAGAACTGCTGTCAATTAAAAGCAGAAATATTAGTATCCTGAAAAAAATGTGGGGTTAAACACATGCAGGGGCCTGATTTTCCTGTCCAGAGGAGAAAAAAAGCCACCCTACACAGAGCCTGAGAAGCTCAGCCCAGACCTAACAGATGACCATGACTGCTGATGAAAAGAGTGGCTGTGTCCTTGCAGGGACTCTGCTGATGCCCAGTGAAACCTAAAGAATATACATGGGACTGTTCTGAAGTAAATAGCAGCCTCAGTTGTGGCAACATGATATGGGCACAAATAAATGCAAAGACTGTGCAATAACATATCTGTCACATTATGGGTATTTTGGTTTGCATGTAGGAGATCTGACAACAAAGCTGACATTTGATGTCCAAATTGCCATCCAAGAGCATCCAATCTTCTTTTTAATTTCAAATATTCAGATTGTAAGTGTATTCTTCCTTCTTACAATCATAAAAAATTAAAGTGGTTTTAGAGAAGAATGGGGAAGAATGGAAGATTCCTGTAAGCAGATTTAGTCCTATGCCAAACTATCAGACTGAGCTTATTTGGTGTTCAAGATATATCAACACTTAGTAAATGATTAACAAGTACAACTTTCATGTGCTTAAATGAAAAAACAGAACTCAATTGTCAATGTATTTTTTAAGTAATTGATTTTTGGAGAAGATCTGGTTTTGGGTTTTTTTACGTTTATTTTTTAGATATGTTGGTCAGTTATCAATGATGTATTATACCTTCTTTAGAAAAATACTGCATGATACTGCATATACAAGAAAAATCCCAGGCCTCTTCTGCCCAGCATTGGATTATTAATATCATTAATTCTCATTAGAAGAGAAAATGAGTTAAGAGTAGGATTTGGCAGACATAGAAATGAGATTTGAAAGTTGCAGTTTTATCCACAGAGTAATTGTCCAGAACAGTAAATGCACACCTATCTTTTAAAGAGATATGCTGAACAATTAACAAGTATAACTTCAATTGACAAATTATTATTTATGAGAGCATTAACCATAAGGTGAAAATGAAATCCTCTTTCAGAATTTCTCATAAATTCTGACAGCAACATTAATTTAAATAAA
>VYXF01002965.1:40108-71879 GCA_013397295.1 Polioptila caerulea
AAAGGAGGACACCCAAGTAATTCCAGGAAACATCATCCTGGTGTGAAAACTGCACAGAAGTGTGTAGCTAAATAATAAGTGGTATACAGGAGGATATTGAACTATTAATATACTTGTGTGTAACTGTGAATAGATCCTGATTTGTACGGAAGAAAAGTAGAAACAATGCCTACTGCTGTCCATTGTGTGAAAAATGGGAGGGCAGTTCAAAACAGGGAGAACATAGATAAGTCTGAATATATGGTCTGCTAAATGTGATACACAGGCATGTTTTAATAGTAAAACAGCAGACCCCTAAAATGTAAAGTTTATTTACAGTTTATTCTTCTAAAATATGTAGACATGGCCTTGTGAAGACATAATGGAGTGGGTGACACACTGACAGACTGACCAAGATTATGTGACTTTGTCTGGGGTTATTTCAAGTTAAGGTTTCTTGTTACAATTTTAGTTTCCAATTCCTAGGATAGGATTGGTTGTGTATGTTTATGAATTCTCAGTGTCTCTGGAGACAAACAATAAACTGGGTCAACTTGACTCTGTAAAATGATTAAAAAGGAGTTAATAATTTTCTTATTAACTGTTCCTCATTATCGCATTGTATTCCACAAAGGATTGTAACATACCAAAGTGATGACACTGCCTTCCCATACCAACAGTATGAATTATAAAAACATAGAATACCAGTATCCTGGGAATGGAAATGTGAGGAACAGAATGAGGGCAGGGGTCCAGTTTGAGTGTTGAAGTGCTATGACAAATAGGTTAACAAATCTGAACTAATGAGGTAAGCCTGTCTCCTGGCCAGCATTAATGAAAGAGTTGTTTTACAGTCTAGTTAGTTGCTGCAAGGTGAGCTACACAGAGAAACCATATATATCTTGGCAACAACTATATTACTTCATGGGTACAGTGTTGAGGCATTACTTACTTTAGATCTCTAATTTTATTCATTTTTTCTGTGTAAGATATATTCAACAGTCCAGATTGTTTTATGGAACTTAAACAAGAAACAGTTGTGAATTTTAAGAGTCTGCCCACAAGGTGCATTTTTTTAACTTCTGATAGTCATAGTCTACCACAGAGTGCAGTGCAAGTGCTTCATGATGCTAGCAGCATTTCAGTGTAATTTTCACTCATTTGCTGATACCTGTTCTATTACAGGAGAATAGTGCACTAGCTTTTGATCTTCATACTTAAGGATCTCATCCAACACAGCCAAGGCAATATCCACACTAAAAGCACTTTCCTTGTACGCTTGCAAATCGTATATATCATGCAGTGCTGCTGTTGTGGATATGGCTTAAACCACCAAAATTTTTACCATTCTTTTATACGGCATTCTTTTGTAAGGCGAAAGACAAAACAGTGATCAAATAAAGTTAAGTTGTTTACTAAGCCTAC
Source organism: Polioptila caerulea (assembly GCA_013397295.1). Classification (NCBI taxonomy): domain Eukaryota; kingdom Metazoa; phylum Chordata; class Aves; order Passeriformes; family Certhiidae; genus Polioptila; species Polioptila caerulea. The sequence continues at coordinate 41,513 of VYXF01002965.1, forward strand.
ATGCTGGGATCTGACCATATGCATAAGGGCTTGACCTCTAATTAAAACAATGAGTCATGATATTTTTCCCAGATAGTCATTGTGTATTCATCAGGCTGGAGAAATTTTAATGTTGTCTCAACATTTTATTTTTTATGGACTTTATTTGAAAAATGGCTCTATATTAGAAATTTCTATTTTCTTTTTTTTTTTTTTTGAATCATGTTTGTCCTACTGTAATTCAATGAAGATCTTTAGGCTGTTGCTTATTTTTTTTAGCTCTATTTGGTTTTTTTTTTTGTTATTTGCATGCTAGATTCTCAGCTAGAACACACTGACCTACAGTAAATTTACTGAAAATAATGGAAAGGCTCTAAAAAAATTAAATTTAATGAAATTTAGAAAGACAAGATTCACCTTAAAAGACCAAGTCCTTTGAAATCAACTTATCATCTGACTTCAGTTTAATATTCAGATCTTAATCCCAATTTTGCAATTTTCTTAGGATGTTTTTTCTCATGTCATTGTTTACTTCAGCTAGAAATAGTACCTCTGCACATGCTAGTACATTTTGTGTTAGCCGAAACATTGGTTTTATAGAAAATTCTAATTGTCAAAATGTATGTTTTAAAAATATGTTATCCTTTGTGCTGAGCCAACCATTGTGGTTCATTTCAATTATTCACTGACTTCTACTCTAGTCTTCATTCTGAAAAGGAGAAATTGTGAGCTGCTACTGCACTCTTTCTGAAATGTAGAAATAGATCACAAATATGGCTTCTTATACCAAAAGGATGATACATTTATTAAATTTATTAAATTATGTAAATAAATATATTCTACTCATTAGATTAATTCATGTGGACTATACATCATAATTTACTATAACCAAGGGTGCTCTGAAACTTATTTTAACTTCAAATATATCTTTTCTGTTTGCAGGGTGAGGTGTACAGGATCCCTTCCCAAAAATTCAAAAGTCTTTTTGAACCTGAGCTTAAATCTGCTTAAGTAAAAATTAGTGCACAGGAATCACAGATTGTTTTACATAGATGGGACTATAAGGCCAAAGAAAATGTGATGCATCCTGTATAAATGAATTTTTAGTGAAACTAGCTAGCTTGGGGGCTAAAAGAAGTAGTGTATTAACAACACGATTTCAATTATTGGATATTTATCTACAGTCACTGTAACTTTCCTGGTTAAACCTTGCTGAAACCAAGAATGTGTAGAAGGGATAGGACCAGATCATGCAGCTGCTGCAATAGTTTATATCTGTTACTCTCTCTCTTTGGCTCAAACTGAAACAAATACATCACTATGTCTAGGGGCTGCACACATTCTTTTTTACAAAGGTCTTTTCCTTCCTTAATGGTCTAACAGTCTTCTCTGATTTATATTTCTGATGAGCCTGTAAAACCCTTCATTATATGTCCTCTTGTCTTGCACAATCTTCCTTTCATTTTCAATATACTTACCAATTTTTCAATATTTGAAACTTGAGTTTAATCTACTGGTTTTAGTAGCAGCAATCTTCTTGATTTATATACCCCACATGTCCTCTCCTTTTCCTTGATTTCTCTTTCTCCTTTTAAATATGATGAATCTTAGGATTCAGATTTATTAGGTACCCAGTAATTTACTTTAGTCTGCTATTAATTTCCTTTTGCCATTTGTGTGATACCTCTGCTAGTCTCTGTCTGGATCTCCTTGACCCTATCTATTCACAGAAGCAGACACTATAATCCAGCCCAAGATAATTTTCCATTGCAGAAAACTGTCAGAGCTATCTGTCTGGGCATCCTGGTCAAAACACAGATGCCAGCACACCTTTCTAAGCAGAGGCAGTCAAAATAATACAATCCAGAATAAAACAAACTACAGCATCAAAAGAGGACCTTGTTTGGTTTTTTTTTTTTTTGTTTATTTCTTTAAGGTATCACACCTGAAGAATAACTTAAGTTATAAAAATCCCCTTTGCCTATGAAGAAATTGTTTCCCTCATTCTGATTCACTGGAATGTGTCTGAATGCTTTCCATTCTGTGTTCTCTTGGAAGAAATTCTCCTGTTTAAATTGTTAATTCCTTCCTGGGAAAATATGTTTATGTTACCTCAGGATTTTAGGATTACAGTTTCAGCTACAAACTTTGAAACTTTGAGGTAGCCCAGTTTTGAGAAGAGTTTTCAGCATTAAAAGAAAACTTTCCTGAACTTATGGAATCATTAAACCACTCAGATAGCTTTTAGCATAAGTAATTCAATCTGGCTTAAAGAAAAACTTCAAAGTACTTACTTGGCAAAATGTGTATTTTAAGTATCAAAACTTCATTCCCCACCTAAATGTGTAAGGCAACTTCAAATAGAAAGAAAATTCGGTTTGGTTTTCCAAATGAGGATAGTTAAGCTGGAAAACTCACTCTGGCTATTAGATAGTTACTGCTAGCTATCTATGATAGACTTTTTCAGCTGTGAACAAAAAGCTTTGTTATACATATGATTCAAAATTAATTTTCCTTAGTCTGTCAGTCCTCTTTAAAAAAAGTTTGATTTATTGGAATTTATATTTATTTTAGATACTGCAATTAAGTGAATACCCCCAGCATTTCTCTGTGTTTCAAACACATTCTAGTAACTGAATTTTTCTTTAGATGTCAGGAGCATTTCATAAGCTTTATCTTTTCCCCCATCTTATAATTTGTTTGAAGACCCATCGATGTAACATATCTGTGAATATCTCTGGTCAAAAATGTGTATGGGACTCTGGCATAAATCATAGATGCCTGAAAGATATTGTGTCAAGCTCTCAACCTTCCATTCTTTTTTCCTAAACTTGGACAAAACTTCTGATAAGCCCTTTGGAAAAGAGAAACTGGGTAGCCAATGGGGAAATATGGCTGAATTATTTTTCCCTCAAATTTAGAAAGATTCACATTCTATAAATGAAACAAACTCCTCAGTGAACTCTTCAGTGGTTCTGATATAGATGTTGAGATGCTGGGTTGGAGATTTGTCTAAGACAACATGCCTTGTAAGCTCCACAAAAGAGGTTAAATTTAAGTGAAAAGGACTTGCAATGATTAATATTTTTTAAAAAGAAAGGGAATCAAATTCATTTTATTTTAAGAGGAAACAAAAGAGTGAAAAGTAAAAAAGAGTAAAGGGCAGAATGCATGCATGAAGAAAATAAGTGAAAGATGCCACCATTGTGGAAGATCAGATAGCAAACCTCTGTAACTTTTCTCCTCTTATGGTATTGTAAATATAATTTCTCCGTTCTTACTTTGATAAATTTTCTCCACAGACTTCTTATCACCATAAATCTTTGTCTAGTTTTTCGTGATTACCGTACAATCTCTCTCAATAAGTCATGAGATATAACTACAGAACGAATGTTATAAAACCATAAAAATTGTGAAGAGACTTGAAATGTTTTATCCACCTTGTTTAATTGTACAAGAACAAGCAGTCAACCCAAAAAAGGAATCTACAAATATCTCGTTCTTCTCACATATTCATAACCACTTAATATTTATATAGTTTTCTCAATTAAAAATAGGATAGCCTGTTTCAAAACTGACTGAAGTGTCTCCTGTAACATTTCCTGGATATCTATGATTTTTCTTTGAGAATAAAATTTGATCAAAATTTGATCCAAAAATAAGAATATTTTCATGTAAGTATAATTTGCAGATTGTATCCTTAGTGTCATTTCTGTCTCCTTTATCTCATAATTGTGAAATAGTTTTGCAAATATGAGGAAGAGGAATTAAAAAATTGGGCATTCCACTTTAAAACTGAATTTGCCAGTGAAATAAAATGTTTATATAAATAAGGATGGCCCTTCTCTTTCCTTATATTAATTGATACAACTCTCCACTGCATTTATTGGGCTATGTTCCTATGCATGAGCAAGTGTTTTACATACTTTTCAAGCTGAAAAGAGAGTCAAGAACTAGAGTTCAAAGAGAAGAGATGATGATTAACTCTGTTTAGGACTTAGAGATATAAAAATAGAAAGTGTTTCCTTGAGAAGAAATTTAATAGGTGCCCAAGACTGAAATGAGATCAAAGGAAAAAAAACTTCCTGTTCTTATAGTTTCAGTTGTAGCCCTAATTTTGGGGAAAATTAATTCATAACAGTTAACAATAATTTAGAAAATACTCAAAACTCATAGGTATAAGTCATTTATCAGAAAAGGTATGCACACAAGTAACATTTCAATAACAGGAGTATGTTTGTTCCATCATAAAATTTAGTATTAAAATATCCTTCAGATATCTACAATTTACATGAGTGTCTTGGTCTGTCATCCTGCCTGATATATCCAGTTTGCTTGAAAATGCAATAGTTATGATAATGCTGCCACTTGCAAAAGAGTGATATATTAACTGCATCTTCCATTTTATTAATGTTTTGTATTGAACAAGAAACAGCATATAATTTGATCAAGAAATAATTCTTTGTCCTGAAACACCTACAAGAATGTTTTCTGCATACTCATTTTTTGAACTGAAGATTCTATTGTCATGAAGTTAATTCCAATGGCTAATAATATATTTTTTGTAGTTGTAATGTAATGTTGTATTGGTCTCAACACATTCTTCACCACTGAAATGCATGTTATCACGAAAGTTTTTTAACACACTCAAAACGTTGCAAGCATCGATTTTAACAATGCAGGTTAGTGTTTTTATTTCAGAATTTGAAGCACCTTTTTTTCATAAACCGGTCTTCAAAATATAAAGATTCACCTTGAAATACATTAATTATTTCTTCTTTTTATCAGGGAAGGTTTATTAATGTGTAGGGAGAATCCCTGGAATAATATGGAACTTTGGACTTTCAACTATTCTTTTAAGTATTTTAGACATAGTGCCAGTATATTTTAATGAATTGTTAGAGTTCAGACATTTAACTCTACATATGACAAGAGTAATGTAAATATAAAATTTACACATTTGGATCTGGAAATTCCTACTGATGTGGCCCTAGGCAGAAAATTGTTTAAGACAATACTAATAGATTGTGAAAATGATAGATTCCAAAATGGACCAGTTGTATTTGCAAGGAGAGTAAGCGCACATGTGCTGTGAACACACATAGGTTGTGAACACATTGAAATTGCCTATTGAGTAATCCCTCTTTAGAAAATATCTACAACCACTTTGTAAATTTTGATTGTATTTTAAATTAATTGAGTAATTAAGGTCAATAGTGACTTTCACCATCACACACTTTTAAAATCAAAGTAACTCTTTGGGACTAAGCCTGTTCTCTGTCACTCATAATATCTTTCCCATTTTTCTGATGCTCAAACCCCGTTTCCTCTGGAGGGTTGGAGGCTCAATGCAGCAGTATTCATTTACATTTTATCAAATGTCCCCAATGGGCAAACATTAGTTCACTCATCAACTTGAAGGAGTGTGTTTGCAAGAGTTTGATTATCCATCAAATGTTTCCCTAAAGCTGTAGGGATAACCTACATTTTACGAGTCATTCCTGTGAAAAACTTCAGCCCAATGAAATCTGGAAATGAGATGTATACCTTAACATTTCTTGAGACATGTGCATTTCTTTCAGGTTTAATTTCTTTGCTTTACTTTCTTGTCATTTTGAGAACAGAAATAGTTTGAGTTTCGCAATGAGAAAGAAGCTTCTTTTTTTGTTTAGAAACTTTTGCATTATGTGCAGTCTTTTATGTTTGTTCAGATTGAATGAAAAGAGAAAAGTGTTCCAGAGAGACAGAGATGTGGCATCTACTGAAAGTTGAAAACTATTATCTTGGACAATATAGTAAACTGAGACTTGATTCTAGGTACAGTTATTTCTAAATTTTAGCAGCAAAACTCTCAGCTTTTATTGTGGATAACACTTCTAGGAGTATTTAAGGAGAGTCTTGAATACAATTGTGGATCATATACACTTATGTCTTTCCATATTAATGTTTGGAATTCTTCTTACTGTCTGTTAAAACACAATAGGAGACAAGTGAGGAAGGTTCTCCTCTACAAAATTGTTTTATGCAAGAGCTGAAGAGTACTCACTGCATAAGGCAAGTCTCTGTGGAGAATAATACTGCGAGTGCCTGGAATATGGAACACATTCTCCCAGGCTCATCTGAAAGCTGAGACTAAAAGAAAATTAACAGCCAACTTGCTAAGTGCAGTTTCCTGCCATGAGAACACAATATTAATACTTTATTATTTTCATTTTTGCTCTCTGTCTTCAATCTAGAACATAACGTGTTTTTCAGAAGAAAGGAAATCTAAATAGCCTGAGAAACGCCTGTTTGAATGGCCACTATCCTTTGGTGCAAAGATAGTCAAAGCGACTTCATATTTAAAGGACTACAGAAAACTTGACTTTCTATTCTTCAAAAAACAAGACTCAATATCCTTTTCATACTACAAAAATAACATGAATTTATTTGGTCTAGAGATGAGTGGGGAGGTGAGGCTGAAACAAGAAGGAAGGGAAATTAGTTATTCATAATATTTTGTTAAGGTCTAAGTTTTTTTCATGCTTGTTTCAAATTTATAATTTTTTAAATTGTTATGGATACAATGTTTCAAAAATTGCCAGAGGCGATTTACAACCTGCGACTCGAGTTTTTCCTTCCCTTAGCCTTTTTAAAAAATATGTGAAATCAAAATAAATAAATAAAATTATCTCTGTGTGGATACATGTGGTTCCATTCTTGACTGTATGGGCTTTTGATATATACCTTCAAGGCACAGAACATGCAAGTCTGAGAGAGAGGAGGATCATTTCATTTAATTTTGTTTTCTTTCATAGCTTTTATCTTTCTGTGTATACAGGCTAAACTTTCTTTACCTTGGTCACACTCTTGTTTTCCTCTGGGGTTTGGTTTTGCTGTATCTGCATTTATTTGATAACCTGTGGCTTAAACATGTTTTCCTTTCTGGCAGAGGTTTCACTGATTTCTGCCATATGTTGGCTTATATCAGATTATTTCTTTTTTGCCAACACATTGTTTTTAGCTTCTCAATTTCTGTAACATAGTTGTTAGATATTGTTGGTTTTTTGTTTTGTTTTGTTTTTTGTTTAACATCTTAATGTTTGCAAAAATTTTTTTCCCTCTTTTAACTCTCACTTTTCTGTATTGCCAGTGTGAACATAATTTAGCATATGTGAAACTTCAATGCATTCAATATGCCTGACTGTAAATATGACCCAATTAACTGTCCACATCCCTTTAAATGAGAGTGAAAACACATAATTATCTGGCATGAATCACCTGATGAATCTAAGACTAGTCCTTGTTAACACAGACACTAACTTTTCTGTGGTTTGCAAGTTACTGCTCTTCAGCTCATACAATTTTTTTCTTTTGCTTACATCTGCTTACCATTCTGTGTAACCAAAATCAGTGTACTGTTAAAAATATAATACTAAAATAGCAATATATAAATGTATATAATTATACATATCATCAGAAAATACATTGATTTCATCAGGAAATTTTGACATTTTATATGTGTCTTTGTGTGTAGGTAGAGACAGTATTCTACTTCATTTCTTTTTCATTAGCTTTTAATTAAAAAAAACAAAACAAAACTGGTTGAGTTTCTTTTCTACAGAGGGTGAATATTGCAACATTAGCATCTACTTTGTTGCTGTCAGCTATACTATGCAGAACATGGTTTGCAGGAATTTTCTCTGCTGCCTTTATTTTAGTAGCTGCCAAAAATATTAGAGGTGAAGCAGCTTGATCTTGAGAAAGGCTCCTTGACGACTTGGTCAGTTCTAGAATGATAAATTCTGAAACAAAACCTGTGTTACTAGAGGTATGTTGCTCTGTATAGCCTATACCTGAGTTAACAGGCTGGTCTCAGATTGTACATTCACTGATTCAGATTGGTTTTTTGATTGTATGTTTAGCTCTTTCTCGTCTCTTTTCAGACAGTCCTGGTTTTTGATCCATAAACATTTTCTAGTTCCCCTACATGCCAGAAACTCAAATGCACCATTTTTCTTTTTAAAGATGGACTTACTCTTTATTTGGTGAGTAATCTTTCCAGATAAATTTGACAATTTGTAGTAAACAGCAATTGTTAGTTTAGAACCCATTTTTAAAATTATAATTCCAACAAGAAATTTCGGTTGTTGTGCAGCAAACCCACTTATGCCTACTGCAAAAACGCATTAAAATACAAAGTAATAGAATATATTATATAGTATGAATAATTTGGGAAACTCTAATTCTCACCATATTCAATTAAAATCCTGTCCATGTTGATGCTTATTATTACCTGCTGCATTTTCAGATCTAATGACTTTGTTTGCTGCAGCTACAGGATTTGCATAATTTTCTCAGCCCACTGAATTTTCAATAGATTTCAGTTAAACCTCATGACTAAGATTTGGTTTTAACCTAAATCAATACACAAAAAGGAATCTTTACAAAAGGAATAACTTCTGACATAGATTGCTTCAACTGCAGGCTTGTTTAGAAAACCTTGTATTTTATTGAACTCTTCTCTCAGACGATAACATCAATGGCATTTTCCTCAGAAGTGTGCTATCAAAAGAGTGCCATAGATCTGCATTTCTTAATCTCAATTTCTGGGACATGACTTCAGTTGCTGTTGAGCAGGAGTCTGCCAATATTTGTCCCTAAATTCAAACAGAACCTAAACTAAAGTTCTCTAACTCTTCTTGATTTGTTATATTTTTACTCTTTCTTTATCTCTACATTTTTCAGACTTATGTGATAAATGGACAAGTTACCCGAAGGAAAGATGTATGGCATATTTTTCAGAATGGAATTTACAATGCAGAGAAAAAGACACCTTGATGCCTAAAATCTTGATTCCAGGGATAAGCACATATGATCATCAGAAAAAACAATTTTGTGATGCTACTCCGTAGAAACTGCATTCAACTCCTGCTGTAGCTGTACTTCTTTGCTAAGGCAATAATTCCTGATGAAGAGACTGATGGCCTACTGGTGGTAAGGGAGTCAATGTAATTTACCTGAGTGAAAATTAGATTGTACCATTCTAGTTAGTTCATCTTTGTAATGGAGAGTATGATGACCTGTCAAAGCTCTCCAAGAAAAGAATTGTGAAAATCATTTTGAATCGCCTAAGTCAGTGAAATAATAGAATAGCTTGATGTTGAGTTTCTCATTTTGGATAATGGCATTTGTGAATGTTTACATAAATTTAAAAATCAATTTACGTCTTTTCTCTCTTGCTTGAGAACATTTCAGGCCCTCTGTAGAAATTTGTTTGTGTTCATTGCTCATTCACAGTGCAGAACCTCACTTGTGACAAAAACGTGGAAACCTGTGTGTGTCACCAGACTTAGACACACACTGTCACACTCATTGCACTTCTGCTGTAAAAGACTCACAGTATCTCCTACAGATATTTTTTTTTTGTCTCTTTTTGGCTGACTTGAAGCCTTGAAGCCCCAAGAACTTTGTAACTTCCTTAGGTGATGGGTGCATTTCAATGAGCTGAACTTTTGCCCTAGGCAATTGCAAGATGAGAGACTATTACCTCTGTGACACCCTTAGATAATGAGTATGGAGAATGGGAATATGAACAGGGTTGGCCATCCCTGCTACAGTGTCTTCAGAAGAGCCTGATAAGTACAGAGTTAATAGAATACCAAATTACTGTTGGTTTGAATGCAAATCTCCTCAAGTAATTTCATTTCCTCTCCTATCAGCAGCATTCCTCAGACTTTATGTGTTACAAATACGTACAAGTACAATTTTAAGAAGATTCTGGTAAAGTGCAGAAATGTTTCATTCCATAAAAGGAACATTTGTTTATAATGTGATCAATAAAAATACTCTGTTACTTCAAATATTGTTTTATTTTAGATGTGTTTTCTGATTGAAAGCTATACCCTGTGTAAATTTCAGCTGTTAACCCCAAAGTGGAGTTCACAAAAGGCACATATAGATTAAAAAAGCACTTATAGTATTTTTAGGTTTTTGTAGGGATTTTGTTTGTTTGGTTGGTTTGGGATTTTTCAGTTGTTTTTGTTTTGTTTTTGTTTGTATTTGTTTGTTTTGGTTTGGGTTTTTTATTTTTTAGCTTTAAAAATAATTGGGTACTATCTGGGACCTGCCAATTTTCTGCCAGTGTTTCCTAATTTCCCCTTTTTTACACACAAGAGCATGTATACACTTTCTTGAAAAAATAAAAATACATTTTAGCCTACATAATGTCAAGTTATGTCTTTTTAGAAAATAGATTTCCTGTTCATTTAAAAAATCCTAGTATTTATGTCTTATTATTTACTTTAAAAAAACAGGCTGCCATACTTGCTTTTTTACAACTTTCAAAAGGGATTAAAACAATGATCCAATGTCTAGTTGTTTTGACATTAAAATCACTAAGCCATGCACAGAATATTAGTTCTGTTTCTTGAATTCTTGAATACTTTTTGTATTGCTAAGGTAAGGTCTCCAAAATAAACTACCTCTGTTCTGTAAAGTGAGAGATGTTATCTATTTTAGCATTTAAATATAGCTGAAAAACAATTATGGATGTTGTTTTCATCCTATTATTTCCCTCATCTTTCTCACAATGCATGTAAATCACTAAACTGCTTGAAAATTGTATGAACATGAACTCTTGATATGGAGAAAAAATGGAATTCAAAAAACTACTTATTACATCATTAATTCCAAAAACATAAAGATTAATTCTACCATTTTGTGCATCCCTCATTAAATGGAAATTGTAGGAATAGATACTCTGTACTTAAATGCTGATTCCTCTGTCTGTTGAAATAGAATTATATGAAAATTAATAATTTAATGTTGAAGGTTTTATACAAACTCACAGTGACTTAACACCAGTGTTGCCATGACACTCTAATACTCTCTTAGCCCACTTATTGTGCATAATTGTATTTGGTAGTATAGGGCAGTAAGTAAGAGAGAAAAAGTTTTTCATACTACTGAGTCTTTAAAAAAACCCCTAATCTTTGTCTCTAACTGCCATTCTAGTTACAGTTTGGGAGTGGAAGAACACCTGAAGTACTTGATAGCTTCTTTTTCATCATAGCATGGAATGAAACATATATGTTTTCCACCTGCTTTGAATAACTTTTTGTTTCAATAACTTTTTTGAGATGACCGTAGTTTAGTCAGGTTGCTGCAAAAAGATGCTGTGAGACTGTTCCCATGAATAACCTTGCCTTTTAAAGCTTTAGGGTGTACGATACTCAGGAAGCAAACAATGGATGAGACAAGATAAAGGTTTGAAAGAACTGTGCTGCTTTCTGCTTATTTTCATTCTCAGACTCTGTTGCTTGAAGGTAACTCATGCTTTCTTTAAGAATTATCAAATGTGTAGTCAAGGATCAGGGAGACCTCCAGGGTACAAAAGTGAGCACAGGGCAGAATTAAAAAAATATGGAGGATCAAGTCAAATGGAAGATTTTCTGTTAATTTCAAAGTGATCTGGTTTCTCTAGAGTTGGGTATGCCAGAAAATCCTTTGCAATTTTTCTTATCTACACATACATATGAGAAGAAACTTTATATTAATCAATATATCTTCATAAAAATAAAAATCTGCCACATGCTTACAATATACGAGAAGAATTTAATTATCCTTTGTAAATTACTTATACAATAATTGTAGTTCTATACTTCTGTTTTCATACCATAATCTACTGAACTTGCTTGCTATTTCTTTTACTAGCATTTCTGTATAATTGAATGGAAATTTGCACTTAATTATTTTTTTCTTTTTTTTAGTGTCATGGATGTGAACATAATCCTGTACAGGTGTACTGGCATCATATATAACCAATATGCCATGTTTGGGTTGAACTTTCACAGTTCTCTTTTTTTTCTTTTTTTCTTTCTTTATTTCTTTTTTTTNCAGCCTTTTCCACACGCGTCTACTATGTAGATTAAATTTGTAACATAAATCTCTTCCTTTTGGAAAATTATGATATTGATCAATTTTTATGTTTTGTGGTTAAATGATTAAAAAAGCCAAAGCAATATGCACATTATTTGAATATTGAATTCAACATGCTTTAGTGAAAATAATTCTCTTGTCATATAAGACGATCAAGCAGCTGACTGCCAGTAGACACAACAGTCCTGTTTCTCTTCCCTCCTTTTTTTTGCTGGTACTGAGATTTGTTTGGCTTTATGGTAAGCTTGTTGCTATGGAGATTGGTGAGAATTTGGAACTACTTTTTGGCTCAGAGACTTGAACCAGATCACTACTAAGCAGTGGACACCAATGCTTTTTATGGTTTAGGGTTTTAGATGTTTCACACATGTGAAAACATTTCCAAGGAGAAGGGGAACTTCCATTCTTTTCTTCCTTTCCTTTTCTCCCCACTTGTCTTTACCTGAGAGCAGTCCAATTTCAAGAATGAAATTACCATCTGGCTCACATCACCTCATTGAAATTGCCACCTGACTGGTAAAAGAAAAGCAGACTACTACACATTTTTACAGGCAGTCTTGCTTTCTGAGAACCCAGACTAGCTTAATTTTTTGTTCTGGAAATAAGTGACAGTTAAGATCCAGCTATTAAAAATATTAAAGAGAAGCCACAGGCCAAACTAAAGTGCAAATAAGACCATATGTCAAAGTCTCGTTATGGATTATATTTAACAGTTAAGAGGAAGTACAGAGAGAGATAGAAGGAAATAGAAAAATAGGTGGTGGGAGATAGAGAGAGTGTCTATCAGACACACACAGAGTGTCTGTCAGAACAGATTAAGTAGAAAATATGGATCTTTGGATCCTCGTGTCGTCCTGCTAATTGTTTTCTTCCAGTTTCCTTGACGGTGAGAATCCCAAAAAACACAGAGCTCAGTGGATTAATACAAGCACCTGGGACTTCCCAGGTGCTTTTCCTGAGGGGGTGAGCAGGAAACTGACACTGTCTTGCAGCAGCCTTTGGATCTATGGCATCACTTTGCATCACGTGCAATCATCTGGTGGGGGGGTCTCAGCAGCAAGTCCTGGGAGAGCTGCGGGGGTCTTTGATGGTTTATGGCACCTTCTCAAGTAAATGTCCTATGTGTATGTGGCCTTCCTGGGGTGGGGTGGGGCTCATAATTGAGTTTGAGTTAACTCCCTCTATCTGGAGGGTACACCACACACCCAAAATCTCTCCTCATCCACCCCGATCCCAGCCAGAGCTGATTTTCAGGACACTTGCTGTATTCAGTTTTCTTTGTGGATACAGTCTTCTCCCTCAGTCTTGTTTATTTTTTCCCAGACCGGAGATAATTGGAAAATAGTGTTACATTTATCTCAAGTTCCCTTAGGTGATGGTGACACATTCTGTAATGGTGATGGGTAGGTCATATCCTAAAACATTTCATCTGCAAATTCATGGATCCCAACTTTTGGATTACAAAAAATTTGTTATGGTCAGCAGAGAAATGTTCATGGTGAGAAAGAGTTATCAGGGTAATTTAAAGTAATTTATTAAGCTGGTCTGAGCTTAGAATAATCTAAAAACCTGAGGAATTCTACTTCCTCTTCAGACACTAAAAGAAGTGTTGATGATTGTCCAGAATCAAATAGAAAAAGGTTTTTTTCATAGTCCCTGTCTAAACCTATAATTGTGTGATTTACCAGGGATCTCTTAGATGTGTCTGGTTTTCTAGATATAACCAGTCATAAGAACAAAATGCATAAATCTAGTACTAAACACACTTGTTACAAAAATTAATATTTTTAAGAGTTTTCATGTGTAAGACAAAATAGAATGGAGAAGAAAATTCAGTGTAACAAGTATAGTGTCTTCAATGTTTTTCTCTGTGCATTCAGAAGCAAATAAAATTCAAATGATGAAATAATATTTAAAGGTAAAATTCAATAGAGTAGATGAGAAAAAATGAATTTTGAAATTATGAAACTACTTTCAGATTAAGCTCAGAATTTTTAAAATTAATTTCTGTAACCTATTTTAATTCAAGTATGTCTAATATTGATTAAAAAATAAACTCTAGAACTTTATTAGATTATAACTTTTCTTCAGACAAAAAAATTTAAGAGTGTAGTTCCTTTGTTCCTCCATGTCACAAAGAACCTTTTTCCATGTCAGCAATATCTTAAAGTTTTTTTTTAATTCAACCTTAATGAGCACTAGATTCTTTAGTTCTTCTGAAAATCAGGCAGTTTAATTTTATGCTCTTGGAATACATTCGCTGTTGAATCTTGCCTCCTAATACTAAGGATAAAATTCGGGGGTTGTAGCATCCATACATTTTTTTCAAAACATTTTCCAACTATTTTATGGAAGGATAAGGTGGATAATAGTTTTGTGTCTTAAACTATGCTTCTGAAGAATTTGTGTACACATGTTCCATTGACGCAGTTGTTATTAATGTGCTTTTGGTGTTCTTATGATCTCAAAGTTCTTCAATTTCATGAGAAAGCAGGTGTGTGGATATTGATATTTTTCGTGTCACCTCAGCAGAGGGTCCCTTTTTGCTGGAGGCAAGAGTAAATCACAGTGCAATGTTCAGCAGGAGCATAAAGGAACAGAGAGTGGATATTGTGGCACCCAGACATGGTTTTCTACTGCATAGGTAAAAAAGAGATCAGAGACCTTCATGGTCAAAATTACTTAAAAAAGGAAAAGAAAGTGATTTGTTTCATTAATTGCAGAATGATTTAACTGAGACTTACACTGCAGAGGAGAAAAAATGTTTCTCCATCACCCATGCCTAATATTATTGGTTACTTTGAAAATATTTAAGAAACATTTCTTATGGAGAGAATTTACAGATTAAAAGAAAAATAATATAAGTTGCAAATATTTGAAATTTTGCCATAATTATGTTCTCTTTCCCTGGGAGAGGCAAAAATTCCCAGGTTACATCTGTATTCTTCTGTGATATATGCTTCTTAGAACATGTAGATGTTCTAAAAGACAGACTCCTGAAAAGACTTTATTTCAGACTCCTGAAAGACTTTATTTTCTCTGTGTCTGTCTCTTATTGTCCTATACAATACAAGAATATAATCGTTCTTATATCTATTCTGTTCTTCATCTTGATTTAGTTCGTTTTGAAAAAAAGTACTACAGATGTAAAATGACAAATCTACTTGGTTTTATTCCATAGAGTGGTAATGCATTTTAAATTATTTGCATACTGTGGCATATCCTAAATTAGTCATTTCAGTGGTTAACAGTTTGACTTTTCATTAAAAAGCTTTTATTGTGAAGAAAGAGGTAAGAAAACTATCTGTACTAAATATGCCATAAACTTTAGCAGAAAGCACAGGCTTACTAAATAGAAGTCTTTGAAAAAAATCTCAAGAGTTTAATGTTTGATACATTATTCTTCATGCTGCACTACTGAAGTAAATTGATTCACCTTAGAATGCTGATATGGGATATTCCATTAGTGAAAATATTTAAAGTAATACTATGCCTTTTTTCTTTAAGTCCAGATAATGTTTATTCAGTTTTAAAAATAGATTTTCCACAGTCTTGCAGTGAAATGTAGCCAGTTGGTGTAAGGTTTATTTATAATGCTAACCCCAGAAAGTTTCCACATCTTTCATCATTTTCAGCTTTGGCTTTATGACAAATAGTTTGGTTTACAAAAAACAGCATCTTGGTTTATTCAGGCATTCACAGGGATAATAAAATAGATGTTTATAATGTTTCCATTTAATAGTATAACACTTTATACATTGTCTTTGTCCAGGGTTTATTTTGTGAGCACTTGCTCACGTGTTAAATTTTACCTCTTTCAATGTCTTGAACTCTTAACTCTTGGTGTGAAGGGAAAGTACACATCATCTCATATCTAAATAAGCAGGAGGTTCTTTATTATACTGAAATAATTTCTGAGGTCCATAAGAAAATCTAAAACAGAATTCTATAGATACTGTTGCAAATACTGATATGCAACTGCTTCGTGGTAGATACGGTACTATAGGGTTTTAACATAGGCTAAGGCTTTAAGACAATTAGCTGCATGACAGTTTTGTAGTGTCTATGCTATTTTCTGACTTTATTATTGGTTTTGGATGGACTTGATTTAGTTTAGTTCTGGTCTACCTAAGCTCCTGAGCTAATGGTTCAGTTACATGTCAGATGAAGACCATTGTAGTCACTCAACCAGGATATAACTTAGTCTTCCTTAGAAGCACAACACTGTTAAAATAAAAGCTCAGTGACAATCAAGGCATCTCTAGAGAGACTAAAAATACTACTTTTGCATTTTACTGATAAAAGGTCAAAATGGTCATCTGCTTCTGTATATTTTTGATGGAAGAATATTCAACACAACATTTACCACCCAAATGTGTTATCAAACCAGGCATGTCATTCATACAGCACCATCTGCACAATCTTTTTGGCTCTGCAACCATGTGCAGTGCTCAGTTAAATTAGAACTGCAGTATTCTGTTCTGTTGTACTGTTTTCTGATTACTGATTATTAAATTACTTGGGAAAAAAAAGGGTAAAAATGATCCCACCATTAGTACTTATCTTAATCAACCAAATAAGAATTGTTTAAAAGGAGGAATATGTGGATTTAAGTAAATACAAACCAAATAGTTAATTAGTACATGGGGTGAAATTAAGAATGATGATCTGACAAAACAGTAATTAAAAAAAGAAAATAAAGGAGGATGTTGTTAAAACTAACTAGTAAAATACAGTTGCATATAATTCAAAGGCATAATTAATTTGTTGTTTCTTAATTGAGAACTTAATGGCAATTTTCTATTGATTAGTCTATTTTAAGCACATTAAGACATATTTAAGCTCTCCAATTGGAAGTAATGATATTGAAATAGTACTGTTTAACCTCTCTACTTTGATATTAAATTTCAAGGCTCCCAAGGAGATAGCAGAAAATCAACTTTCCAATAAAACAATTTCACTGTTCTTTTGGTAAGTTTGCAATAGTTTGCAAATATTGAATCCAAATTGCTTTCCTAATTAAAACAAATAAAAAAAAATTGGCATAGTCTTGTTGTGAGCAGTTGCCAAACTGTTAAGCTCAACATATGTTGAATATTTTATTTAAAAGTGATTTATGGGAAAAATTACCAATGATGACAGACAATATTTTGCTTAAGTTTATTTTCTTAAATGTCAGCAGTTTTAATGATTCAATACCATTATGTATTCAAATACCAAGAATATGTATGAATTCAAACTCTACAAACCCCTTAATTATTATATAAAGCTGTCAGTTTATAAAATTTGTTCCAAATGTTTCTGTCTATTTCCTGCAAGTATCTAGTAACTTATGTTGAAAATTTTAAGTAGGATAATAGCTTAACCTTTGTTTTCCTTTTCATTTTTTAATCTAGGGAGGAAAAGTTTATCCTGCTCATTTGTATCTTAAGATAATACGTGATCCAACAGGAAGTGTTATTATTTTCATTGTTTACAGAACATGTCTGGTCAAGAAGGAAAACACAAAACAATAAAACAAAACCACCACTGAAAGCAAAAGCAATAAAAATAGACAAGAGTTATAGCCAAATACTCATATTATCTGTCTGGAGATAAAGAAAATAGGTAAAAGACAGAAAGATAAAACCGGAATTACTTTAAGAAGTAAGGCACTAGTGTTGGGTCATGAGCAATGTCTATGTTTTTGTCTCCCTCATTAAGCACATTCCAGGGGCATGCAAATAAACAATAAACAAAACAAACAAATGAAACAGACAAACAAACAGAACAGACAAACAAAAAACCTACCAAAAAAAACCCATAAAAAAAACCTAAAAGCCAAAAAAATGAACTGAACAAGCAAAAATCACCCCAAAAAACTAAAAAAACTGTTATTCTCCCTTACTATTTCATATCCAATAATAAAACTAACAAAAAATATGTTTTCTTTCCTCACCTCAATGTGGGACACTATAGTTGTAGAATATTCACAAGTGAACGGTGTTCTTTCTTCCAAACTGGAACTTTGAGACTTTCCTTTGCTCAAGTTGCAAAGTATAAGTATGCAGCAAATATTGTATAATATATCTCCTGTCAAGTCTGAGTGATGACACTGCCACACAGTTCTCAGGACATGGTTTCACAGAGCATGTGTGTGAATACTTGTAACTTACTCTCCAGCCCTCAAGAGAAAGAAGACCCAAGCATTTCTGTAAGATAATTTTCCTGATCCTAAAGTACTTTTTCTGTGAAAGGATTCAACTTTAGTATGGACAGGGGGCCACCCAGTGCAAGAATGAAAATAAAATTAGAGCTATCAAGATCATGAAGGATGACAGGTTACTGTAAATTAAAACTTCTGCTTCTTCAGCTTTTGCACTTTAAATCTTCCATGACTTTGACTTATCCCATGCCCTGAGTATGTTTCCTAGGCCAGATATTCAGCAAGCATAAAAAACCTGAAATGATAATATAATTTTGTTAGACATGGTAATGACCAAGTTAAAAAAAAACCCAAAAAACAGCTGCTTTACTCCTGCTAAGTAAGAGAAGCGTTGACAAATTTCCCGTCTTTGATGGGGAAAGAACAAAACAATTAATATACAGTGAATATATCAAATACAAGGATTAATCAACAGTCTATATCAGTGTCGGTGGAAATAGAAATAATAGAAATATCTTCTTTTTCTTATTATATACAAAGCAGGAATAAAGAATACCTGTGTAGATTCAACTTACATTGGATATTTAGCTGTAGGTGTGGGAGTGTTACAGATCTATCTTTTGTGTAATTAACTATGTCAGCATTGCTCTCTGCTTTCTCCATTTCTTTTTAAAATTTAGTCTGAGCTTTTTAAAACTCACCACTGAGCCTCACCTGGAAAAACCCAGACAAAGAAGCAAAAAACCAAATTCCTCTCCCTACAAAACAACCAGGAAGCATCACTAGGTGAAGAAAAACAGAATGTCTAATGAATGTTGCACATGACTATGTAAGCCATACATTTCAAAGATCTAACATTTTTGAAATTTTGTCCTGTCTTCACTTTTTAGCACACATGTCTACTTTTCTAAGATTATAAGATAAATAATTAATATATACCTTATATTCAGTTGTTACAATAATTTTTCTAGTTTGATTTTTAAATTAGGGAAATTCAAGAAGTTGCAAGTCAAAATAATGTTCAGAGGTCAACATTAATATATTTCTGGAGTTTGTAACATACACTAGAGATGTGACTAATAAAAAAAAAAAAAAAAAAGGAATACCTTCATAGTGAACTTTAACCCCTGTTATTTAATAATTGCTCAAGCCTGTAACTTTGATGGAGGCCTGTTTTCTTAGAGGGACTGGATATTTCAGAGAGATGGAAAGGAAGGTATATACTACTGAGTGAATCTTGTATGGATCCACCTAACCTAAAAAAAAAGTCTCATCATCTTTGACCATATTGGTCAAATATTTTACCCATTTCATGTCAAAATGCGATGACATAAAATGGCCAATAACTCAAAACATAAAAGGTTTAGAATCTGGAAAAATCTTTCTTCGTCAAATCTTAGTGTTGCAACTCTAAGTTATTACTGCTTGAGGTCCCTGTATAGATAAATAAAAGATTTGCTTTACAGACTCAGGGGCAAGTTCTTAAAAAATTATGCAGAACCATCACCACCGTACGAAAGTCCTATGTGATTTGCCAAGCATTACTACAAAGCCTAAGAACTCAATTTCCCTTACATTTAATTTTGTACTTCAAAATGCCTGTGTGACAAAATTTAGTAATAAAAAAACACCTCAGGACAACTCCATCATGACTTTGTAAGCATCTCAAGGTAATCATATATGCAAATTGCTAGGTAGGTATACACATATTCTAATACATATACAAGAAACTGATTTACATGCACAGTGGGATCCCATATTTTGAAAATGTGTGTTTAATTTCAATATGGTAAAATGCCTTTAGCAAAGACAATGGTGGATTCTAGCTCTCTGGTGTCACATTGTACAACACAGGACATGCAATCAGTAATGCAGGCAGACAAGTACACAAGTCATCTTTGTGTGTCTCCTTCTTTAAATACCACAAGAAAGAATGTATTAGAATGTGTAGATCTTTATCAATGAAACCATAATTCTGATTTTTTTATAGGCTTCGATACCACAAATTAAGCCTCACAAGAGGTCAGTGATTATTTAAAGGAAATTTATCTAAACAGTTATATCTCTCATTTCCTCAATTAAACATTTTGAAGGGAAAAGCTCAAAAAGTCTGTAAAAAGCAGATGTTTTGTGTTTAACAAATCAGCCCCCAAATTCTCTATAGGTTGGAGTCAAACACTTGTTGACCTTACTGAGAAGAAACATGCTGATCTGTCCCATTTGGCACTGCTGCTTCTCAGAACTGAATAAAGGTCTGCACTGTAGATGAAACAATGCCTACTAAATGAATTTTTCCTCAAGTACACTCCTATCAGAAAATTGTCCTTTCTTTGATGATAAATGGATTACCTTTAATAATACTCTTTAAACTCCACAGGTATCAAAATAGCGGAAAAAGTAAGGGAATGTCTCTGTGAGTTTCTAAGTTGCAGGGTACCCAAATACCTGAAAATGAAGTGGATTGTAAATTGTCTTTCTAGATACTGTCAGAATAATGCATATTTATAGATGTAGTCATGTTTATAAAACAAAAAGTTTAAGAACGGCATGCTACAGACTACACCACTTTTAATGACTAGAAAATCACAGTAAAATAATAGTGGAATACTGTGCTGCAAATCCAGTTTTAATTTTCTCAGAAACATCAGTAATTTGCATATTTTAGTCAGTTCATATTGCCCTGACAGAGACATAAGATGCTTTGTACATGTGATTATGTCTTTGTTACACTGTGGATTAGTTCAGCAGTTTCATTTTTCATGCATTCAATGAAACAAAAATAGCAAAAATACTGCATATGTATTCCCATACGACCTGAGTGATTTCTCACAAGCACTATAACCACAGGGCATTGAGTCTTAATGACTTCCTCTTTCAGTCTTGCATTTTTTTGCTAGTTTTGAATTGAGTTCCATCAACTTAACATAATATCCATTGACATTCAGTCCTGGACATTGAAGGTGGATCTGTGATGATTATTTCCTAATCATGATGTTCTTCTCAGCCTTTAATGGAGAACATATTGCATATTTGTGTTTGCGCTGGTTTATAGATATACAGCATTATTCCTCACTGCCAAGACTAAGTCTGGCTAATTGTAGGGTTTATTGCTCAGTAGAAGACACCATAAAGAGCAAACAATGGTGCACACAAAAAACCCACATACAGACATTTTAGTGTCCTTTGTTTATTATTGCTGAAAAAGGTACTTAAGAATTGTACTACTCTGCTCTAACAGTGACAGTAAAAACATCTTCATCATCAGTAATGTGTGAACATGGAATGAATTTTATGAATTATGTTTATTGCTTAAAACACCTATGTAAACAATTTTTTGTTGATCTGTTACAATTTCTGGTTCAGGAAGAGCATTTTGTACAGTAATGTCTTATTGTGAGGGTGAAAGCAGATGTATTATATTTGTCATTTTTTATTAGTTCTTTTTAGTAATGTCTCAATAATCTGCTAGTTATAATTTCCATTACAAGACTTTGGGTACAACATATTTAAAATTTCTAAAGTATTTTCTGGTAATGGAAAATTAAAAGAACTCGTCATTAATGAATAGAGATTTTCAGTGTGCAGTTGACAGAGTCAGCAAGAAGACTTAAGTTTCAAGGTATTGAATTACTTGATTCCTTTGGACTTCTCCTGGAGCTGCTGGGGATAAATATTTTTGAAAATAAAGATGAAATATAGACATTACAATAATCACTGCTTCTCCTAATGTGTCCTTTTGCTACAAGTTGTATTTAATGTCAGAGGTTTTGTTTCTGTACCACATTCATCCTAGGTCCTTTCGGAGGTAAATGATGAAAAATCAGTTTCTACAGACCATAAGTTCATTTAACTATAGGTTAGCGTATAATACTTTTTTTTCTCTAAGGAAATTTAGACCAGTAGTCTGATTCTCTGTTTTAGTTTAAGAACTGTCAGTTGTATCAGCTGACTAGAGCTGGTGTCTTCAGCCTTGCAGTTTGACCCAATATTTCCCTCAAATCAGGAGGTTCTGATCCATCATGATCCTAGTAAGAAAAACACTCAGACACCATAAAGTAAAATGTAAAATGGTGTTCAACTGGTTTGACAATAAAAAATACTGTTTACTGAGCTAACACTAGGATAAGAGAATAGCATAGTTAACCTAATGTCTCTTTAGATGCTGGGAGTTCTGGGTGCAGAAGCATTGAACTGGATAATGCAGATAAAATGGAAACTTCTTGCTGTTCCTGATGGGGAAAGAATAGTTTTACCAAGTCTAACATCCTCTTGATACCTAAGCTGTCACTTAATCAAGTCTGTGGTCACAAAGGATAGATCTACAGAGCTCTCTTGTGATCATCATTGTTATTCTGAATTCTACTAGCATAGCTCTGGTCTAGTATTTTAGAAACACTAGCTTCTTTTGAAGTTCTTTCCATCATACTTAATGCCATATGCAATATGATTATTTAATGATTAGGAAAGAAAGTTCAAGCATAATAGTTCTTTGAATGATTATACAGGCCTAAGTTTGCCTATAAAAGAAAATTTGGTAATACAAACTGTCTGTTTTGCAGTTTTGATGCTGTTTGGGTTTTTTTTAACTCTCTCTGTCTGATCCAAAATAATGCTGTTCACTTGAACTTGTTACTGAAATTACCTAAAGGAAGCTGGTTTTCAAGGAATATGTGCACACATACCAAGTAGTCATTGCCAGTGTATTTTGTACTGCTGTTATTTTTTTATTCTAATATAGATCAGAAGCTTTCTGGACCTGTGCAGATCCCTAGAATTTTAAGAAGAGCCAGAGATGAATTTTCATAAGCCACAGTTTTCTGTTAAATACAGTAGTAAATTGAGGTGTGTGGTCATGTTCATGTGAGCTAAAGCATTCAGAGCCACAATCATACTCATTACAGCATTTCTTTTCAAATAACAACCAGTTCTCCAGAAGAAGAAACTTTCACTTAAATCAAGAGAAACCCTTCGAGGGAGACAGCATCTTCCTTCTGCTTTTTTGAGGACAGCAACTCTTTATATTGGCCAGTATTTTGTGAACCTCTCCTTCTTGAAGGCTTTCCATCTAAAAGAAAATTTAAACCCATTCCTCATCTTTCTTCTAGCCTATGAGAATTTTGAATCTGCCAAGTATGAGTCTGGCCCCTCTGACTTGAAACCCAACACCTATGCCTGATTATCTTCCACAGCAAAGGCCCACCCTTCTTTTGGGCCTTAAAGGACCTCTTCTCAGCCCTGGTACACAAATTACTCTGCCTCAGTTTATTTCCACAAGCCCTGAGTAGTGAAAAGTTTATGGCATGCTGTTGAGTGACAATGAACTGTTTTGTAGTATGTAGTTTAATTTTCAACATTTCTTTCCCCCTAAACTTTACTGAACATGTAAACAGCAAAAGGTATATGTTCTTTGAACTCACCCCAACTCTCTGCTAGAGTATGGGGATTATTCAATATTGCCTGTCTGAATTCTTATATTGCCACAAACAAACAGTAGACTGTGGAGTAGTCTCAGTAGTCTCAGTAGACTGTGGAGTGCTTGCCAGACAGCTGTCCTTTCACTTTTCACTACTTTTCCAGGTTTTATCAATTTTCTACTGCCACAAAACATATTTGGGATAGGTGTCAGAATTTCAAGGAGGTTCCCCTTCAGAACATATATTAAAAAAAAAAAAATTGGAAAATCTAATTTAATCACCTTAGTGACCTGCCAGTAATAGTTAGACACTAATTTTTTTTTTATCCAAAAATTGATATATCTCTGTGTGTATAACTTTGGACCAATTTCATTAGAAGTGTTTTTTCTTGTAATGTCTCCAGACAAAGGCTTTTAGCTCACTAGTGCCTCAACATGGTGTAACAGAAGAAAAGCATGGGAAAAAAAATTATTGTGCCTTCTAATTTTTATTTAAGTCTTGATTAACACATCCTTTTGAACTTCATATGTATTCTGAAACAGGTGAGAAAGAGAAAAATACATGTCTTTAACCTCATGATCTAATTAATCCTATAAACAAAGTCAGCTATGGACGAAAAACTCCCTAATTTTAGGAAAATTTATATAACTTATGGCAGATTTAGTCAATATTTCTGACTAATTACAAAGATAATCAGGATTTCGTAAATATCACCTTTTTTCTTTAAATATTTAGGCCAAAAAAAAATCCTTTAGAAATATCAATTCCATATATCAATTTCATTTTTAAATAATGGAAGAACAACACCACAGAAGAAGGTGGATGGAAGAAATAATTTTCTTATGACCCATATTAGAACTGGGAGCTTAATTTTTCTGGAATTTTCCTCCCATTTTGCACTGTTTCAGAACTTAATTATCATTTTGGTTTGTTTGCTTTCCATCATGACATTGGAGGACAATAAATAGTGCAGCTTTATAAACTGACTTATCCTTGGTTTCATTATATGGATGTGAGCTTAATAGATATTAAAATTACAATTGTTCATTATTGGAGTAAAGGCATGCAAAGAATTTATCTTTCTTCATGAGGTAGGAAATAAAGTTTTACAGGCTTTCAGTGGAGTCCTGCCATCTGATAGAGACATTTCTCACTCCTGTCTGTACTTGAGGCTGCCAGAGAAAGATCTTGCCTGGAAAACTCCATGATACTGTGTAGCTCTGATATTTTTTTAATATTATTGGCAGTTTTAACTGAACAACACAAATGAGGTTTTCATAAGATCTGTATTTATTATTGTTTTCTCTAGGGAATTGACAACAAACAAAGGAATAGAAGAATCAAAATTCAACTCTTACTACCACACAATGTAGCAAACTCATTGTACAGTAAACTGTTTTTGAGTACCACTGAAATGGACCTAGCCTTATATCTCTGGGAATAGAAATTATAGAAGTTTTGCAGCTGCAAGATGGGACCTCAAAAAATATGTAATGAATGCACACACATGCTCATTCCTTATTTATCCATGGATTTTAAGAATAAGCCAGAATACTCTCCCCTCCCATCACAAATTACTAAATTACTAAAAATTAGCTAAATTACTTTCCATAAGCTTTTAAATGATTAAAAAAAAAAATAATAATGCAGGCTGTACTTTGGTTTTTGCATGATTATTTGATCAATCTCCCTATAAGAATGAATATAACAGAATATTTAAAAATTATTTTAAAATAAATTAAATGCCAGAAACTATATATTATATGTCATAAATTGTACCCTCTAAAATCATAATGCTGATTTACTGCTGTGATCTACTATTTAAGGCATGAGTGAGAATTATTAAACTCTCATTCCAGAAGGGATTTTTATATTATTAACAGATGCATTCTGACCAAGGAGTCTCATTCTGTCATGAAACATGGATCTTATTTCATCATGCCTTTATTAATTATGTATCTATTGGGGATTCAAAGGTGGGTCTGCTGTAGGTTGAGACCTTAATTTTTGACTCGTGTTGTCAGCAGCTCAACACTTGGTTCTGGACACTTTGTCTTCAATGACCCAGCTATAATTATTACTACCCTTTATCTTGTGTCAATAAAGAACAGTCTGCTTCCCTGAGTATACATAATCTCTTTCTTCTCCTATCTCTTTTGCTTCAATAAAAAATACATTTTTCAAAAATGGGAGGACACTCTTTTTTCCCTGCCTCATTTTTCAACAGCAGAATCATGACATTTCAATTTTTTAAGTAAACAAAAAGTCCTATTTTTCATACTGACAGCAAAGAGCAGTGATGTATGAACCTGCAAGTCTTATAATGACTTATCCATGATAATACTTGAAGGAGCCCCCACATATTTTTAAAGCAAGTCAAAATAATTTGTTTTGGCAATGCACAGAAATCCTCATTTTTCAAGCTGTAATATGCTTCGTTTCAATTTTCGTGATGTGGATCCTTCCTTGTAGATTAGAATTATTTTGTAAAATCAGTGAGAAGCTTCGCAATAAGTGAAGTAGTTTTAAAATATTAACAGCACTATACTCTTCATTTTAGTTTGGGTAACGATTTTCATCCTGAAGAAGGCTTTTTTACTGCAAGCTACATATTTTAAGATAACTTTAAAGAGCTGATGAATTTGTTTATCAAGCCTGAGTTGTGATTCATGTTATTAAGAAATATTCTCACCTTTATGGCGCATACTGTTGAAAAACTTCTTGGCATCTGCCTCAAAATTCAGTACAAAATTACTCTGCCACAAAAGAAACTTGAGTAATTAGATAATGCTCCTCTTGTTTAACAGTTTGTTATTCAAATACTTCACTCTCTTTATCCCACTTAGTGCATCTCAAAAGGACAAGAAGGGGTAAAAATGAAACATAGATTAAATAAACATAAAAATAAAGCTGAAAAGTGCTGGCAGAAAATCTCTGGGGTACATCAAGGTTCATTTTGTCTATCTGGATTAGTGCTGCCTTATCCATGGTTTTATGGATTGGTGGTTGCACTTTCAGTTCACTCCATGTTGTCATGAACTGGAATTCATTCATCAAAAAGATGTTTTTGGATTATTTACTCCAGGACCTGAGTATCAGAATGTTTCAACTCTCATGAGGAAAGCAAAGCCTTCACCTGGAATAAAACACTAGAATTACCCATGGTCTATATTAAACTTATTTTATGGCCATGCAGCCATCTTCAGTCTTATCTGTCTAATTTCTAGAAATGAAATAGATATTTCTAAGGTTCAGAGACTGAAATAGTTCATATTTTAAATGCTGTTATGAAGGTGTTTTGCCCATTGTATCAAAAACTGTATAAAGAAGCTACAACAAGAGAAGCCCTCCTTGAAGCTGTCCAACTGGAACTCTGGACTGTGAGCGAAGCCACCTAGGTAAGATAAAGGGACACAATTGTTCAATCCTCTCAGGCCTAGGCAGAAACAAACAAGGCTGAGGAAAACGAATGCATCCACAAGAAAGCCAAATCCAAGAGAGAATCATGCCTGGCTGGATTTGGGGTGGGGGAGACCACAGCCCACAGGGGCCAGGTTTACACAGACTCCCCCCAAAACAAAGTGGGGAGGAGGTTTTGGTTGTGTGGTGTAACCTCTGGTCAGAGGCACTGAACACCCACTCCCCTTACACAACCCAGCCCTGCTGTGGAACCCCAGCCCAGGAAGGTCACATCCATGGGACATTCACAGGGGTGGCAGCTGAGGGGGTGTCAGAATCCATCAAAGACCCCCGAAGTGCTCCCCAGACTCGTTCCTGAGGCCCTGCACCACAGCTCTGCAGGTGATGCAAAGTGATGCAACAGCCCCAGAGTCTGCTGCAGGACACTGAGCCAAACTGCACCAGCCCTGCCCTCCTACAGGGGAGGTACCTGGGCATTCCCACCTGTCCTGAGCATTTATTGAGCATTGGATCCTATGTGTTTGGGGGGGACCATCACCACCAAGAAGACCAGCTGGACAAGATCATTGGGAAGCCAGTGGGATCCATGGAGTGGTGATATTGTCTCTGTCACTCTCTTTCTGTCCCCCTGCCTCTTTTCCCATTTTCTATCTCTTTCTCTTCCATTTTCTCTCTCTCTCTCTCTCATATATTTACTATCAAATAAAACCCATACTATGACTTTGGCACATGGTCTCATTTGGCCCTTAACTTGGGCAGAGGCATTTCTAATAATTAATAACCAGACTGTAACACTAAGATATGTAGATGGTATGTCCAGTCCCTAATGTGTAGTATGTTGAGCACTTCTGCTGAATATTGTGAATGGGTAGACTGTTCTTTTCAGACTCTTGTAAGAGAGAAAGTGAGCACCTCAGTCAATATAATTTCTTGGTCAGGTGGTCCTTTGGGACGCAAGGCAAGCCATTAGGCACCTTCCTTCTCAAGAGTGGTTGCTAGCTCATGGGCAGGGAAGTTCAAAATCACCGACCAGCTACTCATTCCTGAATCCCATGTGAGCATGTAATACAAAACTAAGCTTAAAAAAAATCAGTTCCATAATCACAGAGGTAATTCTGAGAAAGGTATCTTGCAGTCAGTTCCTTCCTTAGTCTCATTATTAGTCTCCTAAGTCTCATTTTTAAAGGGAAAATTAAGAGACAGAGATTTAATAAGGTTTAAATTTCCTTTATACACTAGTATTTTCTGAAAACAAAAGAAAAAAAAGAATGCCTCAGTTGGACTGATCAACCCTGTGCAAAGGTCTTAGGGATGAAACTGAAAAAGGGAAGTGGACTGGAAATGAACACAGAACTCACATTATTCATAACTAACCAGAAAAATATGTGTTAAGGATCACCACAAGGTCTGATTAAAAACTGTCTTATTGGAATAATTATTAGTTGTTAAAGTCACATAAAATATGCGGAATAAGGAGGACATTGAAGCTTCTTCTCAAGATTTAGTTAGATCAGCAACGCCCTGATTCTTTCTTGCCTTTCATGTGGAGCACTTTGTATGCTTGCTTGACAATGGAGGTGGGGAGTGATTTGTTGCCAGCAGATGTCCTGCCTCAGCTGTGAGGGGATCAGTTGATGCCTTTAAAAAGGCATGACGTAGACTCCTTAAGATTTTGCGCAGAGAGATAGAGAAGAGAGAGACAGAAAGAATAATACCCTGACTCTCAAAATGTCTAAACAAACAGAAAAATAGCTCAGAAATGATTGCTGTGAATTATTATATAGGAAGAAACTAAGATTTCTGAGGCAGATGGTCCTACGCAGTTCTATGTCAATGCAGCTGTCATCAATTTTCCTTCTGTATGAAAAGTGTGTCACCTGAGAAAGAAAAATTCATGTCACGGCAATTTCGAGGTTGTCTTGGTAAAGAAAGATTGCGCTTGTCTGAACTAATAGAAGTGAGTGGTACATCTGTATTACAGCTTGGACTATGTGGAACCTGGAGAGCAACCAAAAGTCAAGAGCCCTCAGTTGTTCAAAAAGCAAAACCTCTTCACACTTAATGCTGGTTTTTGTGATTGTGTAGAGTATTTACTATTATTTTAGTAATAGCTGTGCAGATAAGTGAGTTATACAACAATTAAAAGAAGCAGTATTTATACAAGTATATATTAAATGGCAGTATATATAAAATAGTAGGGAAATGAGATAACTCCCATCTGAAATAATGATTATAGAACTCCAGGAAAACAACCATGCATTTTAGGGAGATTTTGTTTTTCACTACATATGAGCGCCTGTTTCGTTCTATGTATAAATAGTCCAAATGACTAGTAACTTTACTGTTCTTTCAGAGCCAAAAGGAAATCTTAGAGACAGATAGTTTCTGGAGTGGACTTTGGTAGCCAAGACTTCAACCAACAGAGGGAAGAGAATCTGGGAGGGGAAGCTGGTGAGGGAACGGGTGACTCTACAATAACATTCATGGAGAGACAGGAGCTGAAAGCTGTTTACTGGCTTCCACATATGGCAAGTTCACAAACTGAATACATTTCCCAGTATACAGAGTTGGAATTTTGGTCAGGGAAAGCCATCTCCTAAAAATCCTGATAACTCTTTTGTCGAACCTTATATTCATTTTGCCATGAACCCTGGAGAATCTAGGCAGGGTTGCAGAGACTAGGTGGTTTGTGGTAGCTTTTTTTTCTGTTTGTTTTTTTGGTTGTTTTTTTTCCAAAGACCTGTGTCATAATATCTATTGGAAATACCAGATAATCTGTAGAAATAATTTTGGTGCAATTAAAAGAAATTTATGCCGCCCCGTGTTTCTTTTTTATACTTTAGAACAAAAGCACAAAAAGGACAGCTTCATAAATTCACATGAAGGAGGTGTGCTGCATTTGCTTGAAGTAGTGCGGTAACGTTCTTTAAGTGGATTGGCAAGGATCAATAGAAAAGACTATGAATAGAAATTATCCCCTTAAAAATCAAATTTTTATACTTAACTAGGGACATTTACATAGGATTTTTCTGCATTTGTAGCCTTTAGTCACTGCATAATGATCAGGACCTTTATAAACCACATTGCTCTTCTTGGCACCCAAGAACAGCAAATTTGTATTGAGTTAGGAATGAAAAAACTTTTTAAAGAGGCAAACCACTGACTGCTTCCCCCCCACCCCCCAAAAAAAGGAAAGATAGCCAACAAATAAGTAAAATAAAATAAAATAAAATANAGCAGAAAAACTCTCCATGGCCTCTTCTTTGTCTGGTGGTCTTACACAAACACTTCTCTTTATACCAGCTATTTTTAGTGCAAAAAGCAAAATTCTTTTGGATAGATCCCGTGCTATGTTGTACAATGCATACTTATACTCCAATGTTAAGGTAACATGACACACATAATGTTCTGAATAATAGATTAAAAACCTCAGAGAACTCTCTCTCTAGTACAAGTACAGAGAAAATAGTTGAAAAATAGTTAAAAATAC
>VYXF01002965.1:71921-82916 GCA_013397295.1 Polioptila caerulea
ACTATGTGCAAGACATAACTATTTCTATTGTCAGTATCAAAAACAAAGAGCAAAATTACACAAATATGTGACCCTGAATAGAAAAAAATAGAATAGAATAGATTGGAACAGAAAAAGTCAATGCATTGCTCTCATAACAACTAGTTTTCCTCATGGCATATTTTTTATTATAACATACTTCAAATATGGTTGTATTTATGTAAAACCTGACACAAAATATAAGGGAAGCAAAAAGAAGCAAAGTACCATTATTCATATGGTGTCAACAAAACTTTATGACTAACCCACATAATTAAAAAAATATATTAGCTGGAACTTTAGTTCTAAGTTCATCTAGAATAACATATCTTGAGACATTTAGCAGAACTAAATGATGTGGGGTGCATTGGACAGAAATGGGAATTCCCTCCTAAAGTAACAACTTCAATGTGTTCTTTTGAAGCACTGAAAACTTACACATTCCTTTTACATCCCATTCAATTTCTTTACCCTTGATTTTATTTTCTTTATTTGTTTATGAGAAGGAAAAGATTGCTTCCCATAACTAAGCTGGCCTTGAAGTGACACATGGGGTAAAGTTCCTTGTCAAATCCTTGTGTTCAGATTCTCTGGATGAATCTCAAACACAGCAAGAAATAGGAGACTTACCTGTTTCAGCCATTCTTATTCTTTATTTCCTCCTGATAGCCTGAAGAATAGAAGCCATCACACATGAGGTCTGGGGGAAGGTGAAGAAACAGAGATAGTTCCTTTACACTGCCCTTAATGTTTTCTGTCTTTTTAGGGACACTTTAAATGGGTGACAGTCCCTAGTCCACGAGGGAAGCAAATCACCATCCATCAAATGCAAAGTCAGATTACTTTCCTAATGGTTACAAGGAGAACCTCCTACCACTACTTAAATCTTTTTCTCTTTCTATCAATGGTGTCACTAGAGAAAAAGCAACTTAAAAACTCAATTCTGACATTAATGAAGGATGCAGTGATTACACTCCAAAAACACAAAGGAAGAGGATGAGATCAGAGCACACTGTTCTATCACTACGTGATAAAAAACATCAATAATTTATGTGAGAGATAAATTATGATTACAACAAAGAAGAATCAGAATAAATTTTTAGGCTGCTGCCACCCTTAGGTTACAGAAAAATTAGGTACTTTTTAAAAGGTGAATTTCTGATCAAAGCTTTTTGATATGTATTATATAGAAGATGGTATAAAAATTATATTACCTTTGAAAGAAAGTCAGGGAGGGAAGAAAAAAAAAACATTGCTATGCTGCAACCCTATAAGACAATCAGATGTTGACATCTACATTTACAACATTGCTTTTTATGAGAAGAATTTACACACAGCTGGACTAAACCTGGTATCAGTAGAGCCTCATGTCAGAGAAAGAGAAGACATGCTGGACTTCAGCAGTAACAGCATCTCACCCCTCTGGAAACTGGTTCATGAATGAAATTTCAGGGGATTTTGTTTGTTCTTTTCTTGCTTGAGTTGCCACTGAGTGAGTCCAAATCAAAACAAATATTTTTTTTTTAATATGTTTATGACAATTAGTTCTAATAAGTACTAATAAGAAAGAAGGATTTTAATTTCAAAATACAGTTACTTTTTGAGACTAAAAATCTAGATTGTGTGATGAAATGTATGCTGAAAATCAAATGGTAAAGGATGACATAATAAAATATACCATAAAAAGAGGGAAAAACAAAGAACAAAGGTAAAAATTGAAACACAGGTCTACCTAGTGACACATGGTAAGTTTACATAATGTAGAGATTATGGAATTTACATTTTTAAATTATCTCGGCTGTATAATGCTGTCAAAAGAAGATATAAATCAAGCAGTACTTAATTTTCTTTTTGAATAATATAAAATATTAAAACTGTGAAGAATAGTTAAAAATAAAAAATCCTCTTTATCGTGGAATAAACACGTATTAGAAACTAGACTATTGAAAAATAGTTTGAAAATCAAGAGCCTGTCCAAACATATCCTTAATATATTCAGTTTGTTTCATATTCAGCTAAAACTGGCCTGAATTTTTTGGTAAATTGTGCAGGGTTAAAACGGCGCATCTGTATCTTTACAATATCCTTCATTCTGATTTCTCTGAAACAGTACAGAAGGGAGAATAAAGGGATGAACTAGACAAAATAATACTGTGTTAATTCTTAAAAAAAAGGACAAGCATATTGCTTCCATATTCCCTTAAAATTTGAAATTACTTTCAGCTAATGCCAGATAAAATGAAACAAAAGTGATGAAACATCATTTAGAATCTTAGAACCATTCTCAGAAATTAGGATATCATGAAGTCACTGTGATATCAGCAGTTTGTGACCTCTGTGTTTTAGTACAGTGGGTCCTGGGTGGATGCTAAAGAATGGAGCTCTCACATTAGCCTTGTCAGGATGGTGGCCTCTAGGTCTGTTAGCTCTGCTGTTGGGATAGAAGTATTTCTGCTATGTGCTGATGGAGTTTCAGAAGTACCAGAAGTTTCTCTCTGTCTTGGACTCAATTAATTTTAATAATAAATTTTATAATAATAGTAAATTTTAAATTTAAATCAATTTAAATAATTTAAAAATAATAATAGTAAATTTTAACATTACTTGAATTTATAAACAGTATTTTTATCAGTGCTTATACACAAAAATCAACAAACTGACAACAAGCCTACCATTTTGAAATAGAGCAAGACTATTTTTTTCTTGGTTTGGAAATTGTCCAGTTCAAAGATTAGGTGCTCTCAGGTACCCAATGCGACATCCATCCTGATCTTCCTTATTCTCAGTGATGGGTCATTTACAACTTCTCTGTGCAGTCTGTACCAGCATGTCAGTTTTCATCTTAAAAAATATTCTTTTTTATTTCCAATGTAAATATACACTAATACAGTTTAAACCATGGCCCCTTGTCTTATCACTGGATTACTTGGTAGATGCCTCTTACAATGCTGCCTTATAATATTCATTTTATATATACACTTAAATGGATATAAACTAAATATTATATATTAATTAAATTAATATTCACAGTCTTTTAAAATTTTTCCCTTTTTTTAAATTGTTTGTTCTGTTTTTTTCTATTTAAAGTATCTGGCCAACTTCCCAAAACTTTGAACTGCCTTTTATTATTTTATGTTTTTATTTACTGATGGCTGAAACAGTTTTCCTACTCCCCCAATGATCATATTTATTTTTCATGTGATGAAGTACTTGTGTCTGTTCTTTTTGATTTCTTAAAACTTTTTCAGTCTCAGAGAAATGTTCCTAAGAATAATTTTACAGGCTGAAAAAGGCTTCAGAACTTCCTTCTTCTGTCTGAAAGTTCATTCACTTCAAGCCTCAGTTGAGATGAAATCTGAAGAGGAACAGAAGACCTTGGGTAAGGTCCCATATAAGATGACATGACAACTTCAAAAAGCAGGATAATTTCACATTTTTATTGCTTTCTAGGAATGTTCTTTTTCAGCTGAGTTGTCAATGCCTCAACTGACACCAGCTCTAGGGTGTGCCATCAAATTCTTTTTTTTTAATAGTGTAACTGGCAGAGAGATATGGTTGATGATCTTTTTGAGGTCTAGTTTAAAGAAAAAGGTTTCAACATTCTACCTTTTTTATTTTAAAGTTTGATAGTATCACAGTTTTTGTGATAGTAACATAGCTTTTGTGGAGATCTTAGCAATTAAAATTCTAGTGTCACGAACTATCTTCTGTTTGATAGTATTTTTTCTAAAAATTCATCTGATTTTCCTGTCTTTCCAAAAACTTGTTAGAGCCATACTTTATGAGTTTAGAAGGAATATTAGTATTGCAGGCTGATATTAGTTATTAATGTTATATATCACATTCTTTGACATTAAACTTCTAGATCAAACCAAATGTGAGTATATAGTATCAAGAATTAAAAATGTTTTCTCTTTTCATGTTTAAGAGTATTCACAGAAAAGTCACTGGAAGATATTCTTAGGAAATATACTCTTTTTGCATCATTAAAAGGAGGAAGGTATGGAAAGGCTAATTGATATCTCCTTGATAAGGACATTTGTTGTGACAACATTCTGACATTTATGGCTAAGATCAGGAAAAGTATTTGCCATAAAACTAGATAAGTATCTTCATTTCCTAAAGGAAATACAGTATTTTGAATATAGTTTCTACCATGGGGTAAACTTGGTCTAATTCCTCTGTGCAGCTGTACTTAGTCAAGAAAGACCCCCCCAAAAAAGTGACCAAATAAAATTAATAAAGCCACAAAGGAAAAATAAAATAAATAATGTAAAATGCCAGAAGAGAAAATAAAGAAAAATAGATTTGTACCCCTCATTTCAGTTGACCTTTCTGAAATGGTAAAGCATAAAATGCTTTAGTGCATAAAACAATATCAAGACGTTTTTCAAAAGAGTCACTATGAGCACATTTTAAGGTTAAGAGGAAGCGGGCAATGACCAGAAAGTTGGCAGCATGAAGTGTTTTATGTATTTAATTGCACAAGTTTAGCGTGAGGTCTAGGACCCCCTGAAATTTCAAAGCCACTTTGATAACAAGTTGAAAAGGTTAATTGGTGAAATACTCTATGGCAAATGCATAAAAACCACACAAACAAAACTCTGTTTTCAAGACATGAGCATAGTAATACAAAGACCCCAAATGTTAAATTAACTCTGCAATTCAATATTGTTCTGCTCATTTGTTACACTAGGAAAAGAATTATTTATATCTATACATTAAATTAACTTTTCACATGAAACATACATTTGGTGTTAAATTGAAGACTGACAGGCGAGGCTGTGTTGTTACATACGTCATCCACACAGGAGAAAAAATATCCCAGCTGATTTAAACAGCAAAATAAACTCCTGCAATCGTAAATCACTGGAACTTCAGAGCCAAAAAGGTGATTTTCATACCCACAATGAACCCCATGCAGGACTCACTGCTAGAACATGAGAATATTTCCTGAAGGAACTGCAGCCCATGGAAAGCCCATGCTGGAACAGGTTTATCTTGAAGGACTACTGTCCATGGGAAGGATCTATGAAGGAGCAGGAAAATAATGTGAAAAGAAGAGCAGCAGAGAGGAGCTACTATGGACTGACCACAGCCCTAATTTCCTGTCCCTCTGAACTGTACCTGTAAGGGGCAGGAGGTAGAGGAAAGAAGTTAAGTTGGATGTGGTAGAAGGAAGGTATTTCAGCTTTGTTTTTTTTTCTTTCAATCCTTTTCTATTTTAATTGGTGATATAATATCTGATTTTCCCCAAGTTAAGTCTGGTTTGGCTCTGCCAGTAATTGGTGAATTATCACTCCCTGTCCTTATTTCAGTCCACAAGCTTTCCCTCTTATTTTCTTCCCCCTTGTTTTGTGGAGTTGGGGAAGGATGAGTTACAACCCTTAGAACTGAATTTAAATTTTAGAAGAAACTCGTGGCAGTATTTACTTTAACCTGACATGGATACCACTGAAAAATAACAGTATAATAATAATATTCCCAGCTGTTTAAATGAAGAGTCTGCTCAAAAATTAGGAACTAGGTCTTCCTAACTTCATACTGCGAAGGGGGAAAACAGTCCAAAGGTGATGTTTATTATCATATCTCTGTCAGACATATCCAGGAAAACTATTCAAAACATATGAACATATTGCTGTTCACTTGTTTATTTTTGTCTGCAAACTTAGCCCTACTGAATAGAACAAATGTCTTACTGCACACCTACACATTATTATGTCTAATTTTCCTTCTCCATTTACCCTCTTCCTCCTTGTATATTACTGGAAAATCAGTTCAAGCACTAAAAATAACTTAGAGTTTATGCTGTTTTGATAGAACTCCGTCTCCCAGTGTGAGGGGGAAAATCGCTGGAATTGAGTCTTAAATGTGACCTCCAGCTCTGAGGAAAAGAGCAGGCCTAGGCTCTGGATAGAGTAACAACTCAGAGTGCTTCTGGCAGTTCCCACCTACAAGCCCCACTCTGTTGACAGGTACTGGACACCCTTCCCTGACTACTGTGGCTGAATCCAGTAAGTAATTTTGGATTGAATTAGTTTCTGTGACAGACAAAACAGACTTTACAGTAGGCAAATTGAATTTCTCTGCTTCAGTGACCACTATGGCATTGCTCCTCTCAGGAAGATTTTCACATTATTGAGGGCTGGTAGGTTTTCTTGTAAATAGCTACAGGCGGGATGCAATGCAACGCAACTGATTCCTTGTCTGTTCCCATTAAAAAAAAAAAATCTGTCTACATCTGCCAAGTCACTTACACAAGTGTGTGTAGACAGCCATGCACATACAAGGAAAACAAAATGCAAACATCTGCATAAAATTTTATTTTTGTTCTATTGGGACTGTGTGCATATATCCGTAAAATTCACATAATGACCTCCTTGAGAGACTTAGCCTCAGTAACTATTGTTACAAAACACAATGTGTTTCTAATGGAGTGAAGAGGCAGGAAGGATTGCCTATCTTAAATACAATTATGAGTGGGAACCCAGCACCATGTACTTTGATTCAATTAGGTTACAGTAAAATGCCAGCCAAATCAGAAAAGGATATACAAGAACCTCCATATTTAAATTGTAACTAATGTGGTTTCACCAGTCTGGTACGCCAAACTTCCACTATAGGTGTCACTGAACAGAGTCTCTTAGTATTTTCTGTATTTTAGTAGACTTTTACTGCATATGTATACCATAAATCTGCTATAAAACTAGCATCCTTAGAATGTACAAAATGCAATTTTTAGGCAGTGCTTATAGAATAGCATGTATACTGTACATGCTATATAGAATAGCATGTACAATAAGTAGATTCATGCTTTTCAATATAGGTTCATTCACACTGCAGATGTTCCAAATTGCTCTTTATTTTGTTAAAATCCATTTTTATTCTTCTCAAAGACAAGAGAAATTATTCCTGTCATTTTCATGGATGTTTTCTACCTTAAATTGGATTCTTATTTAATGGATAATTTTTATTTTCTTTTTGCTCTGGCTTTTAAGAAAGCATCAGCTCAAAACATGTAGAACATGCAAGCGAATAAGGACTTTCATTATTATAAATTATGATGAACAATATCATTTCAGAATGAAGCAGACATAGAACACCTCCACTGATCTTCTAGGCTGGTCCCAAATCACAATCAGCAATATGGATGTATGATGTAGAAATGTTATATTCCATGGAATTTTTGACAGATATTCAAAGGACAGAGTAGAGCTCCAACACAATATGGGAGAACACAAGCCTAACAGAAAGATGCATTTTTGCTGTTTCTCGTATTAATCCATTATTTAGAGCATGCTTGTCTCAAGTCATCATTGCAGCAGCAAATACCTCTTGGATGAGGAAGTGCACACAGAGTTCCCCAGAGAGCCAGTTATTATGGCAGCCAGCAAAGAGGTACTTTTTCATTATTGTCTGGGGTTAAGAGCCTGGTTTATGAGGTGGTGAAATAAACAGGAAATCTGAAATACTTTAAAAGCAAAATGAGAAATTTTTTTTCTAGAAGCAAGGAAAGCACAGGAATATTATCCTGGCACATCTTTCCGCTCCTGTCTCTCAGAAATCACCAGTTATGTGAGTCATTTGGAGCAGAAAAACATAGACATATTTAAAATGTCTTTTAACTACAGACAAAAAGCATTAGTTGAGAACTACAACTTCAGCAGAGAGAAGTTTCATTATCCTATTTCAGTTGCTTTTCATAAAAATTGATGTTGGGTTATTATCCGTATAATTTAAAGAATTGCAATTGAAAATTTTCATTGACTCAAACCTGTTTTCTGCACATCCACCCTTTAAATATTTGATGAGTTTAGTAGAAGATTTTAATCTTTATTTTGTGTTTGTTTTTTGATTTTTCAGACATGAGTAACCTCTAAATAGTCTGTGTTTTTCCTTTCTGCTCAGCCCTAACAAGAACTTTTGGTGCCTGGAAAATAAATATGTCTATCAGAGACATCCTTTTAAGACAGTGTATGTAATTCTGTATATATAAGAGTATTAGATAAACTGTAAAAATTAGATTAATGAAGTAAAATACAGGTATTAAATAAATAGACTTGGTTAAATTCCAACCAACTCTCTCACTTTCCCTCTTGCTATTGCACAGCTTCAAATAATGACCTAAGTCCCTTCACTTTTTTTCCCCCCAGGTTTATTACCTGTGTGTTTATACAAACAAATCCTAAGCAATTTTGAACTTACATTGCTTCCTTTTAATTATTTATCAAAGCACTGGTAGTATGTTTTTAGGCATGAAGGTTTCATTACATACTTTTGGGTTCCCATGGGATGTCTTTCCTGCCACCACTTCCTCCACTCAAAAATGAATTTAAAGTGCTTTCAATTGTTTAATTTTTTTTTAATTGCTGTAACTCAAACAGAAATTTGACGGGAATTTCAACTCTTTATTTTCTACCCTGTTAGTAATTATCTCCATTTTGTAGAGTCATACTTTTAAATAGTTTTCATGTCTTTATTTCTACTTTTGCACTTCAGAAATCAACAGCAAGCGAGCCTTAAATTTTACAGACAAGTTATCTTTTTGATTAACTCTACATCTATTTTCATAAATTGTTATTTTTTTGTATTGAAAAACATATACATTGTATTTGGAAACCAAGGTGCGGGCCACTTTTTCTAATGTTTTTAAGGAAAAAGAAATTTGGTAGAGTAGAAACAAAGCAACAAGTATGCTTTAAAAAAATAGTTCTTCTAAGACTAATCTGTTTGCAGTATAATGATGACTGGATACAGTAATTTCACAAAGTATATCTCAGAGAGTTCATCCAGTGAAAAGGGTTCTAATGTTTGAACACCTCTGTTTGAATGTAAATGTATTTTTCAGCTTTTGTACATCACAAGGCCTGTGCATCTCTGAGTTTTAAAACCCCAGTAAGCACTTTTGAAGGGACCATTGAGAGTCTCATTGTCAATTTAAATTTCTATTTTTCCTATGCCACCCCGCAGACTGTAAAATTATTTATTCACTTGTTGCAATTAGAGAACTCTAGATGAGAGCATTCAAGTTTCTGTTTCCTCATATACATCCTCCTTTTATTCAACTTTCTCTTCAGGAATTTTTCTTCAGTGTATAGTATTCTGTGAAAAAAAATGCTCTTCACCTAAAAACTCGACTTTTTAGTTCAAGGTATCTACACCTATAGTC
Organism: Polioptila caerulea; assembly: GCA_013397295.1. Taxonomy (NCBI): domain Eukaryota; kingdom Metazoa; phylum Chordata; class Aves; order Passeriformes; family Certhiidae; genus Polioptila; species Polioptila caerulea. The sequence goes on from VYXF01002965.1 coordinate 81,109, forward strand.
CAGGAATCTTCTGAGCTTCTGTCATTGTTCCTGCAGTCTTGTCCTGAGCTGTTCACTTCCACTGGCCATACCTGTAATTTACTGGGCACAAGAAACCTTCGCATTGACAAATGTCTCGTGGTTTGACACTGCAGCTTCCCATTCTTTGTGAAACTCTTTCCCTTAGCATTCTAAATGCTAAAAAAAATCTTGGATTGTCTGAAAGGCAGTTTCTTCTATCACAGGAGAAGCAGCCTGTCAGTGACCCCATGAACATTTGACCAAAATGAAATAATGGTTGCAATTGTTTTAAACTTTATGACTGCATTTTTTTACCAGACTATGCAATTCAGCAGTGTAACTAGAAGTAATAGATGAACTATGCAAGTGTCAATTTTTTAATGCTTATTAAATCAATAGATGCCTAATTAAAAAAACAAACAAAAAAAAACCAAAACCAAAAAAAACCAAACCAAAAAAAAAAAACAAAAAAAAACCCAGGAAAATAGAACTGTTGACTTCCAAGGTGTTTTTGAGCCAGTTATGCATAATCTGGCAGAGCAGATAACTGAGACATTGTTTAAGTAATTGCTTCTAATCTAGTGAGCTTAAACTGAAAGTCTAAACTATTTTTAAAGTAATCCAATGATATTGTTAACTTACAAATCCTTTGGTCTGACTGAGACCCTTGTTGAGAAAATACATTCTGATTTTTTTTCAGAAGTGTCATATGTCTGTTGTGCTTCTAGTGTTATATGTCTTGTGCTTTCATTAATATTTTACTTGCCTAACTTTGGCAAAAGCATAAATTATTAGCATTAATGAGTGACCACAATGATAGATGGGAAAGTAATGTCAGAGTGCACAGCATTCTTTGGTAAAGTACACAAAATGTCCTAGGATGCAAATCAGACTTAGTTCAGAAATTACTTTACTGCATAGCTTTGTTTTTATTTTCCTTTAATGGGTATTGTTTTTTTTAGATTGAATTATCTTAATATCACACATGCTGCGGATATAGATAGGCATATTGATGGAATCCCTGGAGCAGTATGAATTCTTCTGTTGTGTGGTTACCATTAGTTTTGATTGCATTTTCTGAAGGTGAAATTTGAGGAACAAGTTGCTTTGGGCATTTTAGTTTATTGATTTACATTTTCATTCTTAATTTTGTCCTTTAATTTTTTCCTTTTCCTTCTATTTTTTTTTTCTCTTTTCATTTTTTCCTCTTTTTTCACTTTTTAAGCAGATTTCTGTTTTGTTATCTGTTTTAGTTGTTATCATAATAATCACTTTTATGTTTTCTTATTGCCAGTTTAACATTCTGCTACTGATTAACATTTTCGTCATATTTACTGGAGCTCATATTGTACATATGAGAATACTTCCTTTATTTGTCTCTTAAATTTTCTTTTTCCCTTGTTAGTGGTTTTGCTATCTCAGTTTCAATGTTCTGGATGGTTGCAATTACAAGTTTTCCCAGCTGGGAGCTTGTTTCATTTTTCTTGGTCTCTGTGACATGCTAATCTAGTGGAACTGTAGTTCAAATTGTTTTGTCTCTGTTTTGCATCTTCTTTCCACACAGTATAAATGATGGCTTCATTGATATTTTTCTGTACAGAATTTTAAAGAAAAACAGTAGATACAAAAACTGGTCCTACTCTGTGACCCCTTATATTACAGTAAAATGATTCCCAAGTGGAGTTAAAAGAAGAAGATAACTTATGAAAGACCTGAAAGTTTGAGAAAGCAACTCTAACTTTCTCAGTAAAAAAAAAAAAAAAAAAAAAAAAAAAAAAAAGGGGACAAAAATAGGTTAAAACAATAAA
>VYXF01002965.1:82955-94927 GCA_013397295.1 Polioptila caerulea
AAAAAAAAAAAAAAAAGGTGATCAATATAGGTTGAAAGCATCAGAAAATAAAGCTCTAAATAAATAGATACAGGTCTAAAGCTAAGCACTGCTTAGCTTTTGACTTGTGCCTAAGTCACATTTTTTATGGTATCATAAGTGAAAGTTGCTGTGGTGGTGGGAGCTTTTTATGGCATAATCTGGAGAGGATACCAAATACTTTGATGGAATCTGATAAGCACTTCATTTGGTGGACCCTGGTCAATAAAGGGTCAATTAATTTTTAAATAACTAATTAATTAATTATAACTAAAATGGTCTTAGAAAGCTGGATAGAAAGAGGTAAAAATACATGTAAAATAAGCTAATTAAAAGTATGAATTATCAGGAGATTGATTTATTTATCTAGCTGTGGTGCATGTTTCAGTGTTCTGCTAGATATAGGAAAATGTAGGCTTTGGTAATCTATATCAGACCTCACAGAAAAAATTACAACTTTTCAACCATAAGAATGGTACCAGAGCTGCTTCTATGTTTCCAAATATTTCTGGTGTTTTTCTTCCCTACCGTATATCTCCGTTTATCTTGCTGTTGATTTCTGAAAGTTATGAAATGGACCCTTTTCAATAATAAAGCTGACCTCCTTTCTAAGAATTTCTTGCCAAACACTTAATCAATTGTGTCTAGATTAAATTTTAGGTAGTCATTATCACTAGATTTCTCCATCAATTCAAAATCAACAAAAAATTAGTTTCCTAGTTATTTGAATATTAATATAGGAAGTAAAACTAACTTTTTTCTTCGAATCCCATCCTTTTATAAACATAAGATTGTGTACATATGATGAAAGATGATCAGCATTTCACACTTTCCTCTGCATTAACGAATTCAGTTAACAATTTATTTATGATTTCCAGAAAAAACAGAAAATAGAATTCTTACTCTAAGAGACAGAATTTAGTTGACTGCCTAGCAGATGTAGCCTTTGAAATTGCCACCAACTGATGAATAGATTGAGTATTAATGTATGAAATCGGATAAAATCAGATATAGAGGCAGATAACTGGGAGAAAGTTATTTGAATACTGGATTTAGATTCTTGTTAATGCAGGCAACTAGACTTTGTTTCTCTACCTTAGCATCATCTTAAAAGCAGCTGGACCTTTTTTTTCTCTATTATTCTAATTGAAATTGGTCCTTAATCTTAGTCTTTTAATGCTTAGAAACTTTAAACTAATTTCAATTCTAAATTTATTCATGACAGTTTTATACCCATGTGCTCTTGTGCCAGCGTTGTCCTTCGGCTTAATTAGTTTTTGTTTTTCCCCAGTGTTTACCCCCTAGTTTATTTATAGCAACTAATTATATACCCATTCTGATTTTGTTTTTTAGTCTTTGGTAGCTGAGCTCTTGTCTTGGAATACAATCAATGAAAATCACTGTTAGATAGGTTGCAAACTTAGGTTCAGAACTTCAACATTGGAATGTAGGCTACAGCATTGGAATGTTGCACAGGGGAATCTGAGCAATATCATCAGCAGTACTTTTGCATTCGAAAGATCAATAGGCAAGCTTGTTAATACGATCCTGTCTGGAGGGTAGTGGAGTGTGAGCCAGTTGGATGGATTGTTCCATCAGGGGACTGAGAAAGTCATGAACATATTACAGTTTCCTTGTGAAATCTAGAGCTGTTACAGAAAAACAGTTGCTTGTTATTATTACTTAAAAAAAATTAAAAGATTACATTGTCTAATATAACTAAGGTATAACTTTAATGCACAAATTATATATGTCAAACTGTGGCATTTGTTACATGAACGTGACCAGAGTTGAAGCCTGGATATATCTAAGAGAGTAATTAAGTACTTTTCCTTTAATTCCTCAAATTCCACTGGGAAAATGTGTTATTTGTTGTTGCGAATTATTTATGGAGACAGAGAGGTAGATATTTATATGCATATATTTTGCATCCATGTGTGCATTTGTATACCTATATGTTTTCCACAAATCACTTTTATATTTCATAATTGTAAGGGTGGGAGTGATTTATGGTTTGTTTGCTTTTAACAGGTAAGAAAGAATAGCAGTAACAAGAAAATAGATTAAATAAATAAAAGTAATGACCCCACACCCAATTTCTGCTCTGTCCCCTGAAGGTCAGCTAAAGTAAACACAAGATTCAGAGCTGAATTCAAATTGAGGATGTTTGCTGTTCCTCAGACTTTAGGAACTGTGAAGTTAAAAATGAAAAACTTGCTAATTTAGTTTACTTTTGACGTAAGTACTCGATTTAAATAGCATCTGGCCTGCAGGAGGGAACCACAAATGGAACTGAAATGGAGATGCAGTATATCTATGGCCCACTTGTTATAAAAATAATTTGCAATATATGATTTTTTTTAATTTTATATTTTGTATTTCCTTTTTTTTTCTCTGCTGCATTTTTTATTTTACTCTCAAGCGCTTTTTTTAATAAGAAAAAGATAACCTGGAAAATAGCATATATCTGATACAGCTGACAACAATGGTCAGTTTCAAAATTTTATAGAGCTGTAAATTATTCCTGAGGATTCTTCATTGAGCCCATGTCTGTTCATTCATTCTGTTCTGTTCATTCCTTCATTTTAACCTTATACCAACATTCATAGTGTTTTGACATCTCCCCTGTTTCAAACACAGTTTCTACTTCCCCAGCAAAGGTAGCTATGACTCGTTTTCCTGTCTCATTTTGCTTCACTGTGTCTTTTACTACTTGGAAAAGTAATGTGTTATTTCTCACATGGGAAATGAAAATGATAATTTGAAATCTCATCAAATACATTATAAAAACTTCAATTCTATTTTCTCAGAGGTTCTAAAGGATAAACTCTTGATCTCAAGATCTGGAAAACAATTTGAAAACATGGGAAGAGTGGCAACTTATTGCATTATATAATGTCTTTTGCTTACTGGCTTAATATTCATATTTCCTTTTTCCATCTTTTACATCAATTATATAATTAAAAATCCCTATCTTTCTTTACCTCTTGTTTTCTTTGGTTTTTAAAAATTTTTTTAGTCATTAATGTCCATGGCTCCCCACAAAAATGAGTTACTCATGTGACGCATTAGCACCTTGAGAAGAGTGATTAGCACTTAAGAAAAAAACTTAAGTTCTTCTAAATTTTTCACGTGATTCCACTCCCCTGGGTGCTTTATAATTCTATTCATTGTTTATACACCTATTTTTTTTTTCAATGTACAATTCTGTATAAAACACAGAAATCAAGATTACGACCAAATAACTTTTGCTCTAAAAATCTCATAATTAATATGAGCCTCTACGTAACAATATATAACTCTATGTAACTATATATAAATATTGGTTCTTGTTGTAAAAATTGTTATAACTGTGAATATTATTCAATTATGTATACAATGCTTACCTAAAAAATTACTTGTAATTAAATTGGATGCTCTCTATTCTTTTAAAATCCCGTATCTTTATTTAAAAAAAAAAACAAACCAAAACAACAAAAACAAAACAAAAGCATAAAAAACCCAACACCATATTTATTTCAGACCTTAAAATTTGACATATATGCTGAAAGACCAATAAGAAAGTAGTTTGGGAAGTCATGTAAGAGGACAATGGAACAGAATAGTGACCTTGGTCTGTAAACAAACTAAAAAATTCCTGAGAATTTTACCTCAAGCCCTAAGATTTTCCACTAGTAGATTGTTCACACTCTTCCCAGGTGACCTAGTCCAGTGTTTAATTTTCTGGTCATTAGAAATTTTTTCATTATTTCTGGCCTGAAATCTCCTTTGCTGCCGTTTAAAGCCATAATTGTCATCCCATGAACAACAGACAGGAAAAAAATATAATATTCCTTCCTTTCTGCAAGAATTGCAGTGGCAACCTGGTTGAAGATTGTTATTTCAATTCACCTCAGTAAATTGAAATGTGAAGTTTTCTACTGAGGAAAAAAAAGGAAAAAAATTCCAGTAAAATTCAGCTCAGGAAGATGAGATTTGTAAGGTATACACAGTGAATCATATAGAATATCTTATTAATAAGTACTAAACACAATCAAGGACTTCACATTATCATCATCATCCCACAAAAAGAAGTGCTTCCATTCTCAGCAATGGACTGGTTGATGTGTCAAACAGCCACCATTGTGCTACTGCCTTTGGCAACTCTTTGTAATTACATGACTTCAACCAGTGGTTTGAAAGCAAGAAGCTTTCAAAGACAATTCATATATTTTGAGATTTTTGTATTCTGCTTTTAGGCAGAATGATAGAAAGACTGGCCAAGCTAACACCAGTGAACTGAAATAACAGTGGGGAAATGGCCCTTATAGAAAGTCTCAATTTGCAGTTCTAGAAGGAGCAGGACTGAAAGCTCAGTTTTTGGCTAATAAGTTGGCTTTTGCAACAGGTTGCATTAAAAAAAGCCCAACCAACCAACCAACCAACCAACCAACCAACCAACCAACCAACCAACCAACCAACAAACCAACCATCAAAAAATGTATTTGTGTATGTATAAATTCACGTAATACAGTTGGCTCTGTACTTAAGCTCTCAAGTTACTAAGGAATCGCCTGTTCCTGATTAGGAATTATTAGATAATTAGATTATTATTAGATAATTAAAAATTAGATAATTTATATTAATATGTGTCTTGCAGTTAAATCCAGTGTGTTATACTTTCCACTGATCCAAGTTCAAAGGAATTCCCAAGGAACTGGCCAAGGAATGTGGTACAAGTAGCAGAAAAGTATATCAAAATGTTACTTTGAAGTCTCAATAGGACTGATACTCATAAAATCCTGCGGGTAACTTAAAAAAACTTCCTTATATATAAACAGAACAAAGTTGTGGTTTTTTCAGTGATAGAAAACTACATGAGTATTTGAGATGCAGAAATCTGAGGATTTGAGCTGAAGAAAAGTACATTTATTTGAAAAGTAATCTGTAGTTCCACCAAAATTTGTAGTTATATTTATAATTTATATCTTTCTATATATATCCATACACAACTTGTGAACTATTAATTAGTCTCGTTTACAAAAAAATTACATTTTTTCATCTTGTATTCACCAACATGCATCTTGAGCTAAAGTTGTTTGTATTTTTGGCTTAAGATCCAACTTTATAGAATCTTTATTTAAAAAATGTAAAATTCTATCTCCTTTCAAGAAAGATCTTCTTCATTTTGTGTTTTGTATAACTTTGTTTCTCCTAAATACTATTAGTAATTCTGAGGGATAAAAATGGCAACTTTTTCCAGATTTTTCCAGATTATTTAAATCACAAGTGTTTTCAATGTTGGAGCCTTCAAAAATCTGTTAGACATGTCTATGATAATGCTATGTCTCACATACACATAACAAAATACTTGTTTTTAATTTCAATGATTTTCTATCATGTTAAAGGAAATGGCAAGAAATAGCAGGATCAAAATATGCATATTCCATAACAAACTGCAGCAATATTCAGAACAGTATGGCTGCTGGCTCGGCACAACAACAAAATGTAAGATGGAGTGCACTGGAAGCAATATACATTTTCAGCCTACATAAATCAAAAAATCATTTTTCAGAATGAGTTTCCTTGTAGGGGCTTTGTTCCTTTTTCTGAAACATCTGGCATCTGCTGTCATTGAGAGAACATTATTGTCCTGGGCAGAACATCTATTTGCTCTGTAATGGCATTTCTTATGTTCATGTACAGCCCATCCTTATAAATTATTGGTATTTTTTGCTGAAAAAAGAAATGGCCAGACCAATATTGCTGTTGCAGGCCTTTTTCTTTTTTCTTTTAGAATTGTGTTCCTTGCTGTGCCCTAAATGAATGATGGAGTTTGTTTTGTATTCTTAGTAACAAGAACATACGGGCTTTATCATTCATTGCCAAATGCCACAAATTCCCATCTTCCATTGTTCTATTTCTGAAGAATATTAGTAACATTCTTAATCTCAGAACAGAACAAAGCAATATATTTCCAAAGAACCATGAAAGCAAGTCATTTAGACATAGAAAGGCTTCTTTATTAGACTTAGCTCTGATTTTCAGAAAATAACTGTCTATTTTGTTGTAAAATTAAAAAAAAAAAAAAAAAAAAAAAAAAAAAAAAAAAAAAACTTTTTCATTACAGTCCATGAATTTTTTTTCAGTTTCTAGTTTTCCTTGGACAGGGACTTGAGTGAAGCACCACCATTTTAATGAGTTTAGTTTCCAAGAAAGGAAGAAAAGTTAAAAGAAAAGAAAGCACATATTCATTGAGAATTACTGCTTAACCCTTAAAGCTTAATAGTGAATGACAGCCCTGAAAGGGAAAATGATTAGGCACATCCTCCTGAGCAAGATCAACAATTAAAAAATTTTCAGAATGGAGGAGAGAAACACTCTTTGCAGCTTTTTGGCCTCAAGTGGCAGCAACCTTATTGACTGCCTGAAAAGCTGCTTCTGTGAAGCTGTGCTCTGGTTCCATATCACCATCAGGAGCCCAGGCTGATTCATCACCCACTGTGGAGGAAAGCACACCTACTGCTGCACTGCTGGTAGGCTTTGCAAAAATATGAGATTCTCACCCAGGGCAGCTGAGGCGACAAAGCTCCTTGAAAATCTGAGTCACACAAATTAGGACTTCAGAGTAATAGATTTATTTAAATAAATTAAGAATTAATTCAAAGCATACCCCAGTTAACTGTCCTCTATATACTGAGCTTTTGGTCTAGATGGCTCTGGTGAAGCATTTATCCCTAAGGTTCCAGGTATTTTTTTGATTCAGCCAGCCAGCAGACGGAAAGGTGTTTGTGCAGTTGTCTGTATGTGAGTCTATATGATCATGTGCAAAGTACCAGCATGCATGGACCCGTGCATGCCACGGCTGGGGCCAGGGCTTAAACCACTGATTAGGCACAAAAATTAGGGGGTCAGCAAAGGAAATAGCAGTAGCAGTACCTGTCTTTCCTATGCCTGGTGAAGGCTGGGGGTAGTTTTTTGCCAGATATTTCTCAGAAGCTCTGTTTAAGTGATTAGATTTTAATTAAAACATAAAATTTTTCTACTTCAGTTTCCACGTCTGGGTTCAACTATAAAGTTTGCAAAAGTGTAGAGATACATAAGGGTTGTGATTGACTCAAGTTTGAAGGATTTCTTTGATTAGAGAAGGGACTTTATGGAAGAGGGAGTGTCATCTGCTGGAGTAAATCCTTGTGTAAGAGTGATGAATATGAACAAGCAAAATTGGAATATTCGGGTAAGTTGTGAGCATTCCTGCCATAATGTTCAAGATCAGGAATTGGTATTTCCTAATAGCTGGTTCAAGAATTTCCCCCTATTTTCTGATTTTATAGATAGAATTTTTTTTTGTTTTCTTAGCAGTATCTGGACTATTTGTCTAGATGAATTTTTATGTTGGTAAGGAAGGAATTATGTATCCAGAAAGTGATTTGTCTTCACCTCTTGATAAATTAGATTTTATGAACAGACCCTCAAATAATCTTCTCATTTTCAGTCCTTGATGGAAAAAAGAAGCAATGCCCTTTCCCCTACTGTGCAACTTTTATTAAAGTAAATCAGAAAGAAGGTGAAGAAAATAAAAGAAAAAAAATGAGGACAGACAATTCATTGTAATGGATCTACTAAATCTGAATGAATGAAACTGGAATATAATACTGTTACAACTTTATTCTTGGTCTTCCTGCTCTGTGCTTGGTATAGCATGAATTTTTCACACAACAAAATATATTAAAACTTGGAAATTCCTCCATGTAGAAGCAGACAGTAACATCCTTTATTAGTCCACCTGAGGTGGTCAGAAAATACACTTTTGACTTGGCTTCTACACATAGGCAAGGCAAAAAGATTTAGAAACCAGAAGAAAATGAAAAATATTGATCATTGAGGAAAGATGCCTGTGAGAAAAGGAAGCAGGATGAAAGACTTTGAAAACAGATGTGGAAGAACTTCATATTTGGCTCAGCAGAAGTGGTTTGAAGCACTAAGAATAAAGGTAAAACTGACATTTGAATTTCTCAAATTTTTGATTTTGGACTCCATTCAAATACACACTTCAAATTCAATTTCAGCAACACAGGAAAGACAACTCAATTTTAATTTTTAGTTTATCGTATCTAAAAATAGTTTTTATCAAAACTATTAGCGTAAAAAAACGGAGATTTAAGAATGAAAAAAAAAAAAAAAAAGGATTTCTATATGTAATTTTAAAAAACCACTGCTTTGTGAAGTCTTTCACTAGATTCAGATAGAAAAAGGCCTCAAAATTTATAGTTTTATTTTTAAAAACTTCAGCTACCATTTATTCCACTATATATCACAATGACCTTTCTATTGGTCGATATGCCTTGTATATTTTCTCGCAAACACAATCTGTCTAATTTCTGTCAATTTATTGGGACAAAATTTTTAGTTATGAATGAAGCTTTTTCTAAATATGCCCTTTTCCATTCACACAGATTTTTTAAAAATTGTATCATAAATAAATGCATATTTTATAATAGATGTAAAAAAAATACTTGATTTTTACCAGATAAATAAACAAACATTTTCCTTGGTTTTTTTTTTTTTTTTTATATTTAGATTTTGGACATATGTTTATAGAGACAAGGTGCAAACAATGAAAACAAGGACTACCATTTATTGCTGTAGAAGTTCTACACATTATACATAACAGTTGTATTTACTCCTTTGATTTAAAATTCAAATGTCTACATTAAACAGTAACAATATCTATTATTGCTATAATAATGCATATCAATTTCCATCCCCTGTGCAATTTTATGCAACCATTCTGCTAAAATGGGCCAGACAAAAAGTCATTCTGCTTCTTTGCCACTACCTGATGTTCATAAAAGCCCTTCATGTTCCCAAAGACAGATTTTCTGTCTCTATAAAAAGATTAATTTAAAAAAGACCATTTCAAATTCACCTGTCTAAAATCAACTTTATAATCCAAATCATGTAAAGACATTGTAAAAAAGGAAAAAAATAGTATTAATTCTCATGCTAACTAGTTACAACTAGTTAAAAAACTAATAATGTCCTTTCAAAATAAAAAAATACCATTTTTTACTTTTATTTTTTTAATTGTATTTTATTGTAGTTTAGTTTAGTTTAGTTTAGTTTTAATTTAATGCTTTAAAATTTGAGTATGTCTTAGTCACTGTTGTCAGTATTTTCATTAAGTGCACATCTGGTACTAAGACTGCAAGCAGAAAAAACAAGCATGATGAAAAGATTGAATTTGCCTGACAGAAGATTTTTCCGGAACAGATCATAGTAGAGAGTAAGAAGGCAGTCAGGTAGAGTAAAAAGTGAGGATTTACATATGAAATTTAGCTTGCAAAAGTATATGAAAGAATGGGGAAACTGTTGCAGCAGAGGATAATGCTGATGTGAAAATACCTGTAGCTGCAGATGATGTAATGTTTCCCGGAATGGCTGCATTAATTTTGGTGGAAAGAGGTGAAACTGGCTGGGAAGAAAGCCCCCAAGATCAACTGTGTGTGAATACACATGTATGATTGGACCATTTGGGGATTAGTTGCAAAAATGTGTGCAGAAATTTTTAGATGGTTTGTTACAGCCTAGTGTTGTGTTGTGCCTGTTGTATGATTGATATTGATCCTGAATGCATAGTTCAGTCATGGCCACTTAATTGCATGTCATTAATACATCAATAAACAGATCCAATCCTGATTTGGTTCAAATCACGTGAGCAGTTTTTTCCTGTGATAGTTGTTGGAGATAGAAAATGGGATTAAAAACAGTTGTCTTAGAATAACAATGTCCACCTAAATCATACAAAGCCCAAAGCTCAACCACAACTGAAAAAAAGTTTTAAAATGTAGGTTTTAAATTAGCTGCCTTTGTATAATAAGTTGTTGAATAATATACAGCTTAATAAAAACCGTGCATTCACAGTCCTTAAGGCTCATGATTTCTTGGTCCTTCTGCAAGTATGACAAGCGCAAAACTCCTTTTTTCCCACCCCACATTAATATGAGAATACTGCCTTGATTAAAAGAGCCTTGCTGCTGAGATCTTGAGAACTGACAAGGATTTTGCTTGTGGTCTCTGCTTTAGAAGAAATTAGGTTTATTTTCTTGTCCAGTTAGCTGAGGCAAATTACTTTGTTACTTTTACTATAAGCCACATCAGTCAGGTAATCTAGATAATGTCAAGGGATTTGGAGAGAAAAAAAACACCTCTTTTACCCCACCTGATTAAGAAGCAGATGTGTTCTTGGCAGTAACCAGGCCGAAACGACAGGAAACTAACAAAAACAATATAAGAAAGTGGAAAGAACTAATTTCAGCAGCAATTCTGATGAGCTAATTTCAGAAACCACCACTCACTGCCCTCTGCTTTTCCAGTTGTTATGGCCACTACTGAAAATAAAATGTTGCTTCTAATAACTTTCACTTCATGTTTACTGACATGTACATTTGAAAGCATAAAAATTAGTTAGATGTAGTGCCCCCAGCTGTGAATTTGAAAGCTAATATTATTGTTCTTTCACAACTCCTCATGTGCTAAAGCAAATGACATTTTAGAATGCTTAGTATTTAAAATGAATTTTAGACAGAAAGAATTTGACAGCTAACAACCAGCCTTTAAGATAAACATATTTTCCTTTCTCTGTTACACTGGAAATTGGCTCACTACCATGACTCCGATCACTTTATCTTAGAATTGTTTTTACACAAGTTATTTTTCTTCAGTTTCTGAAATATCTCTTTAATGCACTCTTGCCAATCTTCTTTTGTCAATAACAGATTTATTATTGTAGTAACAATAAGAGACTGATATTACAAAGTATTAATTCTTGTAACAGACTGATATTAATTAATTTACTAATTAATTAGTTACTAATTAATTTTTGTAACAGACTGATATTACAAATGTATTTCTCAATGAATCATATCACATAGGGGTCACAGAGTAGAAAATGTTAAATATATTAACAGAAAAAAAAAATCTTGTTATGTTACTTCTGCTTGATCATCTGTTTATTTGCATACTATTGATTCAGTATTAAAAGTGTGATTAAAAATACCTTCCAAGCTATTTTACATTGAGTTGTTATGCTGTTTAGTTTTTTTTTTTTTAATAATATTCACATTACTCTTTCAACAGGTAGTTGGAGGATGTGTCACATGACAATGTACAATGTTCAAAAGCAATTTATCACAAGATCTTTTTTTTTTTTAATGCAAATACATTGTCATCTTCATGCAGCTCCAAAAAGCTTGATTGCAATTAGCATATAATAATAGCATGATGGGTGAAACTCATTGCTACATAATAGCTACCAAGGAAAAGCAAAGCAAGAAACAGAAAACATTTTGTGGGCAAAGAAATTGGATTTTTTCATAATGCAGAGCCACATACACTATTGTGACCTTCTTGCATATATTTAAATAACATTAACTATTAACCCTGAAGATTAATTTTCTAATTCCTGAAGAAACAGAATTTCACTTGAGTGAGTGATTAATGTAGTGATTTTTAGTGGAGTTTTTCACAGGTTTACATCATGACTGGTACATGAGAATTGGTTTCTAGAAAAATTCCAAAGCTTGTGCAAATACTTTTTTTTTTAACAAAATATGCAGTGCTCTGTCACATAAAAACACAAAAGTAAGCTATAGTTCAAATAAATTTTAAATAAAAATATTGAGCCAAAATTTAACTGATTGATGAGTTAAATTAAGGAATGGTAAAGAAAGAAATTTCAAGCTCTGAGTAGTACTTAGACATCTTAAATTCTGAGTGCATTTTTTACCCTGAGTTCCTACATCAACATTGCTGAATTCTCAAAAAAAATCAGAAAAAATATTTTAAGATAACTATTTTATACATAACAAATATTGCTGATAATTTCATTTTATAAAACAATATCTAGTTATATTTTATAATTTAAATCTTTGGGGAATCTGTACACTGCATGGTTACACGGAAAAGCAAAAAGA
>VYXF01002965.1:99394-114384 GCA_013397295.1 Polioptila caerulea
ACTCAGTGTTCAGCACAATTCCAAAGCACAGCCTTATACCAGCCACTGGGAAGAAAACGGAATCAACTCCGGAAGAAACTAGCATACCGTCTCTAATTACTAAAAAGTGTAGGTAATTTTAATGCAACAAAAAATCCAAAAAGGTAATTTTTACTTAAGAAGTTGTAAACTGAAAAATATTTCAAGATAAATTTATTTCTGAAAATAGATGATAGCTAAGCACAGTGGACTTCCCCATGATTCCCCAATCTTATCTATCCAACAGGAGAAAATGTGGAACACAAATGAATCAAAACACATACCTTAAATTCAGTCTTTATTTAAAAAAAATATATATATTTTTTCTCCACTTGGAATTTGGTTTGCTATGAGTTTAGGTGGTGGTCATTTTAAGTTATTCTGGTGCTTGATAAGTTGTTGTCTACAGTAAAATAAATTAGGTCTGATATGGGATATCAAAGTATTATGTCTGTGAGGCTATACAGAAAACTAAAAGACCTGAAAACTGTTCTGAACACAGATCTTTTGAAATTAAAAAAGTCAGTTACAATAAACTGTGTTGCTAGGAAACCAGAGCCACTGAAATAGTGTTTCCATTTAAAATAAGAATCCTGATTAAAAAAAATTCTCAGCAAATAATGAATAAAAGTGTCAGAGGTATCTGTTGTGCCAAAGATCAGACAGAACACTTAATTTGTAAGCCAGAGCAATATACCCAAGTCTTTAACAGCTGGCAATTTGCCAGAAGAATTTTAGTACAAGGATAGAAGATAATAAAACTTCAACACTGTTTACATCCAGAGTTGTTGTATATAATATTGCAGCTTCACAAATTCTTTACCTGTATATTGATGTTACATCTTTAAATTAAATTACGAGTGCCGAGAAGTAAGAACTGTGAGCACTCCTAATTATGTGATTTAAAGAGCAAAGACAGGGTCTGAGGAATAGAGATGACCTCAACCATAAAAATATTACTATCAAAGTTAAAAATGCATGCAACCAATTCTATTTTCTTTTAGCAATGAAGGAATAATGTTAGGTGGTTCTTTATTTATCCCAGTGGATTGACTATCTGTATGAATATATCACAACATGTGACATATCCACAGAAAAAAATTCTATACAAACAAATAAAAAACTTCAAAATTTGTGTTTCCATGGAGAAGAAATCACGCTGCTGAAGAAATGTCACCCTGCACAAGAGAAGAAAAATGGATGCATTTAGTGACCTCAACTACAACATCTGAATCTAGAAAAGTATTATATAGATGGACTAAATGCATGGTTCTGCCTCTCTGCCTGTTTGTTGGTTTAACAGATTGATGTTTTAACAGGTTTTTCTTTTATTAACACACAGATTTAAATTATTTCCCCATTTTCAAAAGAGTCTTCTTTATTAAGTTGCTCTCTAGTTGCTTGTTATTTCTCTTCATTCACTGGATTACAACATAGCTCTAGGAACTTGGAAAGTTTTCTATTTTTGGGAGTAAAATACTTGTTGAGAGATGTTTTCCATATATAAGAGGGTTTTTTTACCTGTTTTTAGTTGATTTTTACCATAAAATTGAGAATATAGTTTTGTATTTTTACAGTGTGTGTGTGTGTGTGTGTGCACTGTAGAGTCTGTCAGCATAAAATTTTCTTTGAGTTAGTAAGTCTGAATCCCAGACTAGCCTAAATGGAAATGATGTGAGGCTATTTTTTTTATAACAACAGGATCTTACCAGAATATTTCAGTCTTTGCCATTAAAGTTTTCAAGTTCTCCTTCATCACCAAATACTTCAGAAAATCTTAATTATTTATCTTTTCTGTCTTACCACCATCACTTTTACATGCAAAGTTAATTCTGAGATTTTATTGCAAATCCGCAGAGTACTTCAGGTAATTGAATTGGTATCCAAGAAATTAGTGTATCAATGATATTCTTAATTGTTTTCTCACTATATCTTCCATGTTAATATTTGCTTTGGACCAGTTTCAGAATTAGAAGACATAACATAAGAATTTCTTCATCTGGGTCTGTCGAAAGATATAAAAATTACACTTTTTCTTTCTTGTTTTTTTTCTTTTACTGTGGAGAAAAATAATTTATAAAATTATTTAAAAGAAATAATTCTAGGATTTATTAGTTAAAGAATTATTCTAAGATAAATTGCAAGAATGAGTTTGTCACCTAGGACAATGGTATTTTTTTTGTGCCGGGAGTAAAGCTGTCATTTAAACTCTGTATCCTGGATGCTTTTATAAAAAAAAAAAAAGGAGGGGAAAAAAGGTGAAAGCACAGACTTTGAATCAAAAATATGGTTTGGGTTACACAGAAGGTTTCTGTAGTGTAGGACCTGCAGAAGTGGCTTCTGTGAGAAGACCTATGAGCTGTTTTTATGTCAGAAAGAACCAGTTTCAGACAGCCTCAAAATGGATGTGGCACCGATCAAACTGAGCCAGTCAGCCTTGTTTGTGGCACCTCTGTGATAAAATATTTGATAAAGGGTAAAAAAGAATGTACACATCTATGAGAGAAAATCATCTATGATGAAAATGTGAAGGGAGCTACATTAAGGTTACTTAATTAAGAGAGGAAAGGGTTGCTCCATCTCCAAAGCAGAAATTTCCCTGCAGTTCATGGAAAATCATGTTGGAGCAGATATTTACACTGCAGCCCATGGAGAGACAATGCCAGAGCAGGAATTGTAGCCCATGGGAGCCCCCCACTCCAGAACTCTTTTTCTGAAAATTGCAGCCCATGGAAAGGATCCACAATGGAAAAGTTCTTGAAGGATTTTGTCCTATAAGAGGGATCCTATGCTGGGTCATGCTAGAGCATGTGGGGAAGAAGTGGAAGAGAGGACCTATTATGGACTGACCAAAATTCCTATTCCTCATTCTCCTGTACTTCTCAAGGTGTGGAGAAAGTAGAAGTTTTAAGAATGAATTTGAGCATGGGAAGGACTGTTGGGGTAAAGTATTAAATTTTGTTTCAATTTCTCACAGCTGGACTCTTTGATTTTCCTGCCCTTATCTTGATCCATGAGCTTTTTCATATATTTTCTCCTCCTGTTCTGGTGAGAAGGGGGAGCAAGAAAGCAGCTTGGTTCATGCCTTGTGGCCAGCAAACGTCAACTCACCAAATCATATTGCTGCAAGCCAGTAAAGAGTGTGGAAAAAATAGGTTTGATGCTTTTGTAGGATACTTCTGCACAAGATCTGGACTACGTGCGTATCTCCAGAGAAAGGTTTAAATGACGTTTCTTTTAAAAACAGCAGTTTTAAAACTCAGTAACACCACTTTAGAAACGAGCTTCAAAAATGCCTCTGTGCATCACTCATAAAACAGTAACAAAGTACATTTACACAATCTCAGCTGCAGCATTTGAGGTATAAATAAACAAGATTACTGCTTTTATTATAGACACCTAATCCCTACAGGCAGCTATGAACAAATCATACTTCACTGTCACGTGAAATTATAATCTTGAACAGGAAAGTTTATTAATGGCTTACTTTTTAAAAAGAGCAAAGAACAAAAGTATTTAATTGCAAGCAGACTTAACATGCACAGACAGAAAAACAGGACAAATTTTAAACAATTTCTTGTAGATGTGTAAGTCACAAGAACCTGTGAAAACCGTCAGAGGGCATTTCAAATCAAGTATTTCTAAAAAGAAAATATTCTCTGTTTTGAAGAGAAATATATTCTAGCAGTAGTTAACTGACAATTTTGAGATAATATAGACAAGTTCATTTGTGTCTCTTGCTCCTGGATAAGACTGTGCACCACAAAAGTATCTAAACTGAATGGAGGCACATGAATTTCAGCATCTCTGGATATTCCAGTATTTTATTATTCTGTAGGAAAAATAGTTTAAAATAATCATTTTGGCTTACCAAATTATATCAAAACACTCAATTTAAAACTTGCGCAGTTTTCAATTAGCATTTCTCCATAATTATCAGCCAACTAATTCACTGTACCCAGACAGGACATTATTCTGATGGGATCATTCTTGCTCTGCATGTCTCTTTTGATGATGTGAGTTCTGGGAGCTGCAGTTCTTAAATATCCTATCCAACGAGTGGAAAATGGGACCTAAAATATAATTCCTACAGGAAATGTAATGCAAGGAAAATTGAATACCCCTTTGGGTTGATGATTTATTAAATGAAACATTACAAATCTGTGAGAACTTTAGCATTTAGATGTTTCAGAAACTGATTTTTGTGACTTTTGAACTATGAAACTATATGAACTATGAAAGCAAAACATAGATCAGAAAATGGTTTCTAAAGAACAAAGAATTAATATTTAAACATTGGACTTTTAAACTTTTTAAACATTTAAACTTTTGAACCATTAAAATTAGCTAAAAATCTAGTCTGTACAATTATTAAATTGAATAGAAAATTCACTGTTTTCTGGACTATGTCCTGCATATTTGTTACGAGACTGTGCATTCATGAGCTAAATATTACCTAAGGAAATATTAAAAAGAAATATTAAAAAGACCATTAGCTAAAATATCAAGAAAAAAACAGCTTGAGATGAACAGACAGTTTTAAAAAATTACACTAGGAGTAGCGACCTTTATTATTTTTTTTAAATTTTGGCGATCTTTTCCTCAAGAAAGATAATGAACAAAAGACCCCAAACCACAATTATCTAAACTGAATAAATAACAACATGCTATTTCTGCCCCTAAGTTTGACAGCATTTACCACAAATCATTCTGTTCATTACTGGAAGCAAACAACTGAGAAAAAAAAGATCAAACAGAAGTGCATAACAGCATCATGGAAAAGCAATCTTCCAGTTCAGTACAGTTTATTCAGTATTTTGCTTGAGATTGTCTTTAAAAAGGGGAATGTTTTTTTACTTCCTGTTTGTTTTTAGTTTTCTCCCCCTTCCCTCAACCCTTGACTATGGAAAATTATTATTTTAATTTAAACATCTCTTTCTAAAACTGAAATATTCAGCTTATATGTTAAAGGAAAGGGGCAAACAGTACCTTGGTTAAAAGACGAAAACTATGAAAGTTAATTGGATATAAAGTTCTTAATATTAATGATTTTCCTTATCTCCCTCAGTCCCTGAGCAATTCTGGAGTGGTTTTTCTTGTCTAACTAAAGAAAACAAACTAGATTCAAAGGCTTTTGTTGAGTTTCAACATAATTGTCACTGAAATTATAAGCAAAAGCTTACAAAATGATCTTTAGACCATCAAAAAAGAATTTATTTTCAGAAATAAAATCAACAAGACAATAAAAATTTCTGATGTCTTAAGAAATATTCTTAGTCTAAGAGCTAGTGAGCTTTCCAGAGGAAGACACAGAGAATAAATTGGAAACAAAATAATTATAGTATTGTTGGGTGGCTTGGTCTTATTTTATGGATTTCTATAGTAAAAGGAACAAAATTAATGACTAGAGATTTAAGGATTGTTTCAATGCACCTCTCCTTTGAACCACAATGAATAGCCCCAAATAACTACAGCAGAAGGAGTCAATTCATCAAAATGACATTAACATATCAGTAAGAAGACAGTGCCTCCAATTCCTTCAGGCTGCTTATCTATCACTAAAACACACATATTTACAACAACAGCACTCCATTTTGATGTTGCAATCATATTATTAATTTGACTGTTGAATGGTAATAATTTAAATCAGTGGGGGTTTAAAATCTGTTTTAAGTAGCAAATGTAACAGCTAAATAACCTTTCAGTGGTGTCTCCTAAACCAAATTAAAAAAAAACCAAAAAAACAACAAAATTAAGAAAAAATAAGACAGCAGAAACTTCCTAAGAAAATAGGCACAAACCTCCCTCCCCCAAACTAAAACTAAAACCCAAACAAACAACTAACAGTACTCTGAGCAGTACTTCTAATGCTTATTCATAGCAATTCTCATGCCAGTCTCATTTTCACTTACTGCAATAAATGATGGCAACAATCTAGATAAGAAGTAGCTTCATCTTAATTTGTGTTAAAGTTCGCTAAATTATTTCAATATTATTCATGTTAGTGTATCTGCAATTTACAATATTTTGAAAAAATACCATTATCTATGACCAAAATTAGATTTCTGAAACAATGGTTGATGCCTAGTGAAGAATCCAATATCAATAGAATAAGAATAGACTTTTACCATCTCTATAAACTGTGAATGTGAATGACAAAAGTTCAAATTAAGACTAACCAGCAGAATTTAAAAAAACTTGAAGGCAGCCTAGCAAAAAGGAATAAGAAATATTGAGTAGTACAAGTACCCTGCAGCCCTCTAAGGATCAATGTTCTAGACAGGACACTGGAAAAAAAAAGAAAAAAATAAAATGAACAAAATACCCAAACAAATCCTAAAACAGCAATAGACTGTCTGTCTTTATCTATTTGAAAGTTACTCCTGGGGCACAGCAGTGGTGATAGACACACTATTGCTAGGAAGAATAGAAAATATTTCCTATCTCTAACCTCACTATAAATAGTTTATCCTTTTAATACTGGACTCAGATGATGTTCAACCAAATGTGAAGGGGAAAAAAGACTAGGACTAGTGGGGAAAATATTTGTTTGATATACCTATGAATTAGTAATAGAGCCTTTTTTCCTAGTTGTTTTCTACAACAAAATCCAGAACCAACAGTTTTGAGGATGAAATTCTTCAGATATCAAAATTTATTTGCGTGTGAATGGTACTTTGCTCTATATTAGAAAAAAATAATATTTAAATCTTTAGTATCTGAGAAATAAGGAACGGAAATAAATTCAGAAATTAAAAGGAAGATTTGTAGATGACTATTTTTCTAAGACAGGTTATAAAAAGCTCTGCTTTTGTTCAATCTCAGATTTCTATAGAAGGCAAAGCCAAGTTTCAGAAAGTGAAGTTTCAAGATCAAAATTTTTCACAGGATAATATGTGAAGGGTAATTAGAATTAGACTTAGCAGGGAGTTTAACAATCTGATGGAAATCATCCACTTTCAGCACTAGAAATTTTCATGATTTTTTTTGTTTGTTTTTATAGGAGGGTTTTTTTTTTGAGAAAAACTTGCATCATTTTTGTGTTTTGTTTAAGTGTTATTCGTTTCTGCCCAGTTACACCCCCTTTACCAAGATTAAGACCAAAATCATGGAGCTCATTCAGTCAGCAAAATGGAGTGTAAAATAAGTAAAGAAAAATCATTTATTTGTTTTGTGAATCTATCTTTCAGGGTACCACAGCTTTGGGGTGAAATATTGGAATCAATAACCTCAGAAACTCAGTTTTTCCCATGTTTTCATATAGTGGAGCATTGAACATATATCCTTAGTGACAGTGTAAGACAACTTGGTTTTCAAAGCTGGTGTTTTGCCTGATCCCCTCATTTTTGTATTTTAGCATTTTAATGACTTCGTTGTTCTTCCACAAATATTTTACTAACCTAAATGAAACCCATTTTTTTAGTGGTCTTTTGGTGTTTTTTGGGGTTTTTTTTTGGTTTTGTTTTGGTTTTTTTTGTTGTTGTTTGGGTTTTTTTGTTTGGTTGTTTGGTTGGATAAACAAAAGCAGAGAAAAACAATGTATCCAGAAGAAAACCTATATTTGTAATAAAAACCTGTGTGTTTAAATCAACATGCCCTTTCCTCTGCCACCCCACCTGTTTTTTTGCAGATATTAGTGGTCAGGGACCAACATCTTTCTGAGATGCCATTAATGTAGTGTTATGAGGTTGATAAATGGTAGCACAGAATGAGATTCTCTTTACTCTAAATACTTACTTAATATGCTAATAATTTCAAATATTATTCTACTATTATTGTATCTAAGGAAATATATTCTGCATTTATATGAGATAATTAAAATATGTTTATAGAGAAAAAATACAGAGTCTTTTTTTAGGTTAAGATCAAACTCTATCCAGACTTTAAAGTTTAGTTTGATACTTCAGTTAAGCATTAGTAAAAAAGGAGAAGTATATTTGGGTATTTTTTGTATTAATGCACTTGTTTGCTCACAAACTAGCAGATGAAAACCCTACGAAGGAGCTAGTTGTGTTCTTTATTTTCACATATAACATAAAGAAGAAATACAGTGCTTGATTTTTCTACTTTCCAGAAATTACCAGATTTTTGGCAGGATTTTTGTAACTCTTAATCAAGTACAAAAGTTTTTGGGAAATTAGGAGACGTACATCTGTTCCATGTCTAAGTCTGTATGTGGCAGAAAATAGCTGAAGAATAGTGCCACATTCTCAAGGTACTGTACTGCTCCTCTAATACTGAGAATTTTTACCTCTATTTGAAGGATATATCCTTGTTACCTTAATTTTACAAAAAAAACCTCTTAGGGTTTGGGTTTTTTTTCAGTTTTTTTTACTTTAGTTATTGATTGTTTTGTTTGTTTTAATATGGGTTCTCTTCACAAATTTTCCTGACCTCATTATATTGTGTTCTATTTTATTTGTGATATCACTTATGTGATGATTTTAAGAGCTTACATGGGTTCTTTATTTTTCTTTCTTACTCTGGGGATTATTTTAATGCGTAATTAAAGCATACGACAGAAGACTTTGTTAACAAGAACTTCTTAAAACTCCCAAAGCTTCACGCTAAATATGCTCATGCCTTTGCAATCAGAAAACTAATGTTTTACAAAGGACGGAAGATCAAAACTAAACTCCTGTAAAATGTAAAGTAATGGGATTTTTTTTATGTGGGAAGATATGCAAACCTGTGAAAGTGTGTGATGCACAAAGATTTCATGTATATATCAGAACCCTAGGCTCAATTTTAAAACAAGTAATTGAATTAGCAAGGAATTTTCACACGTATATTTTTGAGAAATTATTTTTATGACATTGTCTGACATGGATAGACTGATCTTTCAGATCAAATTCACAAGGGAAGAGCCCACAAGATTCCTGAGATTGATGTATGGCCTCATTATTGATGATACGGAAAAACTAGTTGCTGCAATGTTTTATGCATTGAATGTGTCTTTCCCACACCCAAGACAGGAGTTCTAGCTAGGAAGGAGGCACATTCATCCTGCCCCTTACATTATCCCCATGCACACAACCTGCAAACAAACTGAAGCTGGGGGTTTGGTCTTGGTTTTCTACCTTGCTTAGAAAATCCAAACAAACACAAACTGTGTAATCTCAACCTTTTAGATCACACAAAAAAATAATAGTGTCAAAGAAGTAGATATTGTGGCCAGTCTTACAAAAAGCTTCATTTAAATGCACCGACAGTGTGGCTTACTTTTGCTTTATTATTACAGCTTGTAATGTGATTTGATAAGAACAGTTTCCTCTGCTGTTCACCTCTATCAATGCAGTATGTGATTAAGTGATTCTTATCAGGTACTATACGAACATCACCCAACAGGGGTCACATTTATGTGCTCTACTGGAAAAGAACTTTTAGTTGTTAAGTGCTCTAATAGTTCACAACCTGCTGTGAAACATATGTGAAGAGACATTAGCCACCTACATGTGCTAGGAATGTAAGGAAGACTGAAAGACTGTTGTACAAACTGGCAAAATAATTGAAACTTAACAAGGAACTTCTCAAGGCAGAAAATGACCTCCTCTTGCAGTGTCACTGAATTTCCACTCTTCATCAGATGGCTCAAAAAATGAAACAGTAAGAGCACAAAGAGCAAACCAATCCTACTGAGTAGTATTTTTTACTGAGTATTGATTATCTCTAGGTGTGGGTTATTACATTTTTTCAGTGTAAAATATTCAAAGCAGCATTCACTAGCTGACTTGGAATTTTTTTTTCCAACAAAGAAGAGATAGAAAATTCTTTCCTTGAATAGACAAAGTGTCCTTTTAATGAGAAGTAATCCAAGTTAAAAGGAATTCTGAAGAGTTTTGGTAAAATAAACTGGTGAATTCAAGCTCATTTGGAGAGGCACACATAATACTTTAGCCTCTGGTCCTTTCCACTAAATGAATTTATCTTGACCTTTGTTTGACAGCAAATCCTAACCTGGCTGAAGCCTATATTGTGTTGGCTAAAATTTTACAAAAGTAAAGTTACTGGAATTAACTGTGCCAGTTTTAACCTGCATGATTTTTCTCAAAGTCTGGTTAATAAGTCTTGTGCTATAATCAACAGGTGACCACATTTCTTCCTAAAAAGTGTTGCCCATTTAAATCTATGTGACATTAATAAAGTAGGCATAAACAGAACTTATGGATCTTATTACTGAGTCATTTAAAATGTAAGATGAAGTATGCATTAAAGTAAGCATAATCTTGGAGCTGTCAATTTGCTTAGTTTTACTGTATATTGCAATGCATTTTAGATGAGATAACTACAATTAATCATGCATTACATATGTACTAGGCAATTATTAGCTCAGCTAAAATTTTTGCAAGGAAGTTGGAATTTTCATCAAATGTTCACACATTTCAAAGCTCAATTTTCACTCAAGTTTCACCAGTTCATCTTTTTCCCCAAAAATCTTCTTTGTAAAATTTAATTTGGTAGTTGGTATAGAACGTTTTATTTCTGCCAGCATGAACTGAAAGTTGATGTAAACATCAGAGGTTCGATATCAGGCTTAGCATGAGAAAGTGTGCCTTAGGCAAACAGCAATGTCTCTTTCTGTCACAAAACATCGGCTGAAGCAGACCAGAGGAGTCAATGCTATCAGGCTCTCAGCAAAACACACAAAGGAAGAATGGGATGTTCCTCTTAGGGAATAAGGATAGGGTGAAAAACATTTCCAGAAACTGGTACATGGTGTATATTTTTGGGTGTTAGAGAATTTATCTCAATAACTGCGACACAACATCTGTCATCTTCCATTATTATGCTGACCTTCCTTGTCCCTTATTCAGTGTGGGAGAAAGAGAGAAGATGGAAGATTCAAAGTTGAAGGAACCCACATTCAGTTTCCTTTTGTAATCTATCTGACTTCCTTCTTTTCCCATAATGCGGGGAAGAATATTATCCTTCACATGGAAGCATATTATTATAGTGTCTATGAGTATAGTGGTTTTTTTCACCCATCAAATCTGTATAGTCTTTGGAGTCCTTCTTTTGATTTTACAGTTGATAGAGAAATATGTGTAAAAAACCCTGCCAAAGAGAAGTGTTAAAGAGTTTATGAGATTTCTGCTGCCTCACCCTCTAGATTTGGAGATTTCAGACATTATTTCAGTGGGATATCTGAATTTTCCAAGATGTATTTTTTGTGGTTTGTTTGTCTTGAGAGGCAGGATGGATTAAAGATTTCAAAGAGGTTATTGCTCCAGAGGGGTGAATAACTCTTCCGTCTAGTCTTAATTAATAATTAGCAGTGAAAATTATTGTGGTTGATTTGCAAATTTATGTATATTGGTATGAGGAGAGGCTTCACTCAGGATTGTCATATTACAATAACAGAGAAAGAAGACTTGTACCCACTTGTAGCGTAAAACACTTGTTAAGATGACAGATACGAGCAGATAAACTGTCTATACATAATCCAAGATGACAGGGCTGAAACTGTCCCCTGAAATAAACTAAATATCAATAATCTTGAAAAGAAAATGAGTCTGGGAAGATAAGAATCTAAATGAAACCTGGAATAAATCCCAAACAAGGTTGTACGTATAAAGAGTGGCATTCTTCCCCAGCTAGTTGCTCTCTTTAGTGATAACAGAGCTGGTATTGAAGAGGTACAAAAAAACTACACTCAGATAATTTATCTACAGCTTCTCATCTGGATGAAACAGGAAGACAGAGTGTTCTTTCAGATTTGACATTGGGGTAAACAGAGAAAATTACTTTCTCCTCTTTTATGTCACCTGTTTATTTAAAAATCTCTGTAACTTTGGTGGAGAAAGTAATTTTAATTTGTTTTTACTTAAACCTGATTTCTTGCAAACAATTATAAAATCATTGGTAAATGTTAAAGCACTGTATCTCTTTTGGATGAACTGCAAGTGAAAGCCAGAATACAGAGGCATACTGGGACATCTCAGAGTTCCAAAATATTGTCTCAGGTAAGCCTAAGGGCAGCAGTATACACCTGCAGCTGCTCTGTGTGATTTGGGAGGCAAAAACACAGTCTTCATTTGGAAGAGGTTCTGATGACTGCTGCTAGCCACTCTGACACTGGCAGTACGTTATCATCAGCCACTTTACTTTCAGACTCTTGATACTTTCATTTATTTTTAACTGGAAAGACAAAGATTACTTCAAAATAGTTTATTAAAATAGGGAGATAAATGCAAAAGGATCACTAAGAAATGGAAATTGTTGTTTTATGGACAGCTGTGACAATGGACTCAAGGTCTTGACATTCTAGCTCAGTTTCTATCTAGTTACATGAAAATACTGAGACAAGAAGTGTACAGTCCTGAGAACAGTTAATTTTGCCAGTGCAGGAAGAATTTCAGGTAAATTTATCGCACTTTCCTTCAAGTTGCTATTGGAAACATTTTGAGTACAGGAGAACAGTAGGTTTTTAAAACTGTATAAAAAATCCGTATCTTTTAAAGTCACAAAGATCACATTTTCTCTCAGTGAAGACATAACAAAAAAACCCCAAGCAGCAAAAAACTCTTTCTAGTTGAGGCTAAATGTCTTGTCTGTCCCTTCCTACTTTTTCTCCAGAAACAAACAAAAATCTCTTCAATCAAAGAAGCAAGATTACAGAGTTTGCTACATGTCTAAAATAGTCATTGTACTGAATAATGTCTTTTATAACTCTAACAATATTTTCACTCTTAAGTCATTTGTGTGGGAAATACACACCCTTTCCTTTCAAAATTACTCTGCTATTGGAGTCAGTTGTAAAATACTGAACTAAAACATATCTTACTTTCAGGATCTTACTGCAGAAATATTAATAAAAATTAAGATTTATTTTCTTTTCCCAAGATTTGCCTCAGCTAGTGACTTTTGCTTTCAATATTTCCTAAGGTGAAAAGTAGTATCTGACATTTGTATGTTGCACAGACCTTAGACACATGTTAAGGTGCTTTTATATTACTTTCCTCTTAATCCTATTCCATAAACCATTGCCAATGTTTATTTTTCACTTTTCATTCCAGCCTTTATGTCCATTGCATTTAACATTTATGTGGCCTCCAAGAAAGCAGTATTGTGTGTGTATTATTATTACATCTATTATGCTTTTAAGTAATACAAGTGAGAAGTTATGGAAAATCAAAGCATAGATTCTTACGTTGTTTGTCTAAGCTTACTATGTTTTTGGCATCTAAAAAGAGTCTTTCAGAGGCCAAAGGGCTACTAAAACTTGCTAAGAGAAATAAACTTTTTAGATACATACACATATACATAAACATAAGTACATAGTCGTCACAAGTCAAGGATCCTTCACTTTTTGTAAAACCTTGAAGGCCCCATCCTGCTTATCCCACTTTGTGTTAGACACAGAGTGCAGCCACAGATGAAAACTAGCTGATGCTCCTGGGCTGTGCAGAATCCCTTCCTGGCCAGAGGTGCTGGCATTACTGGGTACCAAGGGAAATCTTTCCTCTGTGTCACCCTGAAAACAGGAAAATCAGTCACATTTTAATTCTTAAGAGTGTTCTTTTCTCTTCCTTTTCCTTCTATTCCAAGGGACAGAGAGTTCTATGTAAAATAGAGAGAGATTCTCCTTGTAGGGCTCATGGTATTCAGCCCTCAGGGAGAACATACGGGGATCTAAATGACAGAAAACAGAGCAACATGGTGTCATTAAAACCAGGAAAGAAATTGAGAGAAATGCATTTAAGTCAGCTACCAAAATACTTTCCAAGCAGTCTTTGAAAAGGTTAAAAAAATCCAGGAATCCTCATTCTTTCCAGGCAGCATTTATTGGTACAGCTATAGCTGACAAACAGCTAGTACTATTTCAGAATTTGGCTTCCTTTCTTTTCGTGACTTGACTAATTCATCTTTATTACATTCACTGCTCATATTCTGTGTCTCTTCCTACTTTTTCTCCAGCAAGACTAATGGGTAATATATTTCCCACCTTCTCTTCCTGCAATAATCTCTTTTGCTGGTAAAGATATATGTGGGAATGATATTACTGTTAAGATACCAAATATAAGGTAGAAAGAAAAAAGGAGTAATGTGAAAATGCTTTTTTAATCTGAAATTGGAGGGAACAAAAGAACATATTTTACAGTGAGACAGATGGGGGTTTCTTATGAATGGGACAGACAGATGCGGCCAATGGTTATAAGCTTTCATGTAAGTTTCATGTGCCATGAAACAAATGAATTCTGCTCTTCCACAAAAGATTTTGATAGTCACAGAAATAGAGACTCCTGTATCTTTCTCTCCTTGGATGTTGTGCTTTAACCACAGCCAGGAACTAAGCACCACACAGCCACTCACTCAATACCCCCTACATTGGTGGGACGGGAGGAGGTTTGGAAAGGTAAAAGAGACAACCCATGAGAAACTCATGGATTGTAGAAAAAACAGTTTAAACTTTATTAGGACTCACATACCTGCCCCTAAATCCAACAGAAAATAAATTAATTTTTTTCCACTTGTAGTGACTTTTTTTTTCAGAAGATGAGATGAAATTCTGGCCTGAGTCGTTGTGATAAAGAAAATGGATGATGGATAGTGTAGATCTGTGGCTAAAATGTCATCATGTGGAGCTTGAGAGGGACTGAACTGTACAATCAGGTTTATGATGACTTATAACCCTTTTGTCATCTCTGGCAAATCCATGATCAAACTACATATAATACGACATCCAAAAATGAGCTGGACTGAATTTCCAAAACAAAATAACATTCAATTTAAGAGGATTTTTAAAAAAATTTTGACTTTCATGCTTTTTATTCAAAATTTTGTTTATATGTAATTTACTTTTATCTATTATTTTTCATAGTAACACTCCTATTGAGTTTCCACATGATATTTACCACAATGCATGACTACTGCTATTATTAATATTATTACTATTAATAATATTATTAATATTATTGTTGCTGTTACTGTTGTTCTTATTCTTGTTCTTGTTGTTGCTGTTGTTGTTGCTG
>VYXF01003011.1:6444-41875 GCA_013397295.1 Polioptila caerulea
TTCTGCACTGACCTCGGTGTCTGCAGGGCTATTCCTCTCACATATTCTCACTTCACTCTTGTCTGGCAACAACATCTGCACCATAACCTTTCCTTAAATCACAGAGGCATTTCCACCATTTCTGATTGCCTTGGCCAGCAGAACACCCATTCTGGAGCCAGCTGGCATGGGCTGTGCCAGACATGGAGGCAGCTTCTGGAAACTTCTCATAGAAACCACCTGTGTAGTCCCCACTACCAACTCTGGCCACACTAACCCTATAGGGCAGGGGTTCGGTCAGACGTCAGAATGGTTTTCAAGTATTTTCTAAGTATCTCTAAAATTAGTGTTTTCATACTTCAAAAAAATTCAGTGTTCCAAGACAGCATCATTTATTTACATATGTGGCTTACCACAATATAATTAATAATATAATTTAGTGACGCTTACAGGTAAGGAGTGCAAACATGCTAAACATTCTGAAGCACTTTCTGATTCTAACAAGGGTTCAGAGGACAAATGCATAACAATGTGACACTGATCACTGATTCTGTTTGACATGGAGTTTTAAGATTGTCTTTGTCAATGAAAAACATGAAGTGACACATTCAGAAACAGTTTCTCTGCTAAAAACCCACAAGATGATAGTATTTTTATTTCTAAAACAAAAAGTAAAATACACCCCCAAATTAGATTATTGTAATGAAAAACACAAATATCTTACTACATTGGTTTTTACATTAATACCACTCCCCAATATTTAAGTTATAAATTAAATGAAAAATAAAGGAAAAGCTGTTTCATACATTTGAGTCATTAACATGTATCTCACACAAGATTACTTCCTTTTTTTTTCTGTGACTCTCAGGTTTTGAATTGATTTAAAATCCAATTTCACTTAATCTTGTCCTAACCAGGCATCCTGCTTAATCATGGGTGTTCACCCATGTCAGTGGAAAACGTCAAAGGAGAAGGATTCAAATAATTCCTACCAAAAAAAAAAGCCCCAGACATTAACAAAAGGTAGCTTATTTAGAAGGGCTTTGAAATGTATCAAAAATCTAAGGAATAGCCGGACAAACCTCATCCAGAAAAGTCAAAGGTCCCCTCTGAACTTTGATGAACTTAGTCAAGACTTAACTGGAAAACTTCTGATTTATGAGAAGAAAGGATGGCATTAGGGCTACTACTTCATGTCAACAGAATCCCAGAACACTTGGGATTTTTACAGAAAAGTCTCATTTTATAATGTGTATGTCTTGTACTCTGTTATCTCTTTCCTTACCATTTACTAAGAAAACGTTAACTTGCAAGCATGGTATATCACAATTTGGAGAGCTAGCTCAGCAATTGTTTTTATGGACCACTAATTATAAAACACTTCCCCATAAAATTTCACACTGTTTTCTGTGGTTAGACATTTCCAAAGTTGTAATGTCCTGTACCTTAGGGAAATTAAGCCTCTCAAGTGCAAATAGTTACATCTAGTTTCTAAGTATAATCTTATACTTTCACACTATTTATTTATAGAATAAATATATTAATAAATATTATATTTATATTTATTTATATAATAAATATATATATTGAACAAATATAAAAGAGAAATTAACTCCACACTTTTGAAGATGAGTAGGCTGGTCCATAGTAGGATTTAGCACTGGTATTAATTGTAAAATTTTGTCAATTAAGATAAAATTGTTCACTGAAATAAAATTAAAATTAAATTTTTTAAGTCTTTGAATATTATTTTTGCATCTTATAATAAAATCTATATGTGTGTTTAAAGGAGATGTCAATAATTGTTGATTTTAGATGTAGTTGAATCTGAATTCTTGTGGAGGCAGCGGGGGAGTGGCTTCTCAGCAGGCAGTTTGTGGGTCTTGGCTTTCTGGAAATAGCTTTTGGAAGAAAAAAATTTCCCACTTCCCCACCCAGCAGCAACCCAATCAGAATAATTCCTCCACCTGGCATATCTTTTATACCCATGAAACATCACGTCTTCTCCAGCTCCAGAAGCAGAGCTCAGCAAAAGCAACCATGATGTCTACTCCCACTCAGGTTTTCCACAGTCGAAACAAGGACCATGAATTATGCTACCTGGCAAGAACCCATCAACTGTTTTTCTCCCCTTCATCTACTGAAACTGCAAAGTGAGGTCCTATTTTTAAAATTAATCTTGGGATGAAAGAGGTTAAGCGTCAAGAAAATTTAAAATATCTGAGAAATGTATCTAGCCTAAACTTTGTAGAGTAAATCAGAGCATTCTGATTTACAGAACGTGTTAGAATGAAATGACCATTTCTGTAACAAAATTTCATGCTTCCAAATATATGAGAAACATTCCTTCTGCATGAAGACAGTTTATCTAAATAAATGGATTTGAATACACTTCAATAAATAGATCATAAATCCAGACATGAGAATGCACGGCAACGGGATTACTGCAATTATAGTATCAGAATCCTGTTATAGAACAGTGCACAAAATAATGGAGTACAATCTGAATTTTCCATTATAATCTTAAAGGGCCTAATCTGTCTGTGAAGATAACATTGTTAACACTTTTTACACCATGTGACTATCTCTTGAACATACTGATCACCATATCTGTATTTTTTTGTGTACCTTATAGTCTTCCTATGTATTTTATGCTACAATCCCCTCAGACATTTTCAAGCAAGAAAACTGTAAATTTATATGGAATCAGCTTTAACATATCCATTACAATTTGACAGAAGTTCTTGTTAATATTAACTGCAACACTGTGTTTGGAGTTTAAATTCTGCTTTTTCCATACTATCAAGAGTATTTTAATGGCTTGCTTAGCAAGGAACAGTTAGAAAACAGTATTGAAAATTTCTCTTGTCACTGAAAATATTTTACTAGTTTTCCAGTTGCAGATCATGATTATAAGTAAAACTTACAATCATGTAAATCAAGTATCAAAAAACCCCCTTATAATCAAAAATCAAGTAAAACTTGGAAACGCTTTCATAAGGCACAGTGCACTCTGGCTTGTGTAGGTTTAGAGCCGTATCTATGAGGATCATTGGGCTCTGGTGTAGGCTCATATGGACAGCAAACACCCTGACAGGTTTAAGGCTAAACAAACGAGGCCTCCAAGAAGAGCTTGCATTTGTCCTGATGAACAATGCATTTATGACTTTAAGGAGGAAGCTTCATTGGCACATCCATTGGAAGATCCACAGCACAATCATGCTGGAAGTGCCAGAATGTTTACCTGCTTTCTGTGCCCCAGCCTGCAAGGAGTTGTAGGGTCTGAATAAAACTGAGGCAGCACTGTAGCTACATTTGTCATTGGTTAAATATAGGCTCATGAACTGCTTCTGCAGCTCATCTCTGATGTAATAAGCAAATGAGGTTTTGGGCTAAAGGCAGCATAATTTTAATTTTCATAGCTGGACAGGTTAATAGATCTGTCTGGACTCCTTGAGGAGTCGAGAAAGATTCACTGCCATTTAAACTCTTTGACAATCATTGCATAAATATCTGGTTCCTTTGTAGCTTAATCACCACACACATGGACTTTTTAAGTATCTCTTAATTTCTCTGTCATATATGCTATGTATGTGGAAGGTGTGCTTCGGAAAACTTATTCCGGTGAATGCCTTATATGATTAAGTCTGAATTTACACTTCCACAGCAGAGAATACCCTAAAATTGTTATTATAACAATACAGACCACCTCAAATTAGCTGCCTTTCCCCTCATATTTTTCCCAAAAATGCCAATTTCTATCATTGGGAGTTTTTCTCCTTTATGATATCCACAACCAGGGCCATGAACAGGGCACAAAATAGTTTTCTAGCCAGAACACTGAAGACTGACAATCTCTGCAGCTGGTGACATATGGTGTTCAGGTTTCCTCTGTCACTAGGCAAGGGTATTCATTGCACACATTTAGCCAGTAAAAGAGCAATTCATTTTTTACTGCTGGTAGCTAAGTAAAAGGTACATAACACAGCTATACTGTACTCAGCTAGACATGACTGCCACTGCTACAAATAAAAGAGTCTTTGCAACATTACATACAGTATTTCTAAAAGTTTCTTGAAAACACCTAACTAAATACAGATAGGGAATTTCTTCCTGTTTCTTGCTCCATGCATTAGATTATTTTTCTGTATTTTATAAGGAGACGTCAATGCATCCAGCTTTACTTGTCAGTGGGACGCAAGCTGATAATGCCACTGCTTTCCATCTCTGGAAGGAAAGCAATTTTAATTATCAGCAAGTTTTGGAAGTAGGCACTGTGTTTTAGGTTCTGCTTGTAGCTAAACAAGGAGATCAGCACCATAAGCAGTAAGAACAGAGATCTAGTAGACACCTGAAGATTTGACAGATCTTGTCACAAAGGTGGAAGAATTAGTAGTGTAGGTTGCCTGAAGGATCCAAGAAGGTAGGTAAAAGATATGTAGGTGAAAGAATAATTTCCTCCCTGAACTGTCAATTCTGTAAGTCTCTCAAATTGTTACTGGTTCAGGTTTATTTCAATTACTTTTTATATAAGACAATATAATTTGTAGTGCCAGGACTTCAGTATTCAGAGCTGACCTTACTATCCTGGAAAGACAGAGTTTGAGATGTGAACTGGACCTTTAAAAGGTAGAACTGGACCTTTAAAAGAGGTAGAGATCTTCACACGTAGAAGCAAAAGAGTGTAACACACTTTAGTGATAGAGGTTAGGCTGCCTATAGAGACATAAAATGTTTCACTCCAGAGTCTAATTTGCTGTTTCTCTCTCTAACGCTACAGTAAGAAGTCTTTGATTCTATGTTTTGATTGGAATAATTTAC
The DNA here is from genome assembly GCA_013397295.1 of Polioptila caerulea. Taxonomy (NCBI): domain Eukaryota; kingdom Metazoa; phylum Chordata; class Aves; order Passeriformes; family Certhiidae; genus Polioptila; species Polioptila caerulea. The sequence goes on from VYXF01003011.1 coordinate 11,245, forward strand.
AAATATAAAGTTTACCAAAAATCTTTGGCTTAATCCATTGAAATTTCTGTAAATGATATTCACATAAAAATTATCTATATCTCTGATACATAATTTTCCTTTTATGTGGACCTAGTGACCCTGTAGGATTTCCAGGAATAAAATTAATTACAGTGTGGGTTGAAGTGTGCTTTTTCTCAGAAAATAGTTATTATTTCAAATACCAATTTGTGCACTTGCTTATCTTTAAAAATAGAAGTAGTAATACGGATGAGAACAAGCTAAGTACTGTGTATGTTGACTATAATGACAAGGACGTTTTTATTCCATTTTGACAGACATGAATAACAACAAAATACACAAAAATAAAATATTTCAAATCAGATTATTCAGAGCTCAATTGTACTGCTCTTATTAATTTATTTTGACTAGCTGGAGGGAACCATGTTACTCAATGTGAACAAACACAACATGGTTAAAAATAAGAGCTGGCTTCGAGGGTATTTTAGTCAGTTTTTAAAACTATTAATCTTTTTCCCATGAAAACAAATGTTTAAATAAAACAAGCTCCCTGAAAATATAATTTACTGTGTAGTATTCCAAGTGGAATGAAAATGAACTTTAGTACTTAACACTATTTAAGAAAATTTAGCATAACCTTTGATATAACAGAATGGAATAGCATATACCAGCGTGCACATATTATGTGCAGATATATGTGTGTGATTTAGATCTGTATTTGAAGCCAGAAATGCCAAGAAGAGAGATCTATTGAATTTTTAAATTTTAGAATTTTAAATTAATTTCAGCCACCAAATTTACATCTGTCTGTTAGTCTGTCTGTCTACCTATCTATCTATCCATCTATTTGTCAATTTTTCCAGCTTGGTATTATAAACTCACAAAGTAATTGCTGAAAAAGTTAATGTAGTGGTTTCATATTTACAAACTACATAAATTCATCTAATAATTACTGTATTAATGCCTTGTAGGTGCATCAATCTTCTGTACACCCTGTTTATAGGCTTGCAAGAGGCATTCACTGTTACAAAGCCCTGACCTGGTGAGAACAGAAATTTTTGCAGTGGTCCTTGAACTGAAAAGGATTTATGGTCAGGGAAATTAGGAACAAAATAACTACTGTCTCTGTTTTGACCTGAGAGGTTATGTGGAGGAAGGTCTTGGCCTTGGTCCAAGCTCTACATTAACTACTCCAGCTGCCATATGAGGCAGAGTTACTGAAATGAACTGTTGAATTTACTATTAGGAAGCTCAATAAAAAGACTCCCTGCATTGCACTGCCAGTATCTCCATAAGTTACGCTACAAAGCTTCTATCTGCAGAGGATATCTATCTTACTGAACTCCAGAACATTAACTAGACACTTTCCCCAAAGGTTTTGTTGAAGAAATTACTTCCTGTCCCTCAGCCTCTTGTGAATTTCTCTTTGCACATAAATAACAGTTGAAAAATGCTCTGTTTAAATGACCATTGTCTGCCCTTGAATTTTTGAGGGATTTTTAAAGTTCTCAGCTTTCAAACTCAATTCTTTGAAAGAAATATTTGTGAGAAGGATGTACCTTCAAATGGTGGCTGCAGCTAATTGATACTGGAACTAGGAATCAAACCTGCAGGAATTCATTGTTCTTTGACCTTTTTTTCCCAAAGTCTTCATTGTTATTCCTGCAGAAAATAAGAGCTTTCCAGGGTTTATGGGGATGTTGGAGGCTTCACCCAACTTCAGGTGCACTGAATGATTGTAGTACAGATATATCTGCCTACTTAGGAAGATAACAGAATTTCATCCAAAGAAAGAATGTTTGCCACTCATGTGCTGGGGAGATCATGGGCTGTAACTTCCACAAAAAAGGCTACAGATATATAAAAAGTGTTCTTTCCTCGTATACTTTCCTATGTATTTTTCATATCTAAGTGATTCAAATTTTCAAGGCTACAGACCCATTTGTTTTGTCACAAATTTATTAAAATATGAAAACATCAGTAATCTGTACATTGAATCTGTTCATAATTGTGTTAAAATATCATGGCATGCTGACAAGTAGATACTGTATATTCAAATAATGCCTCTTCTAATTTATTTGAATTGTACCAAAGTATTGGCCAAAATTGCAGAATAGTTTAAGAAGAAGTAGACTGTTTCAGAGAATTTGGGATGAGTGACAGCATGGGCAGAATCAACCAGACAATGACAGATAAGGTGAATGGACCAGTTTATTAGTTCAGTCAGTGTTTAGTATAGTTTAGTCTTTTCTTTCTAAGTAATTTTGAAATTTTTAGTTGAAATGCAATTATTACAGCTTCTTAATATTTCTACAGTGGAAAGACTGGGGATTCCAGCAAAATCAGAGACCAAATTGAGTGGAGGTAAGAGAAGATCAGAGTCTGCACTATTACAGAGACTGTAATAGTGTCCTGGGAAGGTGGTGTCTCTCTTCATGGCTCATTATGTTACATAAGGGACCTATGTAAGGATTATTATGTTCAACTCCCAACTCCTTCCAGGACTATCTAAAATTAAACCATCTGACTTGTGTTGTCCAGGTGGTACTTCAGTACTGACAGACTTGACACGATGACCACTCCTCTGCCTCAGTGAGTGACCAGCCTTTCACTGAAGAACCTTTTCCTGACATCAGATCTGAACTTCCCCTGATACAGCCTTGTTCCTGTTCTTTGTGCCTTATTGCTGGTCACTGGAGAGAAGAAACCAGAACCTCCTAGCCCTTTTCCCATCATGAGGAAGCTGTGAACCACATGAGGTCTCCCCTCAGTCTTCTCTAGGCTGAACAGACCAAGTGGGCTCAGCTGCTCGCCATATGGTCTCCTCTCCAGACCATCCTCATGGCCCTCTTCTGGATACTCCCTGATAGCCTTTTGAGGAGCCCAAAACTGCACACAGCACTCGAGGTGAGGCTGCCCCAGTGCAGAGCGGAGCAGGACAATCCCCTCCCTTGCCTGGCTGGTGATGCTGTGCCTGATGCACCCCAGGACACAGCTGGCCCTCCTGGCTGCCAGGGCACTGCTGACCCGTGTTCTACTTGCCATGTATGTATGTATGTATAATATATGCATATACATATATATATGTATGTATGTATAAACAGTATTGCCCCATTCCAGGTGAAGAATTTGCTTTTCTTATGTTTCATACGGCTGGTGATCACCCAGCTTCCTATTATCAGTTGATCCAGATCTCTCTGCCAGGCCTCTCCACTCTTGAGAGAATCCACCTTTGAGAGTCCTCCTAATTTAGTACAATCCACAAATTTACCTTTTTGTTGGTTTTTCATGACCTGGTTCTTGGTAGCAGGGCAGCCACAGAGGGGGCTTCTGTGAGAAGCTGCTAGAAGTTTCCGCCATGCCCAGCAGAGCCAGGCTCCGATGGCTCTGAAGATGGATGTGCTACTTGCCCAAACAGAGAAGTTGGGAATGCCTCTATGATGACATATTTAAGAAAATCAAATCGAAGGGGGCATATTTTCTTCTGCTCTGAGAAGAGGAGGAGATGAGAACATGTAAGGGAAGCAACATGGAGACACCAAGGTCAGTGGAGAAGGAGGGGCAGGAGGTGATCCAGGCACTGGAGCTGAAATTCCTCTGCAGGCTGTNCCACCCACAGCCTCTGTGGGATGTGCCCATGCCAGAGCAGGTGGATGCCTGGAGGAGGCTGTGATGTAGTGGGAGACCCAGTGGAGATAGGGGTCCCAAAAGAAATCTTGGCAAAAAATTTAACTGAAAGAACTCAAAAATTAAATTACAGGTTAGAACAAGTATAAGTAGTTTCCATTTTAAATTTTTGTTCCTTTTAGTTTTTGCAAAAAGAACAAAAGAAAACCATATCACACTCCAAATTTTGTGAATCTAGGATAATCTAGCAAAACTCTTGTCTACTGGGATAGACCACTAATGACAGAGCAACACATTAAAATTCCTCTTGGTTCACTATAATCAGATTCTGTTAATATAGATATGCTCTAGCTAACATTATATACCCAATAGGATGCTAATTAATTTCAATGAAAATTCTCAGTTAAGTAGTATGAAGTGCAGTTGCATCTGTTATGTCATCTAGGTTTCTGTTCTCCTCAGAAAACATTTATTGATGATAATTTTCAGTTTCTTCCTTAAATGAATATTATGCAGGTAATTTCTTAAATGGATTGAAATGCATATTTTACATTCCCATAAATTTTATGGATGAAACACTTGGTTTTTTTCCTTCATTATAAACATACTGGAACTCAGAATATGGTATTTGAGGAATGATCAGTTTATATTCTATTTATTTTATAATATGGTAGGCTAAATTAGTTCCCTTTTTCCTTTTTTCTTTTTTTATTTATAGAGAACTTTATCTGTGTTGACTATATCACTTAATCCAGAGATGTGGCTCTGGAATTCCATTCATTGGAATGAAAATGGTGAAGACATCTGCATCCCGATATCCAATTTTGGATTTGCTGTGAAGCTTTGTATCAGGTCCATCTACACATCTACTTTCTAGTGCTCTTGTAGAAACATAAGCTCAGTTTAGCAGGTTCTACTTTTGTGCACGGCACATTGGAGCACTAATATCTGCTGGGAACTTAAAAAGATAAATATGAGACTGATAGTCAGATTAAACTGAAGCCAGAGTGACTGTTGGCATGGTATGATCTGTGAATAATATCCACAAAGTTTGAATTTAGCATCATCACACTGCAGGACTATGAGCATCTTGTGGGAAACACTGGAACAGAGGACAGACTGAGTGACTGGCTTCAGTGGCCAGCTCTGACAGCTGTGACAGTGACTAATAGAAATATTTGTTTTAATGCTAAACATATAATTTTATTAACACATCACCTTTTTATTCTGTCTTTTTGTTTTGTGGAGAACACCTTCCTGTTGTGGCAATAGAAACAAGAACATTATACGGCAGCCAGATCACTGAGGAAAGGTGGAGTTTGAAGCACATCAGCTGAAGCCAGCTGGATTTAATTGAGGTATTTCAGGGCTGATGTTTTAAAATTACTTTAGTGTTGGTTGTTTTTTATAATTTGTATGTTAAAATGAGATGTGGTTGGTTTTTTTGAGCTTTTTTTTTTTTTTTTTTTTGGTTAGTTTGGTTTTGTTTTTAATTTTCATAACATTTCTTCATGTGTGGAACTTGGGAAGAAGGTTGGATGAGGGAGACTATGTTCCTGGCATTGTTTTTCAATAAATAAATAATTCAATAAATGTACAGGCTGGAGAGCAGCAGACAGTCTTACAGCTGGCAGGGGTATCTGAAATTGAGCTAATTTCAGGGGGGTTTTGTAGCCTTTTTAACAAACAACTAAATTTGCTCTATGATATGCACTGGATTAAAATTAAAACTTTAGGTAGACAAAAACGTTGTTTAGCTAGAATTGATGCCATGGCAAGAAACATAGAGAAATTTCTGCTTAAATTTGCCCTAATTCCTCCTGCAATATCTTCTGTCTTGCCTCATGTTCCCTGGGTTGCCTGTCTGCCCTTACCATGGCACTCAGCATCCCTTACAAGTTACACAGTTATAGGAACAGTTTTCAGGGACAGACTGCACCCCGTGAGTGGAATAAATAACTGCCATGATCATGGTCAGGTATGGCACCTAAGGACTAAAGGATATCCTACCCTCTAATGCCACCAATTCTGAGCTTAACCATCAATGCTGATTCAGTCTCAAATTGTTTCACATAAAAAATGATGCACATTTCCAAAGAAAATGTGTGAAATGGCAGTTCCAAGCTATCTGCAGACTAAGGCCTGTAGCAAAACTTATTATTAGACTCCCAAAGTTCTTAAATAGGAAAATGCTTGCAACTGCAGCAATGTGGCTGCTCTCCCCTCCTGAATGTCCAGTGGTGAAGCTCCACCAGAAAAAACAAAAGACATTCCAACACATATTCATAATTTACAATAACAGCTGCTAACTCTGCTCAGAGGAAGTACAGAAAGACTAGAAAGGGCATCTCCCGAGAGCAGTGCCAAAGTCATTATTAACATTGGGACAGCTGTTACAGTAGGTAATTTAAAGACAAATGCTAATTTCACCCAAGTCCCACTTTCAGGGAACCCCAAACCCTTCCTTGTTACTTGTTCATATAATATTAGGATATGGCATTACCATGAAGATTTCCTCTATCCTTCAATAGTACTAGGAATTAAATTTCTTCTATAAGCATGTGCCACATGCTGCTCATCTACATGGCATTGCAAGCCTGTTTAATAAATCAATACAGTGAGATATGAGCCCAAAATCTTAAAAACAGAAGGGAAAAATTAATTTGTAAAGGCCTATTTTTAGAAGATTTATATGTATAACTGTAAATAATTCCATATGCCTGGAAGATGAATTATCTCTAGAAGATTGTTTGGAAGAGACTGATTAAATATTTGAGCCTAAGGCTTTGATATTCATTACTCCTAAGAAAAAATATATTGCTTTTGGATTTGAGAGGTTTTTTAAATTCTGCAAAGAAATTGCATGTTATCTGAGGTTTATTTATGTCACTTAGTCTTTTTCCTCTTTTGGAAATGGAAATATAAAGCTTTCAAATTGTGGTGCAAATTATCACAAAATGAGAAACATTCTTAACTCTTGTTTAGGCTTGTAACATAACACTTTTTGTGGAATATTAATGTTCCAATGGCACTTTCAGGATGGCAGTTATGTACCTGTGGGGTCAAGCACGGCCCTCTTCAGAGGCTACAGCACAAATTCTCTCTGCAAAATCACCTGTCTATTCCGTATAAAGTCAGGACTGAGTTATAGCAAAGGGAAACAGAGGTGATCAAAATTGGGCAAAGTCAAGAGTGACTACCCTCTGTAAAGCACAGACTAGGCATCCTTGCCCAGTTTTCTGTATGCTGTTACGCGATGGGACAGATTCCAAGCAAAAATGTTTGAAATTTTTTCATTAACAGATTTTACCCATCAGATTTTTTCCCTGTTTGGATCCATTCCTCATGCTCCCCAGCAGAAAGGGAAGTTTCAGACCATCAGAGACTGTATTTTTCATTATTTTTCACATGCAGTGTTGATTGAGCACACAGCATTTGGCAAGTAAGTGTGAAAGCTGTAAGGAAACAAGACAGTGCTACATTTAAGCTTTTTTTTTTGTTCTTTTTTTCTTCCAGAAAAACAATTTTAGCACTTTAAAAAGACAGTCCTTAGAAGAAATATTTTGCCTAATGGTACTAAGTGATGTTGAGAGGACATTTTCAACTGCAATATTTACAAAGCTCTTATTGTGTACCCTTAATTACAGGTTAAGTGCATATTTAGTTCCTAAAATGGGTAATAAATATAATGCAAAGTGCTCTTTGCAGTGTTCTTTTCCATTAGCAAAAAATTACTACATTTCCATTAATTATGAATAGAAATAATAATAGACAGGCCAAATGATACATGTCATTTAGAAAGCTCTTTTAGGTAAGTCCTTTTTTCTGTTGTTGTTTTAATGTAGAATGTCTCTGTCACAGATGTTAAAAAATGCAGTTTTCTGTAAATCTGAAGATTGTATTTTTGAGTGTTTTACTGCTTGGTGAAAGCAGAGAGTAACTACCCTTGTGCTCACGAAAATACATCATGGTGATGGTTGTATCAGGAGAAGTCTGTGGGAATGCAGATACCTTGGCATAAATCAGGGTGGAGACATGATTTCTTTGCTTCTTGCTGAAAGATTCATCCCCTCCCAGCATGTGTGATTCTCTCCATGGTACTTACAGGAGGTGTGGCCTGGATCTCACTGTTGCCAACAGTCCCTCATGTCTTTTCCTTGCTTGCATCAACTCACCCCTCTTGAGCATCTGCAGCTGGTCAGAGGTTTCGAGACAGCTCTGGACTGCCATGGGGTAGCAACAGAAGAAATCCATCTCCCCATGGATTCTGCACCCATTCTTGTCACTGCAGGAAGGCTCACCCCATGGCTCCTTTGTGTCTGAGGAGCTCTTCCATTTCTTCTGGCAGTCCCTGCTGGGGACTCGCAGCACACCCTTCTGCGCCCCTCCAAAACGTATCCTAACGTGTGCCTACCCCACAACGCAGCAATATCTTACACATGAAGAGGAGGAGCATGTTTCTACTTTCCTGCACAAAGGTTTTCTGCCCAGTCAGGAGCAACTGTGCTCCCTGCCTCACCAGTCCAGCTGGCTTCACCACACATGAAACCGTGTAAAAGGCCACAGATTTCCCCCTGTTAAAACATACACATCAGAGCCAGTGAACCCTCAGGGTTGTGGTACTCAGAGGACCGACACCAAACTCTGCCAATGGAGCCTGGGCTGATACCCCCACTCCTTGAGGTACAACCCTTCACTCGCTGAGAAGGTGCAAAGGAATCTGATGTGAGCACTTCACTGAACTCGAGAGGAATTTTTACAGGTCTGTACCTTGTACATACTTCTTTAGGCCTCTAGATGTGTGAGGCTGAATGTGCTAGAGCAACACAATACACTATGAATATTGCTGTCTTAGATTCTTAAGTACTTTAGACTGGTGAGTTAAGCCTGTAAGTGAGTTATTGTTGTCCTCATAGTAAATTCAATAGATTATTTTGTTAAATTATTTAAATTGAACTATCAATTTAGTGCTGCTAGATTGAAGTCAAGTTAAAACCTTTAGGCCTAAACCTTTGGTTAGTCTGAGGCTGAGTTTGGCAGGGACATGAAAAACTCTGAAAGTTGTGATTCAATCTTCCTTATGTCTTTTTATCCTTACCCTTTCCAGCCTTATCCTTTTTCCATCTCCAACCTCTGTACAGATAATTTGAAGCTGATATTGGTTTTGGATTGATTGATTTTAGATTTTTCTCTGCACGCTTTAACTGTCTAGTTATCAGTAGAGTGGACCTTGGCAATTAACTCTGTCATGCTGTCACTACTATATTAGAACTGCTTTTGCCAACACCTTTGCTGGTGATTCTTTGAGTGATATAAAATACTCATTCACAGCATTGCTACTCTGGTTTTCTGGCTGGCATGATATTTCCCTTGTCTAAAAATGAACTTGTCATTGGTGGCTCCTAACCCGGCAGATTTCTTCTGCCAGTTTTTTGTTTCCTCTGTAGTCAGAAGCTCTTTTCTTTCAATTGCCACATACTTTCTCCCCAGAAGAAACAGGACCAATAAACTTTGACTTACAGAATAGGGCTGCCATCTATGCATATAGACAGTCTTCAGTTTCTGTAGGTTTTATCAGTATTTTAATTAAGTAATACACTTCCAGAAGTGGAGCTGCAGCAGAAAACACTTTAATTAAAAATAGGGTCACCAAACAATAACCTTCATTAAAAAAACATCTTAACATGGGAAAGGGATTGATGAGTTGCTGAAAATTGGATGTGACAAATAAGCAAAGGAAAGTGCTTGGTGAGGAAGAGTTGCTGACCACTTTGTGCTACCTGTTTTACAGAAACCACTCAGGAGATATTCTGACAGCAGTGAGCTGTGGGAAGGGCCTAGAGAGGGTAAACAGTCTCTTACGGGAGCTTCCAGAAGCAGATTTCCCTATGTCATCTTGTTACTTGAAGTGGATTTTCCTATCAGCAAATAATGATCCAGAGAGCAAAGAGGTCTAGTTTAGGGTGCAAGAAAATTACAAGAGAGGATCCAAAAAAGGAAAGTGAACCTTCCTGGTCCCTGTAGCATTATCTTAGTCAGCATTGCCAATGTAGTTGCTCCTTTCTAAACCTCCAATGTTTGGAATTAGGTGAGAAAAAATTGAGTATGCTGTAGGGTGACTGTTAATATTTAATTTTCACTTTTCTTTTACACAGTGTGAATGTCTACAGGTGAAATGGGGCCTATAAATGAAGGCTGTGACATTGTTAGTACTAGTTCCAAAAGGACTTCTCAATCTAATACCTTAAAATTTAATGGTGTGCTTGACTGAGGGTTTTTTCAGACAAAAGAAAGCCACTGCAATGATAGAATAAATTCATCAGAAGCTGCTTACTATGTTTTCAAATTTCATCATGTTTACTCTAATGATGGTTACTTCTGCTTGGTTAGGAATCTTTGTCCAGGGGAGAAACAGCGAGGAAATTGCAGGTCATGAGTTAACTAGAAAAAAGCATTCAGGTATGGAAAATATCCAGAGTCTCTTTTAAAGCAATTCTGAATGCATTGGCTGTATTCACGCTCAGATATTATCAGCTCTCTCTCATCTCGCTACTGAAAAAATTTCAAAAGATGTGTCTGGCCCTTGGAGAGAGGCCCTTAAAAAAATAATTCTATTTTTAACAAAAGCATGTCTTTGGAATTTTAATTGTCTTAGGAAAACATTTATCTGTACCATGAATATCACTTATCAATAGAATTTTGGTTTTTATAGAATTTTAAACAGATTGTGAAGAAATAAGAAGGAAGCCTTTTGTTAGCAGAATCTTCTAGTTGATGTTTAAAAAGACTATTTTATAACACATCCCTGAAAGCTACATCTTTGTAAGAGGCTTATCTTTCATTTCTCTTTCTTCTATGAAATACTGGTAATTTACCAAATACTTTCTATTTTTATTTCTCTTTGAATGTTTTCACTAAAATAGGGCAGAAGGTACTGATAAAATTATTCTGAAATTTATCACTTGGGTTCATGCTGGCCTTTGAGCACTTAAATAAATAAAGTCATATTTTTTACACCCTCCCTTTTTTTTTAGGAATTAGGTTGATATTGCAGTCTCCAGAAGTTACCGCTGGTATAAATAACTAATAGATTATAAGATGCTTCTGTCTAATAAAATAGAGAGAGGTGTTGCTTTTTCTTTTATTGTAGATACCAGGGTGTGATTTAGGGAGGGTGGATGCTGTTACCTACCTGTCTGCCTTCTTCCTTTCTGACTTTGGTAGGTCATCTAGTTTCTTTTACTTTTCTTGAGGAAGACTGTACTAGGTTAAGCTCTCTGCTGTTTTGTAGAGGATACATTCTTAAGCTGTGCTAGGAGGGGTTTAAGTTGGATATTAGGAAGAATTTCTTCACAGGAAGAGTGATTGGGCATTGGAACGGACCGCGCAGGGAAGTGGTGGAGCCGCTGTCCCTGGAAGTGTTTAAGGAAAGACTGGATGTGGCACTCCGTGCTGTGCTCTAGTTGATAACATGGTATTAGGTTATAGATTGGACTTAATGATCTCAAAGGTCTTGGCCTAGTTGATTCTGGGGTTGTGTAATGTACTGTCATGTTTTATGCTGAAATCTAAGTAAAGTCAGCTAAATAAATGTTGACTCTGAAGGTCTAGAAGTAATTTCAGAGATAACATTCCTTTTACCTCTGTGAAAAATACAGGCTTTTCCTTTTTGCCTCTTACACCTTTGAGGGTTGATAGAATGGATCATTTGAACACTGAGATCAGATGTTAGTCACCACCCATTTTCAAATGACATTTCATGATTTTGGTATTCATTTAACATGTGAGAAAACTGTTGATATTTCAGTTACCAACATCAACTTTAGCTTTGTCATCTCAGTAATTTCTGATTTTCTAATTTTCTAACACTGAACAATCACAATATTTTTATTCAAGATGATAACTTTAGATGACTCAAATAACGTTCACCTTAGTTAAGATAATTTTTAACTCTGGAATAACACTGAGTGGCTGTTGTAGCATGTTGCAACATATTATATCAGCTGTAGCTAAATGGAAAATAAAATCCCCACATTATTTGGAAAAGGGACAACTACTACAGTTTCCTTTTTGTTGTTTCAAATAAGAAACTTTTGAGATTACATTTTACATGCTTTACAGATAGCTATTAGGACCAAAACCCTCCTATTTTCTCAAATGCTTTCAATTTTTCTCATTATTATTTCACTCAGTATGGATATAGGTCTCTTTGTCAGTCTGCAAGCTACCAGTTACTTCAGTAAAAATGTGTGATCCCACAAGCCCATGAACATTAGAACAGCTGCCACAGAGCATGCCACCCTTGAGGATAGATTTTATATTATCTTGTCTTGCTGAGTTGCAAGGGAAGCAGAACACATCCTCAGCATTTGTTCACAGTGCTGCCTTGATACAGACAGCACAGATCAAGCAGAAAACACCTCTCCTTCCCCCAGCATGACAAGATACTAAAGGTTTTGCTGAAGAGAATTTTTGTATGCATATAGAGTCACAGTTTTTGACAGTGAATCTTGATTTTCATCAGTTAAATGTGCATAACATTTTTCTGAAAGGAATTGCCTTATTTGATAGGTAAGCTGTGGAAATAGAACAAACCTGTTAATTTTCTGTGAGATTCTATGTGTTGGCACTATCTCATGCAAATAGCTACCTGGCCTTTGTGTCTTTAGTCCTTTTGATAGTGGAATGTTTCAGGATGAGCATCTTTACTTGTTTTCCTTTCATTCTCATTCAGTATTAATCTACATTCTTTCACAATTTTCTCTGTGAAGTTCAATTATTTCAGCTTTTGGCTATATAAAAAAGTGCTATTTAACACAAGGGACTGCTTTCTGAATTCCCAGATAAGACTGTTGTGAAGACTTATCCTTTTCTGAGTGAGATCAATATAATTTCATCTTTGAATATATTCCACTTGGATTTTCTGATTCTAAAGATAGTGGGAAAAATAGTGACAGAAGCAGGTAGATGAATGATTGTTTGGCTCTTGTGCAAGAAACCCACTAAATACTAGTAACTACTTTGTTTTCTGTGTTCTGCAATAGATTAGCTACAATAATAGAGTAAGATTATCTACAGCTTATCTAAAAATTCACTGTACTGCTTACATTTCATCCTGATTATAAAGTAGAAATGGAATAAGTCCTATTGGGACTTATACTTTTAGGGATTATAAATAATCCTGAAATTGATTTGAAATGTGGTTTCTAGTGCCTTGTGGCAAAATTTAAATAAACATAACATCCATGCAGTGCTGCATGATTCTTCTCAGGAGATATATAAGCAAGGCTTGAAACTGTTGACACAGAGCCAATTTTGTTGCTACCAGGGGAATGATAGTAGGCAATTAGATTCTCAAGTAATAGCAATCTTCAACATAAAAAAACAGAAATAACAATTGAGCTTTTTGCATTTTAATTCTGACAACTTCCATCCTTTTTTTCAACGTGTGTGACTTACACAAAATAGGCAGATGCTTATCAGTAGATGGGTTTTTCTAGTTGTTTTGGTTTTTTTTTTCTTTGACTTCATTAACCTAACTTAAGCCCTCAATTGTAATTTGGAGTTGTCTGCCAATCTCTTTTTATCTCATGTCCAACTTAAATTTTGACCCTTATGAGAAAAAAATTCCTGGATTGCTGCCCTTCTGGCTTTATTTACCATGAATATCCAGGTATTTCAGATAGTTCTGAAAGTATTTGAAGTAATTTCATGGAGTGAGTGATGTTATGTTGTTTATAGTATAGAAGGACATCACCTTCAATCATCCCTTTGTGAAATTCTGACTTCCAGTGGGAGAAAGAGCTTGCAAAGAATTAAAAAAAAAAATTCTATCTTTTCTACATCCAGATCAAAGTCTAGACTGTGGTTTTCCTTGGCTGTGGAATCACTACAGTTACAGTAAACCTCAAATACTGTTCATTTGTATCATAGCCATTTTTTATAGTGTGCTACCATTGTAGCTGCACTTGTACATGTGTTCCCTAGTACTTGCTGAAGCTGTAGTCTGGTAATTTAAATTACAGAAAAAATCTCTAATGTTTATCTTCTACTTTTCCAAAGTTCATCCTGAGTCCAACCTTTTGCTTGAAACAATCATCAGGGAGGAAAGGCCTTTGAATATTTCCTAAAAAGACTTAATTCTCAACACAGAAGGCTCAAGTGTTTGCAAGCATTCAGTTATTGTCTGTAATGCATAAATAGCTTAAAAACATATGCATATTAAATTAATTATAAGAAGGTGCTAAACTCAGTGTTCAATGTCTGTTTGGGATTTGTCTTCAAGGGTTAGTATGTCCAAATGATTTGTCTTGAAAATGAATCTTGTCTATTCAGCTCCACAATAATTATTTTAATAGTAGCAGCCTTTATGTTGTTAGATTTTTAGCTTTCAAAATTAGGGCAATTGCCTTGGGCTATGAATCATCACTGGGGTATTCATGGAAGTCTGTCTGGCTGCTATAGTTTTGACGGCATGCTAGAAAACAAGCTTTGAGAACACGTTCTGTGCAGCAGCATCTTGCCTGCTTTGCATGTGAGCATGTAAAAGTCAAGACTGATAAAACACATACAACCTTGTTAAAGTGTCTACAATGCTGCAGTCCTACTGTGCGTTTGGAAACAGCTTCTCACATCTGGTTAACAACTGTAAAGCTCATTTAACTTTTCACTTGAAAAAAGCCAAAGGAAACTAACATCTGCTGTCTTTTTTTGCTTTGGTTTGGTTTTTTTCCCAGTTAATACAAGCAGAGCTTTACCTTAGTCAGAAAAGAAAATAATATTTACTCTGATTTTCTAAAAATTATAACATCTGCCTATTTCTAGAAACAGATTTAGTCAGGATCCACTGCAGCAGCCTTTTACCATGTTGGTGTAAGGATGTTATGTAAAAATATGCCCCTGAAGTCAATACTGTCTGTCATACCTACATGCTGTAAAGAATTCATGATGGATAAATCCTGCTAACTCAGCTTCCCAGCTAATCTCCTGCTTTCCTGGTAGGAAAAAGTTTATAGTATAGAAGGACAGTGTAATAGATATATGCAATTCAGAGGGTTCTGAACCTGCAGCACAGTGTAAAGAGACTCCTACAGAGCCAGAAAATTATGAGTAGGCTTTATATGAGTGCTGGGTATCCTCTGGGGTTTTATTTCAATAAATACAACTCTTATAGTAGTCTGGAAGAGGCATAAAGCAGCAACTCTGATGCACCATGAGTACTCAGTGTTTGCTGCACCATTATAGCTTCCCTAGTAAGCATTGGGTACAATATACAGCATTTTTAGCCACATAATGTTCTTCAGTGTCGTCTCAGAAACTGATCAGAGCAAAAGGTCCTATTTATTCACAAGGGAAAGTATACTTGCCTGCATACTGTCTTAGAGTGCTGGAAGTCATTTTTGCACAAGCAAACAGGAAAATTAAATTAATTTGTTCATAGACGCTATACATCTGCACTATGAGGTATTATTTGGAACCAGAAGCAGTTCTGGTACAGGGGAGTCCTAGATCCATATTGGAATAAGAAATAGGTCACACACAATGCTCCACTGCTTCTCATGTCTTCCTGTACCACCAAGGGCAAACATGCAGAGAGCCTCCAAAACTGGCCAGTAACCCTAGTGATGTACTATGTGTACGTGCATTGTAATCTGGTGCTGTGGAATTGGACCTCTAACCTTTTGGTCTTTTTTTCTTAGAAATTGCTGCATTCTTCCTAAACAGAAGCTCACTGGTACCCTCAAGTAAAAATGTGCAAAACCGTAATCTGGACTGCTGTTTCAGGATTTGTAGCAGCTGTTTCACTTTAAAGCACATACCAAATCAACAGCCATTTCACAGCATTACGTTGGGAAATTACAGTGTTATTCCCTTGGTAGGAAAAGCTCCTGGTAAACAGCTTCAAATCTTCACAAAGGCCAAAAGAAGATGGAGAATCCCTATCCCCTTTTCCTTTTTTCTGTCATTTGCTTTGATCAGAGCTAGATTCTATTCCCTATATCCTTTGCCCCAAATGGAGACTTGCAATCCTTGCTGTAGACTCTGTAATGCAATCTGTGCTTTCTGATGTAATGAGTAGTCCCATAAGGCTGTAATCAACCTTTTATATTCTGTACTAACACAGTATGAGCAAGAAATTAATGAGCAATCCTTGATGCTTTGGCATCTTTAGTTACACTTCATAATGAAAAGGTAAAGAACTCATGGTGGGAAAGAAGCACCTAAACACCTGTACAATTTTTGGTTAGTATCTCACAAGGCTTAAGGGTCCAAGACCAGGATTTCACTTTCATTTCTTGTTATCTAAAATAGTCACATACAGCTGAGAAAAGGTACTTAGTAAGAAACCAACAATGTACTTGCAGGAGTAAAAACAGGAAAAAAGAGAATATGAAAGAGATGTAAGGAACAGCGTGCAGATGTTTGATGTTTAACTGCTAGGAATAATACAAATCTAATATATCTAATATTGGTATATCTAATTTTAGAAAGTAATGACTGCTTATCTTGGAGTTATTCTATGAATAAATCTATGAAATAGTTCCTATTTTCTGAAATACTATATTGTATATTCTGCTCCGAGAAGCATGAAATAATTTAAGGATATTTTGTATGATATCTGATATAGAAATACTTAACAAAGGGAAGTTACCTTAGTTGAAATAAACCAGAGCAGTCATCCTACCCCACAGTGCCGTGATATTTCCACCATGCACTTACTCCTATGACTTTAGTATGGAGATGAGGAGGAGGTGGTACAGTAAGATGGATATGTGGAAGTCTTGAATGGTTCTCTTGAGATTTTGGGGTTTTTTAATTGTATTCTCCCACTTCGATTCCCTAGGATGTTTATATCTTCTAGTTGACTGCTCTTCACACATTCCTACACATTTTGGCAGTGTCAGGCAGTAGTCCCCCTTACCTGCCAGGGCTGATCTTGAAGGACGGAGGCCTTTCAACCAGCCAGACTTCATTTTACTCTCACTCCCTGTAGCCCGTATCCTGTGCATACATAAAAAAAACCCCAAACTAACCAAAACCAAACAAAAAAACCCAAGATTCAAACACGCAAACACCTAAACAAAAAACAGCAAAACAAACAAACAGAACTAACAAAAAAACCTGAACTCAACAACCAATCCCAAACCACCAGGTTAGGACTTTTGGGGGTTTTTCCCTCTATCTTTTAGATATTTAATGCAAAATAAAATGAGACCCATGTTCCTTACCATTACTTTCCCTTCCAAATTCAGGAATGTAATTCGTTATTCTCACTATGAGTCTTGACAAGAATTTTACTGTACATCATCCATGTGATGTGGGTCCCTTTCACACAATTTCTTTTTGCATATATAGCAAAATTTTCACACATACTGAGGAAAAAAAGTTGGCTTTAACAACTGCTTAGGCAGTTCTTTCTAAAAGAAACAAGTCCATATGCACTCAACAACTGCAACAAAACAATGGTCTCAATTTTCATTGTTAGCATCAGTCCATTTTGTGTTTTCTTTAGAGATCCATATACATTTTCTCTAACCTTTGGAAGAAATAATAATGTCTAGAATTTATGTCCTCAGCTGGAGTTACACCTGTAATGAAAGCTATTGTTTTTTCTTTCTTTTGGCTAGCTGTGTACTAACTTTCTACATCTCATTTTCCTCATCCACCACTTTTTATCTGTTTACCATTTTATAACAATCACATCTTGATATTTTATTTGCACATGTCACATCTGGCATCTACTATACTGCCTTTTTACATTCCTCGCCAGGACTGAGCATACCTCTGCAAGAACAGAAGTCCACTGCCTGCAAATCAATCTCCACAGATTATGTCTTCAACAACACCTCACTGGCATTTGTTTTCCTGTTTTCTAGAATACTAACCATGTCTAAATGCACAAAACAAAAATTATAACGACATCAGCATTAACCTGTAAGGAAAGTTTCTAGTATCCAAAGATGTAGTCGGTGGCTTAGAAACATATCTTTCAACTACAGACAGAACTCAACACACTCAAACTCCTAAATTATATCACAACTAGCAAGATGACCAGTTCTAAGTATATTTCTGGACACGAGCAGGGATCTTGCTTATGGTGATAAATTGTTGGAGTGATACTTGTGCTTTTGGGTTGTGCCCTCTGAAATTCTCAAAAACTGCCTGGTGTGATTCAAGAATAAGGAGTAGGAAAAGGCCATGTGATAAGATAAGAGCGTCAAAGTAGAATGTGAGCAGAAGCCAATGCACTTCCAGATTTAGATACAGAATAGGCTGTAGTGGGACAAAGCAAGTGAGCAAAGCTGCAGACTTATCATCATGTGAATTAAGTTGCATTAACAGGTAAACCAAGAACCTTAATTCTGCTGTCCACATATTTCTTACGTTGCATATCCACCTACCTGGTGCCTCACTATTTTTTTTAATGAAACAACTTATTATTTTGTAGGAAACACATAGATCTCTAACAACCCACTATGATTTAGCTAATTAGTCCCTCAACAAATCCCAGGGAGCAAACAAATTAACCAGCAGTTTCCCCAGTTGAAACCTACAATTTTTCTCTGTTTCTTTGATCACTGTAATTACCAAAGGGATTAATGCTATTGGTGCTGTTGACTGCCTTAAAATGCTCACATGTGGTGTACAAGGTTGTTATATACTAGATGTGTAATTAATAAATTTATTGGGCTAGCTCAGAAAAAGAAAAACTTTTATTTTTCATGGATCCAGGGAGGTAGAAATGGTGAGCTGTCACAGAGGTGAGAATTTTCTTTCTACAGATTTGTTTTGCATTCTTGCAGATGTGACCTTGTTCCCATTTGTTCGCATATACATTTCTGGAATCTTTGCATGGACAGGTTTCCTAACTTATGACCAGTATAACTACCTATACAATGTTGTATACATTGTCCAAACAATGAAACAATGTCCAAAAATGCCACTGTTGTCTCATGGACTTCTGACTAGCAGCTGCAAACCAACAGTACTTGAGCAGATGTAGTGATAAGAAATAATTTTATAAGTGTATTTATGCAGCATTCTCTTATATAGGCCAAATGCAGAAGAAGTGTGCTTCTTCTGTAAATACTGACTAACTGTGACTCCTTTTCCTCTTCTTTTCCTTTTATGTTACTGGATGCAATTTGTATGATTGTACTTTATATCATATTATCTGTGACACTTCACTTTTTTCCTTCAATTTTCCTGAATCTTTTACTTCAGCCGTCACCATTACATCACAGTCTAATCATCCTCCCAGAAACACTGAAAAATATCAACCCAGTCTTGATATTAGGAATGGCCAGGGTCCTGATTCTACTCAGATTAGATCTAAGAGAGCCTTTTAATCAAGATTTCATTGACAGTAATAGACAATCTGGGAAACTGGTATCCACAGAAGAGCAAAGAGTGTTAGCTGCCCATATGACCCTCACTGTGCTGGTGTTACCTCTCTGTGCTGATGGCCATATGGGCAGGTCATTGAGTTTACCATGTTACAGATTTTACACCTCTGCAAATACTGCTAATAATTCTGAATATTTGTAGAAAAAAATTTAAAAAGTGCTCAGTAGCCAGTGGGTTGAATTGCAGACAGGCAACAGTCCAGCAAAGGTAAAAAACCACAATATCTTTTGCTATATTAGAAATTTAGGACAGAGAGTTCTTTATCCCGGGAGCAGGTTTTTCTGATAAACAGCTGAGGAAAGAGTGTGATCTTCCTAATTACTGTTGAGAGTATCCTCACTTTTCTGTTTTGTTAGATACCATTGCCTGGAAAGAAACAATCCTTGAAGTTGTTTCAAGATGTTTTTGTGGTGAGAAGATGTCTGTATACATCATTTTCTGGGGGTAATATATTTAGTATTTTTGTATAACTTTCCATGGATCTATTTATCTGAGCAGGCAATTTTCTGTACAAGAACTATATGGAAGGTTTCAACATCTGCTTGTTACAAAGGACAAAGAGAAAGGAATACTTCTCCCCGCAGAGACTTTAGAAGTTGCAATGTATGCTCACAATTCCTCCCCACATAAGTACACAGAAGATCACTAAAATAATCAGTAGTCTGCATGTTGTCATAGATATGTCCATCTGTGCTTGGGTCAAATCCAATCCACATAATTTTTAGTGGAGTGTGACATCCTTATCTGTAGCACTGGAGATTATGGGGTGTGTAGACTGACAATTTATCTCAAAAATAGAGGTATTTACAAAGCATGTTAAGATTTAGGTGCCCTCATCATAACACTTGGAACTGAAAATAATGATTACATGGCTGTGTGCACAATCTAAGACATAGATTGGTCCTCAGTCTGGAAACTAGAGTTTCTGACATGTCATCAGAGTCTCAAGGGCTATGGCCAGACGACTGTATAATTCACCTGTTTGTTCCTGGTACATTTGTGTACAACAGAGTTAAAAATATATAGATTTCTATATATCTTCTATACCTTTATATATTTATTCTATATATTCTATTTATCTATTTATTCTTTATATATATTCTATACCTTTATATGTTTGGCTGGACAGCCATGGTCTTGTGTTTTTTTGGTTTTTTTTTTTTTGTTTTTTGTTTTTTTGTTTTTGTTTTTTTGTTTTGGTTTTTTTTTTGTTTTTTGTTTTTTTGTCTTTTTGTTTTTTTTTTTAAGAGGTACCTTTCAACAGTTTTATTAGGCAAAACCAAGCCTGGATGATGCCTGAGGGATGAGAAAAGATGCAAGTAGACATTTGGATTTCAATCTTTCATGCAACTGTTGACAACTGAGAGGACCTAGACACCACTTTTTCTTCTTATTGGCTCAAGTTTTCTCCAGCTGTTGGCCATATGCCACATTCCAGAGCTGCTCATTTTTCTGAAATTGATTAATTTTTTTCATGCCATAATACTTTTATTACTTTTTTAGTGTTCTGAATCCATTTTATAAAGAATTCATTCATGCTTAATGATAAAAAAATTCTTTACAGATGGTTTATTTATAAAGATATTAACCTTTATGGATATTGCATGCATGCAGCTCATTTAAGAATTAGGTCAGCTATTTAAATGTCAAACTGCATCCTAGTTGACTGAGTCTTAAATTTTGACTTAAATTAGTAGATCCATACTAGCCTTCGACTTGTACTGAACTTGTGCATGAATTTTACCAGAAGATGATCATTATAATTTTTTATAGAAACAGACAATTTGCCTTTGCATAAGCAAAGTTCTGATGAGATAAATAAAGGCATGATTTGAATATATTTCCCTTTTAAAATAAAGATATATTCTGCTTCATTCATAAATAAAAATATGGTTCTTGTCATTGGGTTTTGGTTGTTGGTTTTTTTCTCTGAACATCCATTAAAAAAAAAAAAGAAAAAATTTAGTAAAGATTATAAATATTATGCAATACACTAATCCAATATGTGTGGAGTGCTTTCTGAAAAAATGATAGTAGCTTCCAATGATGCAAAATCTCTGGTATTTATAGATAATTTACCCTTGACATTTGAATGACTGCCGGTACATTGTTCATAAAGTAAATTCTTCAGTTATTTTTTGGAGATAAAACCACTTCAACTTTTCAATTACCATGAAAGTAGTCTTGCAATTTTCTACAGAAATCTGTTCTGCAACATGAAGTATCCTAAGAGAGGCTGAGTGAAAAATAATCTTTTTCTAATAGACTGTATCAACAAACATCTGAAGAGAAGCAGTTTTAACAAGAGTTCAATTTTTTAGGTCTTTCTATATTATCAATTTGAAAGAGAAGAAGAAAATGCAATTATTTGTTTTTTCCCCCTTCACAACATAAAGGTAAAGGAAATAAGAGTATGATCTTGATATCTTATTGTATTGCAATGGTAGCTGAAGATTTGTAAATAATTGGACATGTAATTCCGGTCTCTTTCTCATTCTATGGTGGATATTTACAATAAGTAAGCAGCTAATTTGGATAATATTAATCACTCTCTTGAGAATTCTCTTATTCTTTCTTTTCAAGGCCTTTTTTAGGGTCTTGTTTCAAGGTCCTTGTTCACTGCCATTGTCCTCTTCCCTAGGTGCCTCTGCTATGACTTCTTTATTCTTCCTTGCACTAAAATCACTACAGAACAAGGAATGCGGAAATCCATGTTGTACAATTCTGGACACAGTTAGAAAAAACTTAAATCCCCTAGGATTGAAAGCACCTTGCTCTGTTATTTACCATGTAGTTCTGTTTCTGAGACCGCACTGAGCATCCCAATCCCAATACTTCCAAATGTCCAAGTATCTGTATTGGTGCCTGGTGTTTTAATGATATCAAATCAAAAGTTATTTTTCTGGAACAACAGAGGAGAAGACACAAACAAAGCACAATATTTCTGTGTCTGATTTCCTTTTCTTTTGCAAAAATTCAGTAACTAGAAGGCTTACCCAGGGTGTGGGAGTTCTGTGGCCAGCTAAGCCTTCAGTCTGAGACACTTAAGCATTGCCTTCCTCTTGAGGGGTGAGTACATGTATCAACAAGTTCGATGTCACTCTTGTGTTCATACCCCTTCCATTTTGCACGTAACTGCCAAATAGCCTATAGTCAGAAAACAAAGACAGGAGTGAACATAATTATCTTGCCTAGTAATGAGCGACTGACTCAAAAAAGTAGACCTAATTTCCAGCCTCTGCTCTTGTTATTTAAGCATCTCATCTAATATCTCTTTTATTTACATTCAAGCAGCTGAGAGCAGTTCTTGTTAATTTCTAAGCAGCAAGACCTTTGAGATTTTCAAGTTACAGGGATATCTTGTGCTTGAAAACAACAGAATATAAACAGAATATGTGGATATGAGAGGTAGATTGCACATGCCATTTAGTGCTTCTGCAAATGTAACATTATGCTCTATTCCAACAAAATGACTTTTCTTGTGTATTTTTGTAATAACTGTGTATTATTTATAAGATAATTTTTGTAGGGTTCCTTTTTTTTATTCTTTAGGAAAGCTCTTCTTTCAAAACATTTAGGATGTATGAGTGATTCTTAACATGACATGTTAAGAAGATGTGATTTCAAATTATATCATTAAAGAAAAATATTTATATTCATGGTACACAAACATAAACATATATTTATGTTTCCAGACTGAGGACCAATCTATGTCTTAGATTGTACACACAGCCATGCAATCATTATTTTCATGCTTGTTTTCTCCCTAAGCATGAATTTCAGAATGCATCTCTTTAAAAATATAATCATATTTTCTAGTAATACTGTCATATATCTGTAAAGGGATGAGAAATAAAAGAAAAATATGAAAGTCTGAAAAGATCAACATATTTCCAGGTGAAGGCAAGCTGATTGTGCTAGAAGTCACATCACTAGACGTTTGTTTGGGTGGGTTTATTTTCCAGTCAGATTCATGCTCATAACTCTGGTTTCTGTTACCTAAGCAATACATTTCAGTGCATTGGCTGTTTTTATGATTTTGTGGTGTGAAAGTTAGGCTGATGATAAAGACCTCAAAGGAGTTCACTTCCTTGCTCTGAGTTCTCAATGATCCCAGAAAATTTGCTAGCCCCTAGACCAATTGCAATATTTCTTGCTTATTCTCATCTACAGGAATAAGGAATATTCAGAAAATAAGGAACATACTTCTTATATACTCATTTATTAATGTAAGGACTATAGAGGTTGATGGATTATCAAGAGCAATTTTGCTGAGCAGTGTATGCATAAAGAATTCACATATGAAATATGAATTCCTACATTTAAAAGTTTCTTAAATCTGAACTGATTTTTTGTGGCACTTGGGTTAATATTATATCTTGTTTTGTTAACAGCATCTTTACATTTTTTCTTAGCTTTATTTTCTACAACTGATAATATCCTTGCCTAGTTTTCTAAGGAACACGTCCTTTTTTAAACTTAATGACAAATAGAATGAATTCCCTGTATAATCCAATTACTTAAAGCTCATTCAGAGAAGCTCAGACAATGGAGAGAGCTTAAACTTGCTGAAACCTCAAGAAGCTGACTGTGTGCTATACAAAGTGCTGGCTGGTAAATAATGCAAGTGATGCCAAAAGGACCTTTCTCTCTCAAATAAAAGATAGTACCTTTTAGAAAGTAGAATATTTTGCAAAGAAGACCTTGCATTTATACTTCTGGTGTCATTGTAAGATTTTAGTGATGCCTTCAGGAAGAGAGACAAACAGGAGGTGAAGGTACTTCTAAAAAGCTATGTTCTACTCAGAGGTAATATTCAGCTAATTGGCTCAGCTTCTGTGTTAGAAATTTAGCACCACTAAAGGTTTTTGTTTTCATTACTGGCTATTTAAATGTTTTTCTGTTGAGCCAGGTTAGAAAGCTTGCACTTCTGCTTATGCTCACAAAAGAAAAGAATGTTTTTCAAAAGTTTGTTTTCAGGATGCTGCTGCATAGTCGATCCCAAAAAACAACTCTGGAGATAACAGACTAAGAGAGGACTAACCCATTCAATCCTACAAGGTCTCAGGAAGCCATTACTTCCTCTGTATAAACAGAAGGAACTACAAAAATGCAGCGTCATCTGATCAGTTTCTCACATCTAAGTTGACACTTTAGTTACAGCATTTTACTAAATGTCACTTCCATCTTTTTCTCTGGTAGTCTCTAGAATGTTCTGCTTCAAGCTGTGTTTGGTAAAGAATATTCTTACTGGGTGCATATACTGGGCACATATATATACTGAATATTCTTACTAACTGGATTTTACTACAAATACATAGCATCTGCTAAGTTTCTAAACAAATCTCAGCAAAACAGGGATATAAAGGAGGATGCTAAGCCTGCAGGTTAGAGACTAACCACACAGGTTGGGAGGTGTGACTGAAATGCTAAAAATGGACTATAACCCTACTTCAGACTTAGCTGGACTTTCAAATGTTCCTTTCAGACTAATAGTGGAACTTAGATATTCAAGAGAAGAATTAGTCCCTTCTTTTTTCTAAATAAATATGTTCTGAAAATGAAAAGCAACAAACTCTGTTTCTGAGGGATCTACATGTTTAAACAGCTGGATGTGCAGTGAACATGAAACCACCTAAACCAAAATTTTGCTTTAATACTATACATATTTTAACCTATGCTGATCAGTTTTTATTAAATGTGTGCTTCTTAATATAGATGTATAATACATTTTCAGTAAATTTAATATGGTCTTTACACCATCTCTGTAAAGTTACTTACTTTAAAAAAAAACACAAACTAAAAGTTGAGCATTCAGTGTCTCCAGGTCTAAAGCACTTTTTACTGTAAAATTTTAAATGTTTATAAATTTTAATTAAAGTCTATTAATTCAATTATATTAGAATTTAAATAAAACTTAAATTTTAAGATACAGAACACTTTTGACAGCTTTTATGATTTTAGTTGCTCTTCATTGTTAATGGAGACATTTAGTGCTCCTTCAGCAGAAATATCCATCTTTTCCCTTGGATGCACAAAGGATTGCTGAACTGCATATAGATACATCTGACATAAAAATAATATAAGGGTAAATAATGGTATTTCATTACCGGCTAAGTAAAAAAAAAAAAAAAAAGAAAGAGGCATATTTGATTACAGACAATGTCTGTGCTGCTACCGAAATCATGACTGTACCAGACAGATGTAATTTTTAAAAGAATTTAACTAGTCTGAGCGACATAGTGGTGAAAGACTTCATGGCTCTGGAATCACNGGTAAATGATGGTATTTCATTACCGGCTAAGTAAAAAAAAAAAAAAAAGAAAGAGGCATATTTGATTACAGAACATGTCTGTGCTGCTACCGAAATCATGACTGTACCAGACAGATGTAATTTTTAAAAGAATTTAACTAGTCTGAGCGACATAGTGGTGAAAGACTTCATGGCTCTGGAATCACCATGGCTGAGCAAACTTGAAATCCATCTTGGATAAGAGTATGGTTAGCTAGTTTATGTTGAGGTCAGTGCATCACGTCATCTCTGCTACTGTTTGCCCAAAGCACATAAGACAAATAACCATCGGAAAACACCTGGGTGTTCTCCTTACACTTTTGGAGTTTTGATATAACTTAAGCTTGAGAAGTCCTTTCAAACATGAGAAGATGTGGACATCTTATTTTGGAAAAATTATTTTAAACTTTTCCCACTTAAGTTAGTTCCTTCCTCTGCGCAGCACTCACGCATGCTAAGACAAACATTTTTTTTCCAGATCTGCTGGAATCAGTTATCCTCTCCTATTTATTTTTATAAGCTTTCTGCTACGGGCTCAATGGCTCCTTTCAGTATCTCCTGTGAAATTATATTAATTCCAATGGGTAAGAGAAGAACTAAGTCTGTAGACAGAAGAATATTGGGGTTCAGCCTAAGAAGCTTCAGTGGATTTATCTTTCAACCAACTTCTGCTGATATGTAAAGATTTTGTGAAAGAATAATTCTTCAATGTTACCACAATAGTACTTAATAAAGTGGAGTAATTCCAACAGGGTGAAGTAGTTTCAAGACAAATTTTATCAGAATATTTTAGCTGACACAGTTACTCTCCTGCAGATTTTTCCTGGTGAACAATTTTGAAATGCCTGCTTTTAATCTAAATAAAATCAAGCTTTATTAGAAATGTGAGAAAATGTAAACAAGTATCACAAAAAAGAAAACCTGTCTGTCCCTAGACAAGTCTGGAAAGCACTAAGAAACAGAATTTTCTGTTGCCATATCTTACTACAACGTGTTCTTAGTGAAGGATAAAGTCCTTATGAAATAGAGGCATTCAAGGAGTTGCTACATGTGACAGAACAGTTTCCATCTACCCAGTGCTCAAGATGAGAACCATAAATTTAGATACAGACTTCCAGACTCTCTTCCACACATTTTCCTGAGTTAAAAATGGGCCTCAGAATAATGGAGGCTTGCTCTTTGAGATCATACAGGAATTGACGGGATGCTGAGAAAGACTGCATCATGCTAAAGCATATATGGCGTCCCATCAGCAGATATTTCTTCTGCACAATTTGCTGAATTATTGGTAATTTTGGGCTGAAGTACAGTTGTATTCTTTCGAGACAGAGATACACATACAGGGGTGTGATTCAGCACTGCAATTTGAAGTGTTTAATGGAATACAATGGAAATCAGGGAATGAAAGGAGAGGGATGAAGGTACATTTACTTCCTTCAGTTTTGTGTGGCTTTTTAAAAGTGAAGTTACTTAATTTAATTAATTGAATTTAATTCTTAATTTTAATTTTATTCAATTAATTTAATTACCTTGCTTATTTCACAGAAGGAAATGCTGTGATAATTTTAAAAATTGTAAGAAAATATGTGGTGTCTGCAGGTATTTTTATTTTCTTCTACTTTACCCTATATACAGTATTTCAAGAATGGCAAGTATCGCCTTTCTCTTGACAGTCCAGGCTTCTCTCGCAAAGACTAATGAGATATTTGCCAAGATAATGTGCCATGCTTGATGTCAAGTGAGCCAGTCAGAACAAATCACTTCATCTGTAATAAGTTATTTATGATATTCATACATATGCCATTTCTGTTTGCTTTGCTTTCTGTCCTGCTGGAAATTTAATTCAGTTATAACTACCACAATAGTTAGCAGTGTGTGATGTAACCTTTCTTTCCCATTCATTTTGTATCTTCAATATGTAGGGACATCTTTCAAATGTCTACCCATTCTTTCAGATACAGTTTGGCTTCAGAGAGGAACAGGAGGAACAGTGACCATGATCTGACAGAAGTGTCCACTGCTTTCCTTGAAACTCTTTCTGTTGTCAAAACTGAGGTGTATAGGCTGAGTAGTTACTGGAAAGGAAGGACACCAAAGGTGTTTAGATTGAATTATTCCTTATTGTACTGCTTCTGTGTATTGACAGTGTGCCAGACTTCTCTTAGGGCATGGCTCAGCACTTCCATCATGGTTACATATGCTACAATTTCCTTCTCTGGTTAATTCCTTTTCCTTTGTTTCATGCTTTATCTTTTTCCTTTCATTTTTCCTTTCCTTAATTTTCAAATAGAGTCTCTGAACACCATCTAGCAGAAAAGAGGCAAAGGTGTAGTGGAAGAAAGAGCCTCTCAGAGGGCTGCTGAGTGACATGGAAATGCACATGGCATTTATGCATTTCCCTTTATTTCTCTATATAACAGCTATTCATCAGTAGATACTATGCTGAAAGTAATTTTGATATAAATACAAAATTAAAATTATACTTTATATTGTCATTTTACATTCTTCTTTTGTATTATTTTAATTAAATCCAAAGGTTGTCAAGCATGTCATGTTCAATTATTTACTTACATATCACATAGCTTTACTTAATTCATGTCTCATGTAAGTATTTAATGCAATGATTATGAAAGGCTTAAATGTGATGTTTGTGAACATAGAATTAGCGTGAGTGCAAGTCTAATTAAGGTTGCATCATGTGTTAACTTAATTTTTACTCATGTTTTCATGAACAACCTTTAAAATATGGGCATTATATATGCCCCAGAGAACTGGGTTTCTCTTCAGCATACATATTTTAATCAAGTATTCCTGTCCTGAGAAAGTATAATAGGCAAAGTCTATACTGAAGAGTGCGCATTCCAGTTCCAAATGAAGAGTGGAAACTCCTATATTTCCGCATTTATTCTGTATATGATTAATCATGCATGAAAACAAACTCCCTAAATGGAAATGAGTCCATTTACTCATCTCGCTGTGACTTTTAATAAAGACAAGTCTTGTGTTTCTGATAGCAATTTAGAAAGAGCAGCACAAATGAGCGAAATTTAGTGAATACTGCCAAGTGTTGAGCTCAGACAAGAATACAGTGGTTTTATAGCATAACAGTAGTAGGTGGTACATGAAAATGATGGTGTACTGCTGTAGGTCATGCATACTGAGACTCTTGGGGTTCCACAAGTTGTACCTGGACCCACACTTCACTCCTAAAGTAGGCGATCGAGCATTTGGCTACATTTAAAAGTAACTTGCAGATAATACATAATACATCAGGGATTTACTAGTTTTACTACAGATTTTTACAGCAAAGAAAAAGGTGGCTATTCTTTCTTCCTTTAAAGGGACACATGCCTTTCTGTGTATCTGCACTAAGCTTTCTGGCCCATTCCTTCATTTCTTTTAGGAAAACGGGTTCAACCTTGTCTCTGAAGTCTTTGTAAGGATCTTTCCCATACCAAAGAGAATTTGGAAAGCGCTCTGTCATGCTGGTTTTTCTAAAGTTTGAGTAATTTTTTTCTGTGGTTTTATTTTCTCTCATACGGAACACAAAATTTAAAGAAAGGTCAAAGCCAGAAATATGCCTTCATGTACAGATTTTCACTAATCACTTGATCCTGAGGAACTAGATGTTTAATCAGAAGTGTATGTGTCTGTGTGTGGGGGTAGGGAATTAAACAAGAGTCTGGCAGCAGAGGCTTTTAGTAAAGCACCCCTCAGTACTTGTTTCAAGTTACAGAGCTGATGGTTGATGGTAGCAGATTTAAGGCCGTACCAGATGAGACAGAGCTGATATACAGGAGCAGTTAATTAAATAAATGTGGTCTTCTGAAACAGCTCACTATCACTTGAATTCTGTTTCCAGTGTGAAATCTGAAGCATGTTTAGAGGTAGATGGCTCTTCCAGGGGAGAATTTAGCAATAGGTTTGCTTCAATTTGTCTGACCCATCTTGTCTCTCTAAGAGTATGTAATGACAGTACCACAAATAGTAGTTGTGAAGTACACCTTCTACTAAAAACTTTCGTTGTCATGATACATGTTTTGTCTGGTGACATTTGTCACTATTTGATCCTTTTAGTGACTGTTTTAATGAGTCAGCAAACCCTCAGCAGTTGCAAAATCTTGATTTGCTTTTAGTGGTTGCCTTATTGTAATCATTGATTCAGTAAAAGTAGGATAAACAGAATTTTTAAAAAATCTGTAATTTAGGTGATAAGAATGAACGAAGTGATGTATGGTTGAGGACTTTTAATAGGTTGTATCTCAAGTGGATCAGAATTGATGTTGCCCTGGTGTCAGGGAGGGGGTGGCACTTAGTGCAGTGTGGGCATGGCCAAGTTGGTATTCTGTACCAGACACATCATCACTGAGTGGCCTGTTTTCACGAAGAAAAAGTGCACCAAAAGTGTGGTTTTGCCTCTTCCTCTCCAGCAGGAAGGTCTTGACACCAGAGCCTTCAACAACTGCTGGTCCCCCTCCTATTTTCTCCAGAGCATAGCTAAAAGACATGTTGCTGAAAGGAAAGAAGAAAAAATGCAAATTGTCATTAGTATGGAACTGACAGCATGGGCATGGTTCTGATTCCATTGCTTTGAGCTTTCAGTAAATTGTTATCTTGATGCGTAGTCTCTGCTTTTGTCTTTTCCTTACTGCAAAGGGTGGTGAAGGGGAGTGGCTTATTTGGAGTTTATTTTCTGGCTGATATAGAAACCAGCACAATAGAAAAACTGGCTCTCATTAAAGATCAATATTTTGGGGAAAACTCAGAAAGAAAAGCCTACCTGATATTATAGAAATATAACGACATCCTTTGTGATAAAAAATGGTAAAAGAATATGTGATGTCTTTCTGCATGGAGCATGAAGAGAAGCAATTTTAATTATGCACACATATTTTAAAAGACAATACATTATTTTTTTTAAAAAGACATCTTCATTGTCTTTAAATATAGGAATGAGCAAAAAGCATACTGTGCAGTAGGTCTGATCATTTAATTCTGCTTCTTTATCCCCATGCAAAAATGAAGTTGTGAGGACAGCCTCTTAGAAGGGAGAAAGATCTTTGGAAAATAGTTTTGCAAGAAGTCAGATCATCTTCTCCCAAAGTGTTACTGACATTTCCTAATGTCTGAAAATAACGTTTGTATTTTTTTGAAAATATTAATATCTATACACATTTCATAACTACTTACTGTAGTGGTTTGACCTTGTCTAAGTGCCAGGTGCCACGTGCTCTAACACTCCCTTTCTCAGTAGGACAGGGGAGAGCAAAATTAGATGGAAAACAACTAGTAGGTTGAGATAAG
>VYXF01003011.1:42102-58094 GCA_013397295.1 Polioptila caerulea
GGGAAATAAACTCTATCTCAGTCAGACCTAATACACATACAAAATGTGCTCAACATAGCAGCACAATTATGGGAATGATACAACAAGATTATGGTACCATCTTCTCAGTTAAGTCTAACTTATGATAATTTAGCAACATTGTTGCTGGCACTAAAAATACTATTTATTGGTAAAATAGATATACTTGGAAGAAATTATTGAGTTTTTAAACATTTTGTGAATATTAGGGAAAATACTAGTATACATAAAAGGCTATGTATACATAAATGAGTATAACTGTAAACTGAACTTCATTTACTCATTCCTCTTCAATTAAATGCTAGCATTAGTTAGAATCACAGTTCATTATAGGCAAAACAAAATTCTTACCTCACTTCCTCTTTTCAGAGAGGTTTAAAGACCTTATTGCTGCTGATGGTTTATGGCATTTGGCAAAACTTTCTTTTTTTCCTTTCATGTTAATGTGTACTAGAAGTTAATGTTTGTCAAGCCTCCATTTTCAGAGTTTATATGCACCAGAAGCATGCTGACTTAGCATTAGTTTTGCATACAATTAATTTGTATTAGCAGACGCTAATGCTACAGCCTAGTCAGTACTGCAAGTCTGTTAAGTCTGAACCAGATCTAGGCTCATTGACTTTGGAAAGATTCCCACAGACTGAACATAAGCCATGCTCAAGCTGCTGCTGATTATACCTTAAAGATATGCCAAAATCTTACACCACTGATAAAAAAACCACCATCTTGTAAGAGACATCCAGGCAGTTAGAATTTAAGTTGTCTGTGTGCTTTTATTGAAATACAGATTATGTCACAGAGCCTCTATCTTGCTATGATTTCAGGAGTCCTTATTACCTTCCATCAAAATACCCCAAGGTCTTTGAAAGCACTGATGTAATCTGTGTTTCAAACAATGAGCAGAAAAGAAGCTTCAGTCATTAATTAGCAATTAGTTTTGACCACAAGCTGTAGAGGTGATCTCGGGCTTGAGTTCCAAAGGAGGAATCAAGGATCTTTGTGCTGATTTTTACCTAAGTTAATAATAAAGCCGCAGCTCTCAGAGCTGGGATTGGGCACATCTCCCATCTTCTCAAGAGCTCACAGGGTTAGCCAAGGTACACAGATCTGTAAAAGCTAGCTACCATCTCAGACAAAAGCAAAAGCATTTTAATTGGGATTTTGTTGACCATTTAAATTATTTTTTTTGTTGGGTTGTTGGGGTTTCTTTTCTTTCTGGTTGTTTACTATGGAGATGTTTAGAGAGGAGCCTACTGACATACTCTGGCATTTCCCTACTGTAGCTGGGTAAAATCTGGAATTAGGGATGCTTAAAAAAAAGAAAATAAATAGAAAATAAATGTTAACCACACTTTTTCAGATTTTAGTTATGATCAATTTTGAATCTGAGTCATAGGGTAGGGAGATATTCCCAAGACTGCCTATCCGTTAATACATATGAACCAAGATTTATAGAGCTATAACTTGAAATAGTGCAATAATCTTTTAATATTTTTATTCTCTTATTTACCTTTCTTTCTTTCATTCTCCAACAGAATACTAGCTCATCATCTGTTAGTCTCTTATGTACTATAAAAATCAAGTCTAGAGTTTTCACTCCACTATATAAATTATAGCTACATAGATGTGACTGTAGTTGACTTCAGTGACATCGTTTCCATTTAAAACTTGTGTGAGGAAGAACAGTCAGACCTTTTTTTGTGTGCTAAAGAGAAATCTTCACTTCCTTTTACACAGCAAGAAGATCATGCTATATCTTTTTTTTATTCCCAAAGTCCTTCTCATAATCAGACTTCTATATTTTCTTAGTCACAGGTGTTTTCCATTCAAGGAGAAACAAAAATAATGAATTCAATCTGTACAGAAAATAGAATTAAGTAGAACTGAACTAGTCTTTTGGTAATAACTTTTCTGGATGATACTACTGGCATGATTTCAATGAATTAGTCCTGCTTGAATTTGTAGCTGTGACTTTATATGACTTTATATTTTCTGATGTGGCCTTTTCAGATTTTATGTTCTGGCTTATCTCTCATCATGTTCTCTGAACTTAACCATTCATGGGGACAGACTATCATTATTTAACTCTGAGAGTCCATGTAACAGTCAGCTCAAATACAGCAGTTATGACTTTTTAGAAGTATTATGTGGTATAGGTGATTAGGACAAGGGCATACATGTTGTCACTGAATATAAATGCTTGAGGAACAGTAATTAATTGAGGAACTTTAATTAAGAAATAGATCCTAAAATCCACAAATAATTTATATATATATATATATATACATATACATANGAGTTGAAGAAAATATACTGAAGTGTACTAGGAGGTGGTGATTCATAACTAATTGTCTCAGAATTGTTTGTTAATAAATTTTTCAGTCTTTAAATGAAAGCATGCTACAAGCAAATATTTTTTTTCTATTTGTTTTTCCTCATTGATGCAAAACAGTCACAGCCTAGCCCTACTCCAAATGTAAATAGAATAGGCATTCCAGGAAGAGAGATAATAGTTTTAATTTTCTCAGAGTCATAAAGAAATTGGAGTCAAATGTAAATTTCAATACTACAATGCTTATTGCTATATGATATAATTAAAATGCATTCCACTCTAAATAAACTGTATCTAGTACCTCATAGGCAAATACTGCTTTAATCATAGTATTTCATTATACACAATATATAATATATATAATGAAGTATATTCATTACTTTCATAAGGTAGTTTTATGCCAACATATACTGTTACTAACAGCTGGTGAATATGTCTATTTCATAATTAAACAAGAAATTCCATTTTTTAGGAAAAATATATAACTATGAAGCTTATAGTACGTCTCTTGTAGTAAGGCAGCATCAGTGCTGCACAAATTGAAATGAATAGTTGCATGAAAGAACCTCAAGTCCTGCTCCTCAAAGCTAGCACTTCTGTGAGGATGCCATATGCCTACACTCTGTTCTTTCTAGAGCAAACAACTAATCATTAAGATTTATGAACTCTTTTAGTCTTACAATACAGGGAAAGAAAATGCTTAGAAGCTTCAGCTAGAATGATCCATTAGCTTGTGAAACTTCTTAAGAACAAAAGATGGAAATTAATCATGCTAGAGGATTATTTTTTATAATTTTGCTCTAAAGATTTGAAACTGCTCACCAGCAAATATTTTATTAATTTTTCGTTATTTTTCTTAGGCATTTATCTCCTAACATGCAATATTTATTAGTTCTTTTATACAAGAGAGTACACATTTGCTGCGTATTGGGAGTTCACTCATATTTGTAAAATATAAATACTTGTGATATTTGACTCTGAAAGATGGTATCACAGTGTTTGAGAGCAGAAGGAAACATAAGGAGAGAAAATATTAATCTTTTAAATTTTAGGTAATTTTAATTG
This sequence comes from Polioptila caerulea, assembly GCA_013397295.1. NCBI lineage: Eukaryota > Metazoa > Chordata > Aves > Passeriformes > Certhiidae > Polioptila > Polioptila caerulea. The sequence goes on from VYXF01003011.1 coordinate 45,518, forward strand.
GTTTAAAACTTTTTTTAAATTTCCATCCAAAATTATATAATAATTCCTTTCGATTTATTGATATTTTTAGTTTATCTCTTCAGCTTTGTTCTCTTCAGATTTTGCCTCTGTTTTTTTTAGTTTTTGCTTGCAGCCAAGGAAGAAGATGAATACTTCTTTCCAATTTAATTATTAAATAGCACTCAGAAAAGACAGTTATCTTTTCCTTATTTTCTGAAGTGTGGAGCACCATGGCCTTAAGTACTGCAAGGAAGCACAGAGGCATTTTTGCAGCTTCAGGTCCATGGGGTCGTGCCTGCTCTACAAAAAGGAAAGAAAAACACTAGGGAAGGAGTGGGAAGAAAGAAGAAGAGACAGGTCATTAGCTGGGTTTGGGAGGAGATCCTGCAGCAGAACCCACCCAGCAATTTCCAGTATGCTGGGAAGCTTGGGGGGCACCAGCCTGGTCGTTACCTCAAGGTCTAGGAGAGTCTTGTAGTGAGAGCTGGTGTCTCCTTGGAAAAGGACATTGTGCACTCCTGTGCATCCTGAGGAGAATGCACTTTGTACAAGCTTTTAATTTCAGTGGTATGCATTAATTTCAAAATTATGCAGATGTCCTTCCTTCTTTATAAAAGTTCATTAGGTAGAAGACAAGCCTCAAACCCCTTCAGTATGTGATGTAACTGAACAGTTCAGAAAAAATGCCATTTTAAAAATGAAAGTCATGCCAAAACATTTGGCTTTATATTCCCATTTTACAACATGTATCTTTATAATACTTAATCTAAATTACTCTCTCAGCAAATGGATACAGTAGTCTGATTCTGACCTAATAATGAAGCAAAACTGGAACTGATCTCCTCGAGTGTTTTGGTAGAAATCCATAATATTAATAAAAAATCAAAACCATATTTCAGGCAATTACTTAGTCTGGCTAAGAATTAGTAAAAAAGTTCTTTTGTCTTTCATAGAAGGAGAAACTGTTTATTACGGCAAGATTTCCCAGACAATCTCCACTTGGACTACTTATAGTGTATCAGAGAAACTATTATATAAAACAATTTTTTTTCATAACCCTAATACCACATAAAAGTAAAGAATAAAGCACTAGTTACAAGAACAAAAAAGGAAATTGTGTGCTGTTTCACCAGCCATTTTCCCCCTTCCACAATGGAGTGAAGGGGCTTTGATGAAAAATGTAGCTTAGTGCATAAGAAGAGGATGTTACTCATTACTCATTCCAGCTGAAATGCAGCCTTCTGACAGATTTTTAATGTATGCAAAAGAAAAAAACAGTGTTCTCATTCTTATCAAACACGAAAGTTACATTTAGCTTGGAAAAGGATGTGAAATCAACAGCAAAAAAAAATTGCTGTTTTTTTGAAAGTAAAGCATATCACATGGGATAAAATAGGATTGAGCATTTTTTTCTGCTGGTTTTATTTATAGCTGAAGTATTTTGTTAATAGAATGTGCCTATTTTTCCACCAGTAATTTATTCATTCTTTATCACTTTCAGGACTTTTTTGTTTTTGTGGCAGCAAGACATTCAGTGTTCCTAACTGAGTAAGCATAGCAAGGGTAAAAAGTGACATTTATGACATTTAGTTGTAGATCAGGATTGTGATGTTTTTTCTAGATGATGAAGTAGGGCTGTGTTGTGCTACTACACAATCTTAGCTAGAGCTCTTTGCCTTTTTTCAGGTTTACAGTGGAAGACATTTAATGACACATTGTCAGGTTACATCACATTGTTGTCAAAATTAGAGCTTTTATGCTCCCTGCCTCAGGAGGAATATCTCCTTGGTATTTCAGAAGTGTACAACAGAATGGGCAACAATGGATAGAAAAGAACAGGGCAGGTTCTCCGTCACATTAAAAGAAGGAAATGTTCAAGAGCTGAGGCTATGCTACATAGACAAAATATAAGAACATTACATGTCAAAGTATCCTGTCTATTTCTGCTACCACAAGCCTGGAGTTCATAAGCCTTAAGGTGACTTGAGTTCATGAAGTATTCTTGCATAAGAACACCTGGATATCTTCCACAATAGATTCAGAATAATTTTTCTATTTCTTGTGCATTAATGTTCTGTTGAGGAACAGGGTTCACTTCAGCCACAAATTGATGTTCATATTACAATTAAATTACGATATTTAATAACACAGTACCATTATACAGGCCTGCTTAATGGTAATGAAGGTTTTTCCTGGAGAAGTATTTCCCAGGAAATTTCCCTTTCATTTGCTTTGGAATGACAGGATTATTTTAAACTTTAAAAATTTAGTGCATAAAGAGTATTTCTTCATTTGAAGCCAGATCTGAAAGCATGTTTTCAGTTGACGTGACCATAAACTTTTCTGATTTTCCCTCCACTCTGGACTAGATGAATAATAAATATACAATCTTCTCTTGTTTCTTCTAGAAAGGCTGTAAATTATAAAAAAAAGCAGGTCCAAATCCAGTGGAACTGGTACCTTTCTTCTTTCTCCTGACAACTTTTGGTTTCTATAAAAGAAAAAAAAAGTAAAAGGTAGAAAAATAATAAGGGGAACTTAATTTAGAAATTATATGATTTCATCTGTCATTGCGAGGGGATTGTACTAAATGTGTGGTAAAACAAGCATTCAGTAGGGAAAGGATACAATCCAGAGTGACACTGATAGGCTTGAGACTCAGGTCTCTGGAAAGGTTCTCTCATGAACCTCAAGAAAGCCAAGCACAAGGTCCTGCACCATGATCAGGACAATTGTGAACATAATACAGGCTGGGAAAAGCATCCCTGATGAGAAGGACATGACCCAGCCATGGGCACTCCCAGCCCAGAGAGCCAAACGTGTCCTGGGCTGCATCCAGAGCAGCGTGGGCAGCAGGGGAGGGAGGGAATTCTGCCCCTCTGCTCTGCCCTTGTGCCTGGAGTACTGTATGCAGCCCTGGGCTCCTCAGAATGAAAGGGACATGGGCCTATTGAAGTGAGTCCAGAGGAGAGCTGTGAAGATAATCTGAGGCTAGAGCACCTTTACTATGAAGAAAAGCTGCAAGACCTGTTCAGCCAGAGAAAAAAGGGTTCAGAAAGACCCTATAGCAGCCTTACAGTACCTGAAAGGGACAAGAAAGCCAGAGAGGGAAGCCCCTGGAAGTGTTTGAGGCCAGGTCAGATGGGGCTTTGACCAAACTGATCTACTGGCAGGATGGTTTAAAGTAGATTACCTTTTAGGTATTTGACCTTCCTAACTTAAACTACTTTATTATTCTACGTAATTCTGATATATTGCAACCCTACATTCACCTGTTTATTATTTCTTTGGGTTACTTAAATGGAGATTTACAGTGTTTTTCTCTCACTTCAGTGTGCTAACTTCTTCCCACATGGCATGAAAACCTCTCTCTGCATTTCTGTACACAATTTCATTAAAAAAAAAAAATCTTTAAAATTAGTATGCCTTTGTTTTTTGGCAGGAAACTTCAATAGTAATTTGGCAGAAAAATCTCTGATTATGGTACACACATTTCTCTCTCTTCTTTAGCCCATTCCTGCTCTAGAGTTGGCTGGTTTGGACAACTCATTTGTGGAATGAATGGTGCATATGATAAAGTGTCTCGGTTTGACTTTATTGAATAGTTTTGTGGTATTGACATGTGAGTGAACCAATGAGAAGGGCTGATACGCCTTCGTGAAAACATACTTTTAGGTGAGATTCCAGAAATTGCTTTTTTAGTTTCTGGTGGGGGAGAGGTAAGAGGCCTGGCCCGGCTTCTTCCCACGGCCGAGCCGAGTTCCTTTCCCCCCTTGCCGTGCCCTGGCACTCCTGGCCAGACAAAGCAGGGAGGAGAGGGAGAGCGAGCCAAGGCCGGCTGTGCTCAGCAGCTGCCCACAGGAGCCCTGCCCAGCCCCGGGAGCAGCCACGGCCACGGCTGGGCAGGGAGGGGCTGGGCCGGCTCCAGCCCCCAGGCAGGAGAAGGGAAGCTGGAGAGATCTGAGCTGCTTTCTTCAGCTCTTTAACCTGTGCAGAGTGACCCACAGCTGGAACTGAAACCACAGCCGGCCTCTGGAGATCCTGGCACAGCTCCAGCACAGCTGCAATTCCTCACCTGACTGCTCTGGCCGGGCTGCTGCCCTCTGTCAACCCTTTCAGTGCAAATGAGTCCATCCAGGCCTCATTCTCCCCTGGAGGAAAGACAAGGACAAAGAGAGAGAACACATAAAGAGACCACATGAAGACATCAAGGTCAGTCAAGAAGGAGTAAAGTTCCAGAGGAAAGGAGTATGGGAAATTGCTTTCAAGCTGAAAATCTTGTAATCTATGGTGATTGACTGTAATGGGTTGAAGTATTTCCTTTAAACCATAGAGAAGTATGGGGAGCTGGGAAGTTCAAGTTGTAAACCTGAGCAAAGGAATGCAGTGTTGAAGTGAGCCAGTGTTGAAGTGTCTGTGATTCCATGAGAAGTTTGAACAGAGAGATGAAGTGATTCTCTTTCTCCCTGAGAGAAGAAGAAGAAGAAGAAGGAGAAGAAGAAGAAAAAGAAGAAAAAGAAGAAGAAGAAGAAGTAAAAAAGGAAAAAGAAGAAAAAGAAGAAGAGGAAGAAGAGGAAGAAGAGAATCTCTGTTCCATGGAATGAAGATGATCTCAAAGATTGATAAAGAGAACCTTTGCTTTGAACAGTCTATTTTTAAAAATAAACCTCATACTTCTGTGTGGCCCAGAGGCACAGCTGTAAAAGGGACTGTGAACACTGGGAGGAGCTTCATGGATGTGGATTTTCCGGGCGGGAATTATTCATGAAGATTGACACCACAAGAGAACTGTTTTCTTGTGTGAGAAGTTTCCATAGCAAACATGAGAAGCTTCCCTCCCTAAGTGAACTGAAAAAAAGACTATTTTAGAAGTTAAAAACTGACTGAAATTTCTGAGTGTTGTTTTCCGTATGTTGTCAGTCAGAAAGAAAGNTAGTGTGAGTTAATAAATTTTTATTACTTTTAACCTTAATCCTGCTTTGCTCTTGATTGGAAAATTCCAAATTCCAAATTAGCGATCCTAAACCATGACACAAAGCTCATCATGTTGTTCATTAAGAAGTTATGTTTCCCCTGACTGTTTCCCCAGTAAAATTAGAGTTGTCTTTCTGGAGTCATGTCTCCAGTAAAAATTTTTTTTGTGACTTTAGACAACTCTGTGTTAAAGTGAACACGGATATATAATTTTCATGGTTATTGACAGGGATCCTAAGATGGAGTCTAAATATTTAGATTTCTCTATTGAATAGAAGATAATATTTGATTTGGTTATTGGCTGAGGTTTTTTTGAGTCAGTATTTTATGACTATCATTTCCAAAAAGTGGTTTAAGAATCCCTCGTCTCCTCAAATTCCTTGGCTTTCAGGATTTTGGCTCCTGTGGCTACAGTGGACTCTCTGGAACTCCTGAGTGACCTAGATCCTTCTTGAAAAACCAGAAGACTTAAAGTTCCTGGGAAAGAGCTTCCTTATCCTTACTAGGTTATAGCTATAGACTGAGTTCTATGAAACACACACACACACACAAACACACACACACACACACACATACACACACACATACACAAAGAAAATCTGTGGACAAATTCGATCGAAATGACAAAATACTGAAATAAATCCCTTGCAAACTAGAAACACCATTTTTCATCTAAGTCTGTCTTGAAAAACTACTTTAATGGATGGGTAATCCCACTGCGAGATGAAATTCAATTTCTTTTTTTCTAGTGAGCTGTTACAAATAGCAGTCAGGGAAAAATAATGTTCCTCTTAACAATGCTTAATATTGACCCTGTAAAACATTCTAACTAAATTATTCTAACAAAATATGAAATGCATATGCCAGCAGCAAAGACTAATTGTACAAAAGTAAACCATGCAAAAGACTTTGTAATCTGACTGAGGGCAGTGATGGTCCAGGTTTAAAATGGAGTATTAGGGCAAGATACCCCTTTCAGAGCAAGTATAGGAACACCAGAATTATTTGAAAAGAAAGAAAAAACTGCATGGAACCCAATCTTTAAGTCTTTTTCTTGGTTATTTTTTTTTTAGTCATTGGGCTGGGCTCCAAGTGCAATTCAAGAAAGTAAAAAAATTATTATATGCTCTGTAAATTTTGTTCTGATCTATATAGTATGTCTTGCTCCAAAGTCTATGCTGAAAATACACCATCCATCAGTCAGTATGTTAAAAATGCAAAATGTACAGGATGTGAGATCACTCTCCTTGTGAAATCTCCACATAGTCATGAAAAAATATTGCACTCTTTGAGGCAAAGATATGGAGAATCAGAATAACTATTTATTCATTTTAATGAAGTGTGAGACAGCAGCATTTAAAAGAGAGATTTTAAATCCAAAACCCAAAGAAGCACTTCAATGATTTATGGCCTAAACCCAGTTTGCATGAGTCAAGCCAAGTAATTTGAAAGAGTATTTTTTCTGTCTAAACTGAAAGAAGTGCTTCTTGGTCGTACATAGCCAGATGTATTAACCAATGTGATCCACCTTGGCCCAGAGGGGGTACCCTCACTGCCTTGCAGATGTCTTTGAGAGCATTTTATTTCCTGGCTCCTTGATGCACCAAGCCACCGGGGCACACTCAAAGCACACAGCTTAACTTCTGTGTTAGAAGGGAATATCAGGATACCTGGATTTTAGTTACATGCTCCACGTGTAACGTGCATGACAGAGTGTCGACCCACAAAGCATACACCCTGAAAAATAACAAGGCTGGAATGGTCAGCCTAGATTTAAAAGAGGCATTGTGTGTATGACTAACCTTTCTGCCATCATTTGATGTGTTAGCTGATAGGTGGAGAACAGCAGCTATTCTTCTTTCACTGTGGCTTCTCAGAATAGTCTCTCTCATCCTCATAACCAGGGAGAGGTACAGAATGGACTGCTAGGATGTTAAAAAGTGGAGGGCTCATTATGCTCAAAGGCTAGTGCTGACAGCTGGAAGGTTTGTTACAAATGCCGTCAGACATTTGACAGGGGCTGATCCTGAAATCAGCACTGTTTAATGTCTTTAGCAACTGACATGATAGGATATAGTTCCCTGGCAAGTTTGCAAATGAGACTCATCTGTGTGGAGCAGTTGATAAACTGGAGAGCAGTGCTCTTTAAAGGGACCAACTATAAGGTCAAAGGGAACTCAGTACCTTTATCTGAAGAGGGGAATCACAAAATTCAACAACACTTACAGCCATGTCCATGTGATGAACAACTTCAATACACCTGGATGACAACTGGAAAGGGACTTTGAAGAAAAAGTTTTGAGGGCCCTAGTGGACAACAAATTGGAAGATGGGTCTGCAGTCTGTCCTTGCAGTAATGAAGGCCAGCTTCATACTAGGTTGCACTGGCAAGGTGTAGGAAAGAGGTTTAAGAAAGTGGCTATTTGCCTCTATTCAGTATTCATAAACTTCAACTGGATTATTGTTCTGAGTTTCATGCCTCCCCAGTTCAAAAAAGATATTGACAAATTTTAAGATGCCCACCAAGATAACTGGAGAACTGGAGCACATTTAGTAGAAGAGACTGAGTACTGGGTTTGCAGAACATGTAAGGTAAGGGCCAGGCATGCCAGGAGGAAAAAGGAGGCAGCAACAGGATCAAAGGTAGGCTTAAGTTACAGTAAGGGGAAAAAAACTTCACTGTGGCACTTCTAACCTAAGAGATGTGGAGATTTGACTGAGAAAGGTTCTGATTAACACAATACACCACTGATTTTTTTTGCTCTTAGCAGGAGATGGGGCTGGGTGACCACTAGAAATGCCTTCCAACTGATGTTTTATGTGATTATGCAATGCAGCACCCTCAAACCACGCTCCTGGTGCTGTAGCCAGTGGCTTTCTGGATGAACCAAAATTTCGATAGTATCAGCATTTCCCCATCTTCATGTGCCATATCCATCTCACAGGCTTTCATAGCTCATGTGCTACTACCACTTGCATGCTGTTACCAACATCAGCATTGCAACTGCTCCTATGAGCCAAGATCTGGATTTTACAAAAAGACAGGACCATAAATTATGTAATTTCACCCTTCATCAATCTCTATGTGCAAATGAAGCCATTATCTGCCAAACATATAATCCTTTCACTTGGGATATTCATTTCTGAGCAGACACTTGTACAACTATGTCAGATAGAACTTGTAGACTTAAAAGCAAAAAGCCCTGAAAAAAGAATTCTTCATTTACCTGTAAATTGTACCTTGAATTCCAATTTCAATTATTTTTCTCTTCTTTCTTAGCCTTGACTACTTTTTCTCACCTTCTACCTTTGCTTGAGTGTCAACAGTTAGAAAAGACTAGGTTGTACATGACCCAGGCAGCTTGCACAGGATTAACATGCTCTGAGGGTGAAAGTTAATTAAATCTGTAGATGTACCTCAGAAACACAGCCCAAAGAATCTACCTCTGGGAGTCATCTTTTTTGGGAGATAAAATGTCCGTGGTACCATAGTCCACCCAGAGCTGGAGCACGGGTGTAATTTTTTCTTTTTTTTTTTAGCCCACGTGAAATCAAATACAATGTGCAAATGTAGCGCAGTAGCTACATCATGTCGATAGAAGTCCCCTCTTTGTTACATTTTTTTTGTGTCAGCTGCTCCTCTGCCCTTCATAACTGTGCAGAAGTGTAATGGGGCTACTCTGATTACTTTCACAAGAAAGTGCTATAAGAGAGATATTGCAGCAGCACGGCATGTGTCTTTAGTACATATGCACTTCCTATTTTTGCTAATAGATGCTTAATAAATTATGTCTTTATGAGGATGTCAAGTGTTATTTTAGACTTTATTTTCTTTCCTCCAAAATGAAAAAAAAGCCTATTTTTTCCCCTACAGCGAAATTCTCTGACTTGTGTTCCAGACATCTAGATAATAGGTGATATAAAATGTGAAAAGAAACAGAAAGGTGGGAAAAGAAATTCACACACGTGCACACGCACACACACACACACACATGCTATGCTATAACATTAGTTTTAATCTGAAAAGCGCTGTTTCTAAGGTCATTTTTGATCTTGTTAGACTGAATTTTTCTTCAGTTGACAGCTCTAGCCAAAAGATTAACAGACTTGTGGTGATTTAACACTAAAAGTCTGCTGGCAATAGTCATTACACGCTTACAGATTCTATGTCAAAATCCTTATCTAAATTTCTGAAGTCTGATGGCTGTCCCTGGGCAGTCAACAGTGTGAACAAACTGTTGTGTCACATGTGCTTGCTTATTTTAATCTCAAAGACATTTAAGAGGAAAAACTAATCTGAAAAATATTAAAGTGATTTTCCTTAAGGGTGTAGCTGAATTATTTGGTTTCAAAAATGAAACTTTATCATCTGTATTAAGCATATATAGAAATATATTATTCTGAAATATGGGAAAAATCTAAACTAAGCTGATTATCATGTGATTTGTCACAGTGGGTTTTATGGTATTTTTTTGAAAGCAATCTGTAAAGTAAGGCAGTGTCACCCATTTCAAATGTAAAAGAAAACTATTTTCTGGCCTTGAAGAAGTGGTGAACGCAAAGATTGTCAAATTAAAATCTTTAAAATTTATTTGTCATAGCAACTCTTGAATGTACTTACTGGTGCATGCAGTATAGGAGTATTAATTTAAAAAATGTTATGCAGCTTTTTTCTTCATTTTACTTAAAATGTTGCTGTCTGTAGTCATCAATAATCTGAGATTATACCTATGTTGGATTATCCAGCAAGCTTTCTGGGTATGGAAATTAATTTTTGCTATTACAGTCTTATGTCTCATTTAAAATGATGCTGTTATGAAGACCACACAAATTAGTTAACATCACTATAAAAATGGAAATTAAACTTGTATTTTATTTAACTATTGTTCATGTGTAAGGATTGAAAACTTTTAGTCTAGCCATTAAACATGGTAGTAATACTGCACACCTAAGTGATCTTCCAATGAATGACTCATTTTCAGATTTTATATACAAATATGTCTGATTTTGCAACATCAGTTAAACCTTAAGGTGGCCTTATTCTAAGAATCTGAATTATATAATAATTTATTTACTAGAAAATGAACACTTGCAAGTACTATACAAAAGAATATTTTCCTCTGTAATTCTTGACCTTGTTAATTTGCTTTTGATTTTAAAGGTGTCAGTTAAGAAAAAAAAATATCAAGACTTTAAAATAAAAACAATAAAGTAGTATGATCCATTTTAAGAAAAAAAATGGAATTTTTCTATGCCAGACATTTTCTAACTGCTCAGATAAAGTGATAAAAATCTAGGACAGACCACAAGAAGAATTAGAGGTATTAATCCAGTCCCCTCTCATCAGAGAATTTATACATACCAACAAGTACTTTCAATATTTGTGCTCAATATTTGATTTTAATATTAGTGCTGAGATTTGTACATAAAATTTCCAGAGCAAAGTTATCCTGAAATAATCACACTTTATCATCTTTCCAAAAACTTGAGCATGCAAGTCCCTTGACTGTGTATGAAGAACTATACCCATAGTATTATTTGAAGAGCAATGAAGCTGAGTAAGGGTCTAGAGAGCAGCTGCAGGAGCTGGAGATGATTATCCTGGAGAAAAGAAGGCTGGGTAGAGACCTTATTGCTCTTTCCGACCCCCTGAAAGGAAGGTGTGGCCAGGTGGAGGTCAGTCTCTTCTCCCGGGCAGTGAGTGACAGGGTAAGAGGAAATGGCCTCAAGATGCACCAGAAGAGGTTTAGATTAGATATTAGAAAAGTATTCCTCACTGCAATGGTAGTCCAGCATAGGAACAAGCTTCCCAGGGAAGTGGTAGAAGTGTTTTATAGGTGTGTAGGCTGGGTCACTTTGGGACCATGGTGTGACCACAATGAAAGATAGCCAGGTCTTTGTGTGCTATGTCCCTACACACACCTTCTGCTGGGGTGGGAGTGAGCTGTGATGATTGGGATTGACATTGGTAAAAATCAGCCTGCAACAGGGTGTAAAACTTTGCTGGATATTGGGCAGATTGGACCAGTTGTCTGCAGATGTTGCAGTCATTTTCCATGTGGATCCTCCCCCTGTCAGAGTAAACCCAGGCTGCCTTTTAAGAGCAACAGACAACACTGTTTTGTCTTGATGTCAGCAATAATTGTATTATCTCACATCAACTGAAAATGGTTGGGTAATTCTATAAAAACATACTTAGTTGGGTGATAACAATTACATTCACACAGTATATTTCCCAAAGATTTTGGAACAGATGACTGAATGTCCTTGAGTTTTAATACAACCTTTCTGTGTGATACAACAGATTTCAGATTTATTGTATCTTTTTCCTGACATTTAGCATTATGCTTTGCTGGCCACAACCTTCTACATGTCAGATATTGTTAGCTTTCCACTTGATTTGATGGCATGTAATTGAATAGGACATGACTTCAAGTGGTAATATTTTTCTGCCAAACTTTTTTTAATTGTATTTATTCATCTGTCAGTAAATGAGCTCTTAAAAAAATAGTTATAAAGTTTTCATATCTTGTGAATACCTTTAGTTTCATTCCTTGTGCAGCTGCCTCTCCATTTCTCTCCTTCCCTGAAGGAGACAACATCATTCACAACTCAGGATGTGGCATGGTTTCCTAGAAGAAGTCTCCATAAATTTTCTTGAACTTAAGATGTAGTTACTTCCCTGTTCCAGCCAGGAACTTGCTGTGCTGGTAATTCCTGCAGGCATCCCTCAACTCCTCACCTTCCTTTGGCTGTGTTGGCAAGATCAGCTGTATCTCATCAAGGATATCTGGACAGCATCTGGCCCATGAACTTGCTGGTTTTCTTCACTTTGGAAGCACATTTTTCCTTTATGAGGAGAAACTTTTAAGTGTCACCTGGCACCCATTGTGCGATGCCTTGGCTTCCTCTTCATTACATCTACAGGAAAGGACTTCAGGCAGGAGCCTCCATAACAGGAAAACTGGCTTCATCTCAGATTGTGAAGGAAAAGTGTTAATGGACTAACAGAAACTAGCATCACTGATCAGCAAAAACAATAGTAAACAACATAAATTCTTGCTTGCTTCTTGACAAGGCTGGGCTGGTGTGATACTGTGTTCCTAACATGAAATTGGGATTTCTCTGTGATTCTGTTTTAAAACTAATATTTTTAATGATTGCAAAAGAGCATTCTTTCAAGAGCATGACATATTCTGTCACTGACAATAATCTCAGGAGAATATATTGCTGATGTGTTTGTTCACCTCACATACAAGTGATATGCTTCTCTGTGAGGTGGGACATGTCAACTACATGTCATTCTGTCCAGAAACTTGAATCCAAATTTAGGAAGACAATTAATCTAGTCAGATTCAATTACCTTATCTATAATTTGGACCTAACAAGCCAGTGCAAAAATGTCAATTTTCTGTTAAGCAGCACAGTGTTTGGCTTTTTTATTTTTCCTCTGCTTTTGTGAAAGGGTTTTCTTTCTTGGGTTATTTGGGGGATTTGTTTTGTTTAGGTTTTTTGTTGTTTGGTTGGGTTTTTCTGTGGGTTTTTTGTTTTGGTTTGGTTTTGGTTTCTTTGTTTGGGTTTTTATGGGAGGGTGGGGGGGTTG
>VYXF01003011.1:58185-106984 GCA_013397295.1 Polioptila caerulea
CAGCAAACCGATATTTACCTAGATGAAATATTGCTACCTACATTATCAGTATATTTCTTGATTATCAGTTAGTTACTTCTGAAAAATATTTGTAAGATAACTCCTCAGTTAATTTTGTAATATTCTATGTGTATTTTCACCCTAAATCCTCAAAGAGTCATGCTTTTAGAAGAGTTGAATCTGAATGTTACATCCAGTTTTACAGTCTGAATAGCTGACTAGAAAGTCTGAATTAAATAACATGTTCAATTTGTACTTGAAGGTGACATTTCAAACAGTAATTATTTCAGCAATGTCTGATATTACCAGACTTGGAAAAAGCAATTGCCTTTCTCTCAGGCACTCAAGTAGCAGTGAATAAGAGAGCAGGAACCTTTGAGCCTGAAGGTCCTGAATGTTTAGCTTCCTTGTTCTGAGTTCAGTAAATCTTCTCAGCTTTGTAGTTATATACACATTTAGAAAATGACCTGACTATCTATCCTTCACATAGGCAGAAGAGCACTGTGAATGTTGGAAACAATAATAAGTCTTCTGAAAACAAAGCACAGAAAAATGAAGCAAAACCTGAATATTATTAATTTTCTGCCTCTTTAGGTATCAGTACCTCCTGTAATATATACAGAAGCTTCCCTGTGTTTCATGTATGTTGAGGGAACAATGGTACAGATCTTATTTTCTTTTAAGGCTTTAGATAGTGCATTTAAATCTGTACATTAAAAAAAGTTGTTATTCTAATAGCTGCATTACTTTTCCACAGCAAACTGACTTTCAAAAGTACTAGGTAATTATATTTAATAGCCCACTGTAACTAAATATAGGTAACAGAAAATGAGTTTTAATAGGAACGAATAATAAATTTATGTACTCTAACTTTTATTGCTCTCTGTAAAAAATTAAAAAAAAAACCTGTTCATAAAATGGAAAATCTTTAATCTGCAGTCTTGTAAGCTATATCGTTTAGCATAGCCTCAAGTGGAACAGTGTATGTCTCAAAGTATCACATTATGTGTTTGAATGCGCAGGCTCATTAAAACATGGAAGACACATGTAGCACTGAAACAAGACTTGCCTTTTTCAAATCCATGAAGAATTTTTATTTGCAGGAGAGAAAAAAGAACCACTGGAACCAAGCCAGTAAATCAAAACCTTTATTTTCTCAGTATCACTGAAATAAAGCAGAATTTTAAAAATTAAAGAATATCAATATCAAATTCCATTGGGATCTTCTATGTCCTTTCTAGGTGTAATGACCCTTCCCAGAATGCTTGAAGACATTAAGAAACAGAAGAATAGTTTCACAAAAAACTAAGCTACCTCAACACTATTGAGAGATGTTCAACTTTCTAGATTGTTTATTTTGTTGTTTTTACTGGTTTGGTGGTTTTTTTCAATGAATATCTCATGATTAATCTCCCTTTGAGATTGCTTGCTAATACTAATTGTATTGTCTGTATGGTATTAAAGTAATTTATAGAGTACTAAGATTCTTATTCATCCATGCTTCAGATTTTTCATAAAATAAATCTGCCATCTTTTTTGCTGGAAAACACATTTGTGATTCAAAAATGACTAAATCCGGTCTATTTTTCCTCATATCTGGAAATATAAAAGATAACAAACAAAAATCCAGAAAGTAATCCTCTGGCAGACACACTTCTTTTCTTTGCGATGATGAATGGCAAGATAAAAAATGCAGTGAAACAGGATTTTCCTGCCCACACTGCTACCAACCTGGCAATCTGTGTTGCCAGGTGGGGATTTCTCTACTCGATCATAGTATGTCCAAATGCCAGAAAAAGTTCAGTAACCAGGAATTCCTGAAGAAAGCAATCTTGTGTCTATTATCTCTCAGAACATTTATCTGTAGAGATAGGCGAAGAGAGTTGGAAAATAATTATGAGCAGTTGTGAGGATTTCCCCAGATCTTCTCTTTTAATTGAGGGGGAAACAAAAAGGCAAAAAACAAAGAAACATGAACACGGCTTTAAAGAAAAAACAACATTAAAAATACAGTCTCAGAGTGGCCCCTTTTCCCCCCCTGTTTTTACTTTTAACACAGTCTAGACTCTATTTCCCCTGGCATTTCAGACGAGGATTTTGGAACGGAAAGAAATCCCCTCTCATTTCTTGCTTCTCAAGTCTGAATAGGCCCAGTTCCCTCAGCCTGTCCTCATAAGGGTGATGCTCCAGTCCCTCAGTCATCTTCTTTGCTCCTCACTGGACCCACTCCAGGAGCTCCATGTCTCTCTGGTACTTTGAAGATCAGAACAGGACATATCCTTCCAATTGTTGCCTTCATTGGAGAGACAGTATTATGCTGAGACAGAAAAGCTGACTTACATCTGATCATTCACTAGTTTGTAAACCAAGACCAAGTCCTTGGTTTACAAGTATGATATTTTCATCCCAAGTATGATATTTTCCCTGTGTGTTAAATAGTATAAATTTTCTTGTTGGTCTGTTGTTATAAAAAGTTTTATAAAAGTTTTTATGCTATTCATAACTCATTAAACTGCAGCAACAGAAATTGCTCATGTCTGATATTCTTATTATTTTAAAAGAAAAGCTAAAGGGAAGAAATTCAATATAGTTTTCACTGAAGGTCATTGGTCACGGTTATTCCCAGGAAGAACACCCATTCAGATTCATTCATGTTTCTGTCTTTGAAAGCCATCTGGATGGATGTGTTCAAAAATGAAAAAAACCTGAAATCTTTCCAATAGATCTCAGAAATTCTACTTTTGCTGGCTGGAAATATGATATTCCAGAAATCAGAAAAGCTCACCTGTTCCCACTTATTTGAAGGTTTTCTATTTATGATCCTGTATAAAGTCATAGGATAAGATGAGTGGTACCTATTAATTTTTTTTTTTTTAATAGGCAGTCTTCATCAAAGACAAAGTCAGCTACTGGTCAGTAAGTGCCCATGTCCAGTCAATGAGCAAATCTAAGCCAGAGACTATTTAACTTCTCTCTACTTAAATGCTCTCAAATATTGAACATTTGCAGTTTGAAGATACTAATGGGAATATCATCTTTTTTCCCACAAATGATGGATTAAAAGCAAAATCAGTAGACACCACCATGTCCTGCAGGGAATTTTTACCATTCAGTTGCTTTCTCCCTTTCTCACACCATGGTGCAATTAAGGCATTTCGTCATTTCAGTCTCTCTTACTGTATGTAAAGCCAATCATGTCAATGAAAGCAGAAGTCAATAGGTTTATGTTGTTGCTCCTTCTGAGACTGAGATAAGAACTTAATTCTTTTTCTCAGTAAAGCTCTCTTCAAATAAATGCTCAAGAAAGCTTTAATCTAACATGGCCTTCCATTTCTGGTTTTTTTTTTTTCTTTAATTTTTAAGAAAACCTTCTGCAAAGAATACATAAATAATGCCATACTTTAGAAACTTAACAGAACTTGAGCATGAAAACCATGGGAGTAAGTACTGGTGTATCCAAAAGGAACAGATTTTCACCCTGTGCTGTAAGTTTGGAAGAGATGATAGAGTTTGAAAAATCGACACCTATTTCATAAAACAGTATTAAAAGGACATAGAGAAATGAAGTTTTCACTTTATATGCTTGGTAAGTTTCCTGCAACTTCAAGAATAAAATAAAAAAAAAGTTGCTACGGTTTTATACATAAGGAATTTGGATTCTTGTGTATTAGTCATTTTGCTATAGTTCAAACAAAGTTTGAGTTAGAAAACAGAAAAGAAAAACCTTTCCCTAGGGGTCTCTTATTGTAACTTACAGGTTTATCTGCCTCTTGGTTCAATAGATTCCCATACCAAAAAAAAAGCAAACCCAAAAATCAACAATGAATCATCATGGAGTACAAAAAACCTGCTGTTTGCTTCCATACCAAATGCATTGTGACCACACCAGATGCAGTGTTACTGAAAACAAACTGGGAAACTTACTGACAAATTTATTACAAACTAAACCAATAATAAGTTTGGTCCCTAGCATTTAGAAAAATTTGAAGTTGCACATACTTGCATGTATTTGAAAGTTAAAATGCAGGCTAAACTTGTTTCTATTCAAACTTCTGGTTGGTGCTCTAAAATATCTGTCTTAGAGACATTTCAAACTAAAATGTATTTGTGGGAGAAAAGAATTGCTAGTATTTTCTCTACAAATGACTTTTAATTTTTTCTGTTGAACTACAAATTCTAACTGATATTGAATGATATTTTAAAATCTCTTGCTGAAAATAATGTTGATAATAAAGTTTCTTTTCCTAACCTAACTCATATTAGGACCCGGTAGAAGAGCACTAATTTCAAGCTTCTGAGGAAACTCAACTGACATGCTAAAAAGATCACAACAGTAAATAAAATAGTTTTAATTACTAGCTTGCATTTAACAACACATTATCTTCTACGTTTCTGTAGTGCAGAATAATGTGTTTTCTTGACTGTAACTGATCATTTAAAATCAAAAAATCTGGCTTCCATAAATAGTTAAAAGTGGTGCTGTGTAACTAAATGGACCCAACAATGTTTAGACATGGTATCTGAGAGATGCAGAACTATGTCTTAGCAAACAACCAATGGTGGCCATACCATAATGCTGAAGTTTTTTACTTTTGAATCACATAATTTTTGAATTCCCTCACATCGCCACACTTGCCAACATTATACAAGCATCAGTTCTTTATATCACAAATAGTGTTCTTCTGATTTTTCTCTCCACTCTATAAATATTTTCTAGCAGAAAAGTGGGTGCTTTGACTGTGGCAAAGGCAGTCTAGCTGACTGCTCTCCTTGTGGAGACACAGGGAAAAGAGACAGACACATGCAGTTCCCCTGTCCAAGCCTCACCCCTGCCAGCCCCCCCATTCCACCATAATAAAATCCTGAATTTGCATCCATCTGGCTTTCACAGTATTTTCCAGATCTACAATCTTTGTGTGGTTACATAACTGACAGGATTTTTTTCTTTCTGTGTGGTTACATAACTGACAGGATTTTTTTCTTTCATGAGAAGGATTTAACAGAGTGTCTGCCTACTGACTTCTCTGGTTACTTTATTAATTATTATTTTGAACTGTTTTCTAGTTGGTAATAAACAAATTTAAATTGTTCTCTACCACAGTAGAGTAATCTGGTGTTTTTGCAAAATGGTATTCAGATTTTTTCCCTAGGCAAACAGAAGATGAAACAATTACGTGTAGGTCAAATTTTCAGAATTAGGCAGTCTTAGATTCAGATTTGAGTTTGAAAAGAAACAGGAGAGCAACCATAAAAAAATATGGCTATGACAGTAAAAAAGAAAGACAGAATTTAAGACTGTTTTTTTTAAGGTTTATATTGACTGCTACTTGCTCTGAGTGATTCATCTGTGACCTAATGGGTTTTATTATAAGGGTAATTCCAAGGATATGTTATCATATTTTTACTCCTTTTTTTCAACCTTCTGAAATATTACCACTGAAACTTAACACTTTCACCTTCTCTATGTATTCAGCATCCCCAGAAAAGCCACTGTCCATAATTCTGCCTCTTTCTTCTAACACAATCTTTTACCATTTGTTGGCTCATGCACTTCCTAGAGCTACATATAAAGATGCTACTATTTGGACACTTACAGACATGTTTCTATAAAACTATCTTGCTTTCCCTTGCTGCTGTATTAGACTTTGTTGTTCCAGTTGGGAACAACATTAATTTAATTTAATTTAATTGAAAAAGGCAAGCCTTGATTCAGTGTGAGGTTTGTAGAAGAAAAGGCCGAGCTGTTCATGGCTGTAGAGGCCGTCTCCTCTCATTGTGGAGAACAGCTGTTTCTCTCCATGTAGAGGGAAGGAGGACTGCCTGGACTAAATAGGTATTATGGCTTATCTCCTGCAGGCAAGAAAGCATCACAGCAGCTGCTTCCTCACTCCTGCAACCAGGGGGATTGGGCAGAGAATTGTAAAAGTACAAATGAAAAAAATCATGGGATGTGATAGATATTAATAGGTTGGTAGGTAAAGCAAAAGCTGTGCATTAGGCAAAGCCTCTTAGAGGAATTAATTCAATGCTTTTCATGGGCAAGCAGGTGGTCAGCCATCTCCTGGAGAGCTGGGCCCCATCATGTAATAGTGACTTGGGAAGACAAATGTCATCGCCCCAAATGTCCCTGGTCTTCCTCCTTTGTCACCCAGATTTATATATTGACCGTGATGCTGGATGGTCTGATAGGGTCTGTTGGGATCAATCGTCTGTTCCCAGCTTCTTGTGCACCCCTGCTCTCCTCACCAGCATGCAGTATGAGGAACAGGAAAGCCCCTGGCCATGTGTAAGCCCTGCTCAGCAATCATAAAATCATCTCCACATTATCAAGCCTGTGTTCAGCACAAATCCAAAACACAGACCCATGCCAGCCACTGTGAAGAAAATTAATTCTTCCTCAGCTGAAACTAGTGCAAGAAAAGAGAGCTAAAACCCTGTGGCTATAGAGTGTGTTCTCCTACACAGGCATGTAAGTCAGCCATCCAGGGTAAAGTTGCTTTTATAAGGAGTTAAAGATTTGATGAGATCACTGAGAGAGAAGCAATTGCTCTCCTTGTGGAACCTACTGTTGTGATGCTTCAAGGAGACATTCATTAGTGCAGCTCATCATGACCATTCAATATTGCCTTTTCTTTTGAAAATACTTTTAGGAGGCCTTGTTGATCTCAGAATTTTCTGAGAAACACTAAGTTCTGTAAAGTGTAAAACTTTCTGGTATTCCCATTTTCTTTGCACCTACCTCCCCACACAAATTATAATTCTCCTACAATGACCCATTGCACAGGAGACATCTGACCTACAGGAGAAATCTGGAATTAAATTCATGTGCCTAAGCACACAGCATTATTTTATTGTCATTATGAATTAACAAATAGGCCAAGAATAATTTTTTAGGACCATCCTGGCCAGCAAAGAGATCTGAGGCAGTAAAGAAGGAAGAGAAATTCCAAAGGCAAAGTATCTTTACAATAACACTGAATGGAAGTTGCAGATATACGTTGGGGTGAAAGGCCCCTCAATGGTCACCCTCAATGGTCTCTTTGAAAGATAATGTAGAACAATCTTTCTCCTCTTATGTATTAAAAAAATGTGCCATGCATGTCTTATGGAAGAAAACCAATTCTGCTTCTTTTCTTGTTGCTTTCTCTACTGAAATTTATACAAATACAGTGGTAATTTCCATGTGACAGACACTGTCATCTACAGCTTTTAGAGCACCAGGTGTAGAGGCTGAGAAGCTGATTTCAGGTGTGGGGCTGATTGTGGTGGTGTGTCCCTGCCCTGCCCCTTCCCCTTGCCAGCTGCACTACAATCTGGGAATCCGAGAACAGAGATGCTCTTGCAGGATCCATTGTGGGCCACTTGTTGGCATCTGAGTGTGAAATAAATGTATCAGACTGAATAACAACTCCTCCTTTGAACTTCAGTTTCAGTACGATTTCAGAGGGAACCCTATGACTTACCATAAAATAGCGTACTGAACTAAGATAAATTATATGAAACAAAAGATTTTTAATACTTTCTTTAAAATGCATATATGTCTGTTTTATTTACAGAAGAGTCTGCATCCTTCACAAGGAACATATGTATTTTCAAAGCTCTTTTCTCCCTCTCTTTGCAGTTTTAATGGAGTTGAACTTTGGACACATTTGACTACACGAAATAAATTCGTGGATTAATTAGAAAACGTGCTTCAAAGGTGAGTGAAACATGTCAGTTAAAATGCAGTGAAATAAGGGTGACAGGTATTCACAAATTTGAATGAGGGTATTATTGAAAATTAAAATATTTTCTATTGGGAAAAGGAGTAGTAACCAATGAAAAAAAATTAAAAGCAAGGGAATTTTTTAATGTTTCTGGTGTTTCTGTGGAATATGAGATAATAAACATTTATGAAGTAATTAGTGACTGCATTGTGTAGGACATATCCTAGGACAATGAATTGGACATCCAGTGTTTTACACTGGTCTGTGTGAGAATCAGGACCAAGAGCAGTAACTGATAGCATACTAAAAGAAAAAAAAAATAAGAAGAATTAATAAGAGCTCTTTACTAAAGTTAAAAAAGTTTGTGAGCTGACAAATGTAATTACTTCACAGTGACATGAAATTTACATCCAACACTCAAATCTTCATCACTGGTTCAAATTGTCATTGTGTCTATGCACTCAGGATTGTTGATCCCTTCCTTTGTTGAATTGGAATAATTGTTTGTAAATAGAAAGAATTATTTAACTCAACAACTGTGGCTTCATCTTCTGAATTACAAGAGGCAATAAGTATTATTTTTGACATTTTTTGCAACAGGTGGTAATATAGAATGCAATAGTAAGAAATAGTTCAACAACATCTGGAATTTTTTAGAAATGAGCAGGAGTAACAGAACCCATACATTAAATATCAATTTTTCACAAGCATACAATTCTATCTGCAATTATTTTAAAGCAAATAATAAAATATAGACTAACTTCCAGAATTATTTTGCTTTTTGCTGGCAAAAGGAGCACCCACTGATAAGCTGTTTTGGTTTGGTTTTGTTTGGTTTGTTTGTTTTTTTAATGAAGGTAGATTGCTTTGAAAGGTGTGTGTTTGCCAGAATATAATAGAGGAAGGGTAGGTATTAGGTAAGGTAATACTGCTCCAATTCTCTTGGAACAGATTTGTATAGCTGAAGAATTTTGGACACTACCTAGCATGTTAGCATGTGTTTTGATTTAGAGAATTGCCTTTACAATTAAAAAAAAAAAATAATATGAAAAAAACCAAAATGCAGGCGCCAACAAGACTTCTTCCAAATTTGTGTTAAGATTTAAAACTTTATTTTGAATGTTTAGAACATCACCACAAACATGGAAACTAGTAGACACAAATTACTTCCTATCCAGTTTTAAAACAAAATATTTACTAAAGAAATTGCAACACATTTTCATGACAATGATATACCTTAATATTTCATATCTACGTATAAAAGTCATGCATTTTAAAGATTCATTTTGGCTAGATTGTGTTTTCTGGGTTCTAAAATTCACTGTAGAACTTACATTTTTAAATATTTTGTATGTACATTTTAAACAGGTTATTATAGTGATACCACATTCCCAAATGAAACACAAAATGTAATAAAGCTTTATATTTTCTTGATCTACCTTATTTTTTTTTCCATACTAAAAAAAATAATTCTATATGTAATAGCAAAACAAATGTTTAAAACCAGCTCACACGTATGCAAGATATGTAAAATCTAATAGTAGAAACTAGGATGATAATGCAAGGGTATAAAAGATGCTCTCTTTTGAGTTTATGGTTTGAGTCTATTTGAGTAATATTGCTTCTGTTCTGGCCTTGCTTTGATACATGCAAGTCCATGAAATACTTCATGGCTTATTATGTAGCAGGTGAGGAGTCAGCTGGGAACTAAAGGAATATGGTCCTCAAGCCTAACATTGGCAGCTACTTTTTTTTATTTCAATCTTTGCTATACAATTATTCTATTCTTGCTGTGAGGCACATTCAAAAAAAAAAAAGTCCAGGGCTAAATTTCAGCCAGTAATATCTTTGCAGTCAGTACATTTTAAGTAATTCAGATCCCCTATATTGTACTTCTGCAAGATATTTTACTATGTAAATAAGTCTTCCACTTCAAGCAATAATGTTGAAAGGTTTTATATATAGTTTTTATTTTTCTCTTTGAGATTCTGTCATAATTCTATGCTGGCTGCTAAGGCATGTGCCACACATGATGAACTTTGGCACCAGTGTGTTAGCATCTGAGGTCAACCTCTCTACTTTAACCTCTATATGTGACCCATTATGCCTTAAGATTGATAATTTTTCCAGCTTCATCAATGGAATCCATTGCTCTGACATTGAGTATCATCGGTAAATTTTTTTTACAAAGTAAACGTATAAACACTTATAAAAGTCTTACTAAACATAGTGCTTTTAAGTGTTTTGTATCCCTGATCTGGAAATACTTTTTGTTCTATTGACAGACTGTTAAGAAAGATGCACTTGGCTGTATAGATCAAACCAGGCTTCTTTATGTGTTTTAGGAACTATTTAAGAATGTGAAGAGACAGTCTGACAAAACACAGAATGAGCACTGGACAGTGACAGAAGAGATCTGCTTTTGTTCCTGGGTCTGTCACCATCCTGCTGGACAATCTATGTGCAGTTGTTTCCTCTCTCTGTGCCTCACTATTACCACCTGAGAAGTTAAAAAAAATGATGTTGTCATTTTGCAAAGTGCTTTGAGATTTATGAAGAAAGAGTGTTGTGTTGTGCCTGGAATTTACTGTTAATGAAGAGCATTAGCTTTTTCCATGCTTATTCCAGTTTTCTCTTCTGAATGCAATGAAACACACACCAAAAAAAAATTGTCTCTTTGAAATCAGTAGGAGTTTCACATTCAATTCTACTGGTGCCAGAATTTCTTCTTACTGAATGACAGAAGTTGTGCTCCTTTCTAGAAAGTGCTAGGAGCAATTCTTATGTGTACTATTACTCTACCTCTGAAATGTCTGCACATTTGTTAGAAAGGCGGAAGATATGCAAGCAATAACTCTGAAAGGAATAAGGTAGTAATTTTTAATGCAAATACTGCATTTGAGCATCCCCTGGAAGATATTTATAATGCACTAGCATGCAGGCTAATAATATTAGTACTCAACTTCATTTTTCCATGTTTCCTGACACAAATATTTATTAAAAATATGGTAGGATCTTTTGATTGGTTCAAAGCCATTCCTAAGGTACAAATTGTGACTTATGCAATTTTAATGTGTCCTTTAAAAATTCTATGTGCTTCTTTTGTCTTAAATGGTCTTTGTCATCACTAGGATACATACTTCAGTCATTCATATTAGTTTTTTAAAAAGCTTTGGAGAAACATCCAGAAAAGCATATGATTTTTACTATTTTTCCCTTTTCAAAGGTTTTGAGAAGAGCAGTTTCCCCTGGCAGGACATTTTTAATAATGTGTTTTCTATTCTGAACTTTGTATTGCATTATGACACAGTCCTGCCTGCAACTCTTAATATGCCAGATCCTGTAGTGCTTATCCCAAAAAACCTCCTTTTAGGGACTCTTGTGAGTACTAAATTTGGTTCTATAAATAGTCACAGCAGTTCAAATTATGACTTTAAATGGCAAATATAAAATACTTCAGACAATAGAAAGACAATAGATCTCGTAGGGCATGAACATAAACCCTTCTAACTGGAACACAGTAATGTAAAGAAGCATCACTCAGCTAATCTGATAATTTGTATATTATGCAACCCCCCGTCCAAGGGTACCACCAGTCCAAAAGACATTCCATTCATTCACTAACCACACCATGTGTTCGTTTCACCAGCAGCAGCATTAGAACTGAGCCTCTCCCACACAGGCTTTCGTAGGGGGTAACTCAGTCAGTTCTCCCTGGGAAAGCTTTCTGGTTTTATATGTACACCATTCCATCTGGCACTATCAACAAACAAATGTCTGTTCTTCTGAAATATATTTGGGCCAGAAACTCAGGTCATTCTTGAAGCAAGGAGCCCAGAAAAGATGATCTCCAACTCTCTTATAGGGAATGGATTTTCCACAACCTTCAGTTAAAACATTACATCACACTAGAAAGAAGTATCATACTGGAGGAATAGAGACAATATCTGTTCCTTTTAACTGCTATCCCCACACTTCCTTTTTCTGTGCAATAGTTCATTTATTCAGGTGATCCAAGACTGTCTTATGCACACTAAGGTCAGTAATGAAAATGGCATAGAATTGTTCATCCACAGCGTTCTTGAAGGAAATAATTAACACCATCCAGCATGCATTTGTATGTTCTAAGTTTCTTCACAACCATTTCTTTGTTTTTCTTCTGATATTTATATTATATGCAAATGCAGATAATATTAAGTTGATTTCTCAAATCTCTCATATTATGTGAATGATGAAAGTTCTTTTTTGTAAATTACAAAATAAGGTGTTCTGGAAAATCTTTTGTTTTCTTCCTGATTCACTTTAATTGATTGTGAGAGTACACATATTTTTATTTTTCAGTTTTTTTCATAGCAATCATAGTACCTAATTTTTTCAATTTCCAAGTATTTCTTTTAAAACAGATACTAATAAATAGGATCTTGCATGGTTGCTTGCTGTCTATGGGTTTTACATGCATATTGTCAGATGAGACTTCACAGCTGATTTCTGACAGTGCAATTTCACATCACCACACATTTTCCTTTCAGCTTCTCCTTCCTTTTCTGTTGCTTGCTTTTTTTGCCATCAATTTGCAAACTCACAGTCCTGCGTTTCTCCAGGTTTAGCAATTCTTGGAATAATTCTTTCACATTGTGGTTTGTCTTGGCAGAGGTCTCCATGAAGGCACATTTCCATTTCTTAGCCATGGCTTCTCCTTCACTGCTTTCTACCTCTCGATTTTGGTTCTCATCATTTTTGTTCCCCACCAGCATTATTGGAATGTTTTCTATGTCGCCTTTAATCTGACATATTTGTTCGTAGATTGGCTTGAGTTCCTCCAAGGACTGTCGGCTAGTGATAGAGTAAACCAAAATAAAAGCATGTCCTTTAGAAATGGAGAGACGTTGCATGGCTGGAAACTGATGGCTCCCTGTAGTGTCAGTTATCTGCAAAGTGCATATGCTCTTATCGCAGCTGATCACCTGCCGATAGGTGTCTTCAATGGTAGGGATGTAGCTCTCTCTGAAAGTGCCCTTCACAAATCTCAAGACCAGAGAACTTTTTCCCACTCCTCCAGCTCCAAACACAACTACCCTATAATCGTTGCTTTGCTCAGGCATGTTTCTCTGTGTGTCACTTGCTCAGCTGGGGGGAAAACCTAGGAGAGAAAACAACCAAAATAAGGGCACAGACATTAGTACAGGTACATGTGTAGAGTGCATGCTGTGATATCTTTCCCAATAAGAGGAATAAATGTGATGACATAAGTGATGTAAATGCTGATGTACTAGTGGTAGTAATTTAAGAAGTCGTGCAGGGGGTTACAGAACAATTTATTTCAGTAGTAAATGAAGATTTGCAATCCAGTCTGGACTGGTAGCAAAATACCACCTTTGTCACTTCGTGGCTGATTTTTAATTAACATTGTGTGTTTCAGTATTCTTCCTACTGGACTAATATTCACAGAACTAAAAAGCTGCACCTGGGAATTTCAACAAGGCCTTGGCCTGAACAAATTGTAGAAAGGGAATTATTCTTCTATATCTAAAATAGATCTAAAATAATAGCCAAAACTGATCACTGTACAGGTGTATGATAGTCAATTACTCTGAATATT
The DNA here is from genome assembly GCA_013397295.1 of Polioptila caerulea. Classification (NCBI taxonomy): domain Eukaryota; kingdom Metazoa; phylum Chordata; class Aves; order Passeriformes; family Certhiidae; genus Polioptila; species Polioptila caerulea. The sequence goes on from VYXF01003011.1 coordinate 71,491, forward strand.
CCAGCTCTTCAGTAGTTATGGAATTTATCCCCAGTATGACTAGATTACAGTTCTGAGTGACAACTAAGATACAGTTATAGATTATTCAGTAACAACACTTATTGAGCTTTGTTTTTAACTCCATGGGAGTGTGGGTCCCACTTCAGTATGTTTTGCCACTGGCATTTCAGGTCAAAGAGTACATTTTGATAAACACAGACTGCTCATATTGTCTGACTTTTTATTCCAATACTTTTCTTGCAGCAGATGACATTTGACATGAGACTGGCTATACTGATCAGAGAGGTTCTACTGACATATTCATAACATTTTTAGTGGCTTGTATTGCCAAGGTTGGCAAGGGCATATGTCAAAGGTCACAAAATTCTGTTGTTCCTACAGTCAGTTCCCCTTGACAAAACCCATCTGTATGTAGTAGGACCAAAAATATTGAAATAATCATAAAATAACAGAAATGGTAAAATATTCACACGTCTACAAGCTGTAGATGTTTTATAATTCATTAAAATAGAGTGAAAATTAATTTGATTCCCACCCCTACCTATGCGCTCAATAGGTACACAGCACATACAAGTCTTTTTATATTTAGTGAGATTTAAGAAAAAATAAAACACTTTAAAAATGAACCCTAAAAGCTGGAGAAAGCGTAGGGTACTGTGATTTTTCAGACCAAATTAATATGTATATAAGGGGTAGATGTGGAAAAAACTGCAAAATTTGCTGCGTCTGTACTTGTTCTGAAGAAAATGGGCAGGTTTTATAGGGAACTTTGTCCAAGTGCTTTAATGGCACCAAGTGATTAATTTTGCCTGGGTAGCAGTAAATCCAGAACAACCCAAAGAATTTCCTTCCTTTTGAAAGGAAGCCTCCAAGCTATTTCTTCAATGCAGCGGAGTGACTGCATTGCAGGGGGTGATTTTAATTTACCTTTTACCTGTCTAGCAGCAGGACAATACTGATGCTTTAGAGGTATGGATCTTAGTGGTTCCCCATGGCCTTATTTCAGTTGCAAGCTCATGCCAAATTTTCTGTTTCTGCATTTTGATGCTGTTGCTCTTTATGCCACTTAGGCTTAAATTGCAGCAACGCATGCTGCACTAATGTCTTCAATTTGTTGTTCAAGCACATCCTGATGTTAATATCTTTCTTGTACAGGGCATCTTATTGTGTCCTAATTCTAATGTCTGAGTAAGCTGAAAACATCTGTCCTTGCATAATATGTCGGATGAAAGAGTTGTACTTCCTCATCTGCCACACCATAGGCAGAATAACCAGAGCAACTGGGGATGCTGATCCTGAGGCAAAGTGCAGAGCTGCCACAGCTCTGTCTACCCAGCCTGGCTTCAGGCAGAAGGCAGCTTCACCCCTTCAATCTCTCCTGTGCTACATTCACTGTCACTCTGAGAGGCTTGTTTATATATAGGAAAGATTGATAAATAAGAGTGTTCATCCTGAGGCACTGAAGCAAAATTGTTTTTCTGACAGCAGAATTCAAGGAATGGAAAGAAAAAGTAGCCTCAGAAAAAATGCTTATATATGTGTTTCTAGAAGAGGTAAAACCCTCTGAGGAACAAAGAAAATAATGTTTAATAAAAAAAGGAAAAAAATGTAGCTGGAAGAAAAAATGAGGAAGAGGAAGAAGAAGCTAGCATAATGCTGTTGTACTGAGAATAAACCTGTACTTAAGAGCTGCAGACATGCAAATTTGGAACAGTCATAGAGCTTACAGTCATGGATGACTGAATAGAATGAGTTGCCATAAGAATTATAGTTTAATAATTGCTTGTAAGTAAAAAGGCAAGAGAGCAAAATCTGTGAATTCTACTTCAGAACCAGCTTAAGCATTGCACAGTCATATTATATGTAGCCTAGGAACTACAGGACTAGGAGAAAAAATGCACTATGAAAACTTTTACTAAGAAAATCAGTGAAATACAGAGTAGAGAAATAAAATTTTAAAAGCTAGTTGAGTGTACTCCTTCTCTATTACACTGCATACGCCAAAACATACTCAGAAATCTCCAAGAAAACTGACACATGTGGTAGCCCAAAAGATAAAACAAATTTAAACAGGGCATTTACTGTCCTGAAGTATTAAGAAAAAATCTAAGGGGTCCTGAAATAGCATGGTAGCAATCTTCAAAACATAGCAAGTTGCTGCAAAGATGGAGAGTGAAGTGGGGGAAAAAAACAAGTTTATGTTCTTGCATTGTAGAAGACAATTACATTAGAAAACAGGAAAACTTCACAGTGATAAGAGTAGCAGATATACTGTGCGTGGAGATTTTGCAGATATTCTTTAGAAATTACCAGACTATCAAAGGATGATTCCAGCTGGAAGGGATCTGAGTAGGTTTCTGATCCAGACTGCTCATCACAGCTGGATCAGCCATGACAGCAGGGAAGGTTGTTCTGTCCTGTACAGTTGTGAAATCTCCCACAGTCTCTCTGGGAATGCAAAATTACCATCAGGATGACTTTTTCCCTCTTATGCCTAATCTAAACTACTCTCTCTACTCATGTCTGTTGTCTCTCCTCCCAGCATCTATTGCTGTGAAGAGTTTAACTCCTCCTTTTTGATGGTTTTCCTGTAGGTGCTGAGGGCTATGCTTTGCTGTCCATTGAACTTTGCCTTTCCCAGGCTGAGCTGGCCCTGGCCTAAGCAGCACCGCAGCTTTGGACACCTCTGTGCCCTCACCTGCACTTGCTCCAGTTCATCCATGTGTTGTTTCCCGTGCTGGGGGTGCCCCAACCGGACAAACCACATTGCTGCTGTCCTGTGAGTGCTGAGCAGAGGGGGATCAGCACCGCCCTCGGCCGGCTGGCCGTGCTCCTGTTCATACAGACCAGGGCTCAGGGGGGCTTTGCTGCAGCCGGGGCCACTGCAGACCATCACCAGGACCAGAACAGGAGCCCCAGGACCTTCTCTACAAAGCTGTTTCTCTCCAGCCTGGGTGACTGCAAAGGAGGAGCAACCTCAGTCTCTGTTTGGTCTGTCAGTCCTAAAGATCCTCAGTTTTGCCAAAATAAAAATTACAGATTTTTATAAATTTGTACAGCTCAGGAACCAAAAGAGGGAAATAAACCACATGCAGGTGGTTTACGACAACACTGGAGAAAGGATTTCCCAAACTTTTTCTAATCATTTTTTTATTTCTCTATGTGGATCTGCTCAAAGAAGCTCCTGCAGTGACAATCATTCTATGTGAATGTCATGCACTTGCACACAAGTGTTCCTTTGTTAACGCTTTTCATACCAGCCTATTATAATTTCTTTGTCTTAAAATGTGTTAACTGAAACATAAAGGAGGACAAAATAAAGCATGACATTATTTCATCAGCTTGTGGCATTATGGCCAGCAAGGGTATGGAAAAATTAACTTAAAAGTCTGACTTTTGAGTTGTATGAGATAATTTCTGATTCAGAACACCAATCTTTCATAATCTGCACAGGAAAAAAATAATTTCTTTTTACATGTTAGAATGGACTTTTTCTGTAATGAATTTGCTGCCTTAGCTACTTTCACAAACTTCATCAGTGAAAACTTACTGTCATCCTCTGAACTGTCAGTTTATCAACTCTACCATTACTTGAAAAGCCAAAGCAACTTTCATAATGTACATTCATACCCTTCATTTTGGATAATCTGATTGCAAAGTTCAGCAAAACAGTGACTCTGTACCTCTGCTGACTTAGCTGTGTTTTCTGCAGATACTCTGCTTGCACGAGGCTGGAGCTGCTCTAGTTCAGCTGCTGCAGGTAAGCTTGATTCACTTGATTCACTGGGGCAAAACACTGCCTCCAGTTCAAACTCAGCTGCAGACCTTCATGGCAGTCTGCTTACTTACCCTAGATATTTCTGATATGCCAGTTGAAAGAATTGAAACCTTTTTCTGACAGAAGGATACTGTTCAAGGTCTGAGTAATTATGGCATAAAATCACTTATTTTATTATGTAATGGGGAAAAATATGCATTTTAATTGTTTAAATAAAGTACCTCATGTTACCGACTATGCTCTTTATAGTTCAAACTCCTAATTTTCTTTTGCTGACTAATTAATTACATGTGGGTATATGGCATTTACCAAATCAATGTCACTGCTCCTGTACTTAGCCACTGATCTCCACAGTTCTCTCTGATTGTTAATTGGGTTTTTTATAGTCTAACTTTTCTGTCAATTGTATTTATGACTTGTTTGTCATGTTTGTATTTAAGCTATAGACAGCATATACAATGCAGGCAAAAGGTATAAAGGCTGAAAAATAACTTCTGAAAACGAATATACTTGAATATCTACCCTTAGAGCAATATGAGATTAGAATCTCACGGCTGCTGAACTTTTTCAGTTTATGCTTGTAAATAAGCACAGGAAAAAATCAACCTATCTCCAGTGTTTTCAGTCTTAGGTTTGGTTGACTTTCACCATGTTTACGTCGTTAGACTACCATAATATGTCACAAATTGTAAGTTTAGTTAATATTTTTTGGCTAGATTATATCTTTTAGTGTATCATTCATTTTACAAAAAAGAGTGATGTTACCTTTACTTTCTGAAGTCAGAGGCTTTGATTGCATCTTAACTGATCCAGTTTCTTGAGGTTTTATGATGCCCTACTGAGAAGTCAGTCTGATATGAAATTCAGCAACTGTCAGATGCTGTGTATTAATTTCCTGAATTTTTTTCTCCTCTGGTAAAACCATCTCATGTCAGCCATGGATTTTTTTCTTTTTTTTTTTTTCAGCTCTAAGGCAATGTCTCTGTTTACATTTTCATTATTATTGTGAAAAACCAATAAAGTACAAACAATGCATTTAGTTCAATATCTTGCCTCAATTTAAATAACAGTCCATAAGGCTATCTGGGGATTACACCACTATACAAAGATACAAGGTACAAGATGAAGAATGTAGGTATAGATAAGGTGGATTTCAGCATGGTTGTAAGATTAACGCCCATTTCCCAATATCAAAGGTGAACAATGTCACATTATTTATAAAAAAGGGGGAAAGAGAGCTCTGAAATGAACTTCTTCTTGTTGTGCATATAGAGAGGAATTTCTCAGGTAGTATTTTCACTGTACCTGCTAATGAATATGCACTTTAAGAATGGGGACTTTCATACTTCCAATGCCTTCTTGTTTTAATACAAGACCTGCTTATTCATTCTATTCCTTTGTTTGTATTCTTTGGTCTTTCCAAGTCAATAGAAAGTTTGACACATTTGAAGACCAAATGATAACTGTTAAAACATCTTCTTCCTACAACATGAGGTTCTAATCCATATGGAAAGAACTTTTTTATTCTCATGTAGAACAAAATGTTCTTTAAAAGTCTGTTTCTTCTTGATCAGCTAGTCTAAACCATGATTTTTTTTTTTCACTGCATAAATGCAGTAGCACTTTTTATTTATGTTGTTCTCAACCACAGTTGGAGAGAAAAGCATTTATAGCTTTTCTTTCCAACTCTAGAGAAATCACCAGAGAGATTTCCATAGAAAATGGCATCTTCTGCGGAAACAAAGTGCTCTGTCATAAACCCGCTTCTTTTGTCTGACACATTGTCCTTATTTTAAAATTTGCTTGATTATCTGAAAGGGATAAAATCAGACATTTTTCTTATTCAATGTACTCATAGAAAGCAAAAATTCAAACTAAAAATTCAATTTGTTTAAACCAAAACAGATTTCATTTCAGAGCTAGGTTCTCTACAATGCTGAAGTGTTTGAATTTGCATGGAAAGTTAATAATTTAGAAAATTTAAGCTGAAATTAATGCTACAAAGTCTTTCTGAGAGTTGTCTAAGCGGTTTTGTGTGTTTCCTTCAAGCTCCTGGCCTAACCTAGAAGAGAAATAGAAAGGACAGGAGGCTTTCAGATAAATTTGTTGCAGTTTTTTTTCTGTTTTTACAGGAGACTATTGTCTTAAGAGCATCTACATGAAAAGGTAGTAGAATCCAGCCTCTATGCTGTCCTGTAGTCACAAATGCTGTACTCTGCTTTAGCAAATTGTCATATTGTCATCACACTTATGTTGAAAATCTCATACCCAAAACAATGCCTTTTCAAAATTGTTTGAAACCCTACAGAACCCTTGGTAAAAGAAAGAAATCCCACATGCATAGTTGTCACTGTAAGAAAATCTTTACTAGTTCTTTGGCTAACATACAGCCAGCAGATGTTGTGGCAGAAATAGTTTTGCTAGGCAGGACAGAACTGGAAAAAAGAAAGGGGAGACAAATAGACAGATAGACAATGTTTCCTGTAGGAACAACATATAGATTAACAACAGATGGATTTTTGGAACCAGGCTTAACTAAAGGGGCATTGCCTGTTAAAGAAGGCAGAACTGGTGGCAGAAGAATGAATGACGCAGAAGGATCTTTTGATTCCCTTCCCTGATGAGGGTTCATGTGCAGAAAATGCAGAAGGTGCTGGACCTGATCCAACAAAGAGCTTTACACATAGGGATATGCTGAAATTGTTTGCTCTGTTGTTGCACCAGAGCTTTCTGAACAAACCCTTTAGTAACAGATATGTGCTAATGAACCATTACTGTAAAACAAGATTCAGCTTCATTGAACACACTCACCATGTGAAAAAAACACCACCTTACTTTCATTTAGCATCAGAAATATGCTAAATTTATCCAGGATGGACAGGTGAGTACACTTACCACATTAAAAAACCCTTACATTTGTGCAGAAACAGAAATACTATGCTAAACTTATCCAGGGTGCACAGGTGTCTATTGGCTGTCACATCCTATCTAGTGGCTTGATTAATCTTAAGATTTAAAAAGGAGAATTTAATTATAGTTCCTGTCTAAATTCAGGCTTTGCTTTGGGCGTATTAGATACTTAATTGATTTATCTATTTGAGTATTTTGGTAAAGCAGTGTCTTAATCTTTAAGTACTTATCATCAAAACTCAGGGAGAAATTACTCAGAAGACTTTCTATACATATAGTTACGTAGTAATTAATGCACATATAGAAATAAAAATGTCAAAATAACAGCATTGTATTCAGATCCCTTTGGAACTGATTTTTTTAAGTTTCCTTCCCAACTTAACTAACAAAAAACAGTGGTTTTTCCTCAATTTTCAATAGATTTAACTTAACCAAGTAAAGATGAAAAGATCAACTTACAACACCATATGGGTGCCTTTCAACAAGTGATGTCATTGGACAGAGCAGTATGATTATAAACCAGAATTTGCCACTCCTGCAAATGCAGGATCAGAGACTCAGTATGAATTTTCAGCCCCTCTGGTTTCTAATAGTAGAATCATTTTGGTGTTGAGCAATGACTTTACATATTGTAGTGAACTTCTGCTTTTCCAGCTGCACACCGGAAAAAAATATCTTCTGCCTTATGCATAATGGTATGTTTGTTTAAGTTTTCCTGAATGTAACATTACTAAGCACTAAAGAAAAANAAACCCAAAAAAAACCAAGCCAAGAAAGAACATTTCCCAAGCAATCATTTTACTTTAGAGGTTGTCAAATATTCTATATATTGTGAGATTCATAAATCTCAGTATTGTGAAATAGAAATCCCAGTGTAGACAACAAGCTATTTCCATATAAATATGTATATTTACACAGAAGAATAGTACATTCATGGAAAACTGTTTCCCATTCAGCAGAGGAAACTCTGAAGACTGGTGACCATTTTGCTTTTCATTGTAGTTCTCAATTCCATAATGCTAATTTGAGACTACTTACGTAAATCTTCTGTAGAAGCAAAATTATTAAAGGTTAAGTGCTTGTGACTTCTTATGATATAACTCCGATCATTAATTTTCCTTGCCTGGCTCGGAAGGATAGCTAGATTGCTATCCTGACCAGTGGAATATTTCTGATTCTCTTACACAGCCCAAATAATTTCCCATTTGAAACAACAGCTTAAACAGAAAATTCTGCCATTGGTTTCTTGGGCAATAACTTGGGAATAGGTTAGTACAGTGGGTTTCAGGACCCAAAATGATCCCTGATAATTAATTAAACAATGTAATATGGTTGTAGTTGGTCTGCTTCCATACACTAGTAAGAAGTCTGTTATTTCTCTGAAATTTTTCTGCAAATCAGAGTGTTTTGAAAATCAACAAATAAATTATAACTATGGAGTACAGTATAGTAATAGCAGCTTTCTGATCATATATAAATGTTCAGCACCCTGACTTGCAATAATTTCAATTCTGAAATTAGACAGGTAGGTTTAGCCCTAAGAGTAGTTTTTTCTAGATTCATGTTTATTTTCCTTGTAGTATAAAACAAAATTATATAAATTGTATTCTGAAGATTAAAACATACTGAGTAACCTATTTTAAGCTTTGCATGTACAGATTTGGAAAGTGGTAATGTTATTTATTTGAGTTAACCACAATATGTTAGCTACTAAAAGTAGCTAATATTTGATGATTTAAATAATTAACACTTTCAGAAGAGATAAAAAGTTGTCAGCTTAAATTTTCAGGGAAGAATATAAAAATAAACAAGTGTAAATAAAAAAGGACAAGTATTCTTTTTTAGTTTCAGATTAATTTTAAGTAAGAACTACTGGGCACTTTGAGAAGGAAACAACTGCAGTCCAGGAATGAATTGGTTTCTTTAATATGTACATATTTTGAATGAGAAAAGGAAAAGGCTGACATAACCTCACTTTTCAGACACCTATTCAGATTCAACTAAAACCAGTTTCATTACCTGCAGTTAGGCTGATGCTGACTGAATTTTCCTGCCATTGCATATTGCAGACCTGCGTAGTCAGAGAGACTAATTTTAATCCCAGATAGAGAAGCTTAACATTCAACTTAAAATTATTTTTTCAAGAGGAGGTGCTCCTGACCTCAGTGTGACTCAAAAGTGCATTTGTCACAAACTTGACACACACTTTTTCACATTTTGCTCTTGTCTTTCTTTGAAACCCCTCTCAAGAATTATTTTACTATCAATATTTTGTGTTTGAAAACTAATCAATATTTGTTTTCTCAAAAAGGCAAATTAGTGTATGTTCTTCTTCAATTGCTATGTATATCTGCATTGACACTCAGGGGAATCTTTTCCACTGCTCTTCCAGCAGTAACGTAAGATATTTTAGTTTTAATGTCCTAATGTTTTAGTTTTAATGTCCAATAAAAATGCAGTGAAAGTATCTGTTTGCTGATACTTGGAAATATTTGTATTTAAAGTTAAAATACCAAATTGAAAAGAAAATTTCCCGAAATATTTTCTCCTGGTACATGTGTGGAAATTGCTCATTTTAAACTAAATTAATATTGCTAATACCCATGTTTTACAAAATTGCCATTTTTCTTCCTCTATTTAATATTGAGTACTGCTCAATTAGTCCTAATAATATAAAATATTAGGGGAAATTAACAAACATTTGGAATCAGTCTAGACACCAAATGAAATGTCCCACAGTGAATACTGTTTCAGCTTACATATACAAATGTCCTGATACTCACTCAAAATGTGCGAGAGGGAACATTCAAATGCAGCTTATTATGTATTACAGAAGAATTACTGAGGAACCCTGTGAATTGAATGAAATCCAATGTAGAAAATAAATCAAAACCATGAAAAAATAAGAAAAAGATAAGTTTATAAACATAAAGAATGAGAGAAAAAGGAATTTTGGAATTGAATGTAGTCTTTCTGTAGGAGCATCTTTGAACCAGAATATTGCTTATTTTAAAAATCTAATTTTGGGAGCAATAGCACACACTCTGTCACAATGAAAGTCCAAGTCTGATTTTTCACACATGATGTTGGGATCTCTACATGGGCAGCTGTGTTGGTTAACACAGTGCAAGAGAGAGCCAGAAAACAAATTTATCAGGTTATCTTCAAAGGAAACTGGAAACAGTGCTACTAGCAACTTCAGGAACAGCAGTATCAGTTTATATATAGTCCGCTATTTTTATTGGTACTACAGAGACTGCAGTGCTGGTGTAATACAATCATGACCACTTGGCCAGAAGGAGTCTCTGAACTCCAATCAACTTCCAAAGAGCTCTGTTCTGCACTGTGAGAAAGGGATATTATTCAGCCTGAGGTTCATCAGGGCTTGTGAGTCTGCTGGTGTAGACAATAGTGCAGCACAGCGCAGAAATATGCTTTCATCTGACTGATGTGAGATACATGGAAAACTGTATTTCTGAAGATCTTGACTCATTTTCAAAGGGACTCTAGTGCAGGCAACTTCCAGATAAATGTAAAAACAGTATTTAGTACTGAAAGAGATTTCTGGATTATCAAATCCAGTGCTTTGCCTTTGGCAACCATTTCACATAATCCCTTCCATCAAGTTACAACTAAAAGGAATTTAAAATGTTTTGTATATATTACTTCAACTAGAATGTAATTTAAGAACCTTGCTGCTCTAATGGTCTGAAATCTTCCAGCCCAAGTGCATTCACAGCTCATTTATACCAATTCATTCTTCTCTTACCAGGAACAAAGATAAATAACTGTACATCACAATCATTCCTCCAGATCCATGGGACCATTGATTTGCAGCTGTGTGCTTGAACTTGTTCCATGTTTGCACAGTTTTCCATGCAAGAGCCTCAGAAATGTTGTGTGTGGTGTGTGAGAGAGCACAAAGCCTGGAGGAATATCACATTTCATAGTTCCAGAATAATGGCACAAAACCCTTCTGCATGAATTGGACACTACTGCATTTAGTAAAGAGAGATGGGCCCCAGAAATCAGCTCCTGAACATAACTGAAGTACATTAGTCAGAAAAGTAAAAAACAGAAGGGGAGGGGGGCAAGCCAAGACAGCCCTCTAAGCCAGAATTAAATATGTTGAGACCTGCAAACATTCTAGATAATGGTAAACTGTAAAGCTTGGCAAAGATACAACAGCAGTCAGTTTCATCAGTTTCACTTACCTTGAAAGGAGCAGGGGTGTATGCAGCTTACACAGCTGTATGTGTGTGCATTTATAATCAGGCATACATGAGTTCACTTACTAGGTACTCATGAGAACAGGACATTCAGAAAATTCTGTGAAATTGAAATGCATCCAATTTTGTTGCTCCATTCTATGCTCACCCTTCTGTGTCTGAGTGGTGCAGCATACAGAGCATCCCACATTTCATGGGGAGGATAGCAAGGGATAAAACATTATCAAATCTGAGTTCAGCAGCTCTCAGGCACATGAGAATGGTCTCTCATGATTTATTTTCTTTCATTCGGTTGGGAGAGGGACAATCTACTGAAAAAAAATCTTGCCTGTCAGTGAGATGCTGTGAAGTTGTATCTGTCTCGGAGAAAGAAACACCTTGTGTTATTTTATTTACACATATTTGTATTCTTCTATCAGTTAAGTTAAAATGTAGCTTTCATTTAAAAGAAATAAAAAATTAATCTCTCCTTAAGCCACTGCAGTGGCACTGCTATAAACTAGGGCAAAATCGAGCACATCGAGTTTTAATGAAAGACAGCCTGAAAAAAAGGTCATTACTAGCATCCCAGCACACAGAAAAATGATGGTTAACTGGCCGATGTGTCTATGACCAACATCTGGCTTCCTTGCAAGCCCCAGTGTACAGCATGCCATGTTCTCTGCTAAGACATTAGCTTAGAGCATGTCTTGCAGTCGTAACTCAGGCAAAACTCTATCGACTTCAGAGGAAATTTTGCCTGAGTGAGCATTGTGGATTTTAGCTGAAGAAAATGAAGACTTCTAAATTCAAAGCAAAGCTATGCCCATTGCGCAAGGTAGCGTAGAAAAACAACGGAAAGAAATTTACCTTTGTAGGAACAGAAAGCTTCAAACGCTCTTCAGTTTCTGCCTGTCATTCCACCAGCTCTTCTCCCTCTCTGCCCTGGGCTCCCTACACCAGAAAGGAGCCCCTGTCTCAACCGGGGGGGCTGCAGCTCCGCCGCCTGCAGCTTCCCTTAGCGCCCTGCGCCGGCTGCTGCCCGTCCCCCGCTCCCGCGGCTCCGCTCCCCTCCCGCCTGCTCCCCAGTACCTGGGTCGTGGATGATGCTCTCGTTGGCTGGATCGTAGCCTCCCTCTTTCTGCTTTTACGGACGGACAGGCTCCAGACTCTGCTAGCGCTGCTGCCTAAATGGCGACTGCGAGGCTCATCTAGGCTTTTAACTGCCACCTACTGAATAATTGTGGAATATATGTATGTATAGGTCTATATACATACAGGCTGTAACGTTCTGGTTTTCTCAACGAATGTAGTGGATTACTACAATTAGTCTCTAAAGCCTCCGAACACCCTGTAGTTTATAATTTAAAGCTGTAGATTACATTAACCTGTGCTCACAATTCTGCATTTCTTCCAGCGCTGAAACGGAGAACAAGCCTGTCTCTTTAACTCAAAAAAGCTTACAAAGCCTTTGGTGAGGCTAATCCCCAGGGCAAAAAACAGCATAGCCCCGTTCAAATCAATGGAGCTGTGCTGATTTCTATTACTTGGAAATTTATTCCCTTAGGTCTAATATTTATTCACATCAAAAAACACAACCAACCAAACAAACAAACACCAAAAAAACCCCAAAACCAACCAGTAGAAAGAAAAATGTGCCATAAAAAATAGCTTTTGTCCAACATAGCCCCTCAGAATTTCACTCATCTGAAACATCAGATTTTCTTCTTTTCCTGAGAGCACTGTAAAGCAGGATTCCTGAGGTTTACGGACAAATATAAATTAAGAGGTTTTCTCCACTTTTAAATGTGTGGAGTTTTTTTTGTTGGGTTGCATTTTAGTTTTGTTGGTTGGTGTTTGGTTTTGGGGGTTATTTGTTCGGGTTTTTTTGTTTGGTTATTTTTTTTTTGGGTTTTTTTGGTTGGTTTTTTTTTTGTTGTTGTTTGGGGGTTTTTTTGGTAAAAAATCCAAAGGCAAAATCCGGCGTCTCCTTCAGCTGTTTGTTTTTAAAGCATCTTCTAACACTTTTCTTTCTAGGCTAGAAGTAAGGTCTACTGAAGGTGTTTGAATTGTCATTGCAGAAAGGAAGTGTGAGTACAGGGTGTCTCTATGAATCTGTGTGAATCCCCAGGGAAATGTGTGGACCCCAAGATTCCCTCAGCTGGTTAGAGTATGTTGCCTTAAACACTTCTGGGTTCAATCCCACAACAAGCATGTTGGGAGTTGTTCTTGACAATCCTTGTGGGTCCCTTCCAGGTCAGAATACTGTGTGATCTGCGAGATGCTACCTTTATAACCAAACAGCAGGGGTATGAGGGACTATGGTTCCTCTAAACCAGCTGCCAACATGTAGCTGTGTTGTGACATAAAAGGGCCCTATGCCCATCTTGAGGAGCACTGCCCCGTGGAGGGTTGGTGGCACCCAGCACCTGTCACAGCAGCAAGGAAAGAATTCAGTTTCTATGTTTGCTGTGACTGACCGGTTGAGCAGCTAGCTTCTTACAGCTGGTGTGATAATTTTTAAATGGCAGCTTTGGTGACGTTTATACTATTTTGTTTGCTTTTTAAAAATGGATTTGTTTTGATTGCTTTTATGAAAGATTATTTTATTGTGTTAACACTTTTGTTGAACACTGAAATGAAGATGTTTCTCTTCTATGTGTGTGTGTCTTACAGAGTGCATGTGTATTAGGATACACGATGACCTGCAAAATACGGCCTGGGGAAATAATTTGCATTAACGTGCAGCTCTGCTACAGATTAATCCTGATCCCTGTTTCCACAGGCTCCCAGGCAGCAAGCTGTGGAACAAACCACGTGCTGCAGGCCAGCTCCCTGAGCCTGAGAGCAAAGCCCTGCCTTTGGCTTTGTCACCGCTTCTCAGCAATATCTTAATCCTGTGTGCATGGAGAATTAGCTAATTAATATCTCAAAATGATAAAATTGTACTATAAATCAAAAAAGGTAGTATAATTACTGCAACACAACAAAGCTCAAGCTATAAAATTTATAATATTGTTCAGGGATTTTGCCTGTGATTATTCCTGATTCTGCCCATGGAAGCATTGGTTCTGAATCCAGACCCATTTATTTTAAAAGTCAAAATGCTTGTATTTACAAAGAATATGGCTTCTCAATAATTTTCAAAGATTAACAGATCTCAGTCCTGAGTGAATCCTTATTGTGAATACACCTGTCAATTTTCCTTAAAAACATCTGTAGTGGAAGCATCTGTAGAATTTTAGAGTCATGATTTGCCACAACTTTCACTCATTCAGTTCATGCAACAAGTCTGGGAAAATCTAGCTCTTGCACGTATTTATGTTCAGACTTTGAAAACATACTTTTTCAAAATGCTGTTTTTTTCCAAAACAGAATTTATTTCAAATAAAAGTATCGGTATGGCCTGTCTTTATCCTTTCCATACCTGTCTAAAGAACTGAAACTTTTCATGTACAGGTTGCAGATATATACCTAACTGAGAAACAAAATGTCCATTTCCACAGCTTCCATCTGGGCTCTATCCCACCAAAACCACCATGAGATTTTTCTGATCAGAAGCAGAGTACTGAATTGTCATGCTATAATTCACTGTACAGGAGTCTTGTCCGGGATTTCCCTGACTATCTCTGCTAAAAACTAACACGGAAGTTGCCACCTCAGCGAGGGTTTTGTAACATTTCTGCTTTAAATGGCATTATTCAGGTGTGCCAGGCAAGACAAGACTTTCAAAACCTCAGACATGCCTCACGTAATAATATTATTCACACATGGTTCCAGCAGAGAATCCCACAGAACTAAAGCCAGGTCCGTCCCACAAAGGCCAGCAGAGGCACAGCAGGGTAAATATTTTCCAGCCCTAAGCTGCAGAGAAGTTGCATTGCTCTGAATGCTGATATATGTGAACATGGGGCAGAATGGAAAGGGTCTATCTGCAGTGAAAGTCTTCCCTTCTCCCAGTGGCACCACAGAGCTCCACTCTATAAAATACGTGCCAGTGTGCATTATCTGTTACTGCATAGAAGGGAAAGTGCAGAAGGGAAGAGCACAAATCTCTACCAGAGTGTTTCTGTTACAAGCTTCCCTCATGAAGAAAAGTCTTAGGCAAGCTATGTGACTGTCAGGTTTTTGTGCTGCATCCAAGCTAGAGAGGGCATTTAAGGAACAAGAGATCTGCTTAGTTAGCAAAATATGAGCTGCCTAAAGCTTGAATGCACATTTAGCACAAACCTGCATGAGCACTGAAAGTACAGCTTTTGAGTCAAAATTTAACCCATGGCCTATATACGGCATAGGAAGATGAGAAAGCCTTTCGTTTCTCTGTAAAAGTTTAGGATGTAAAACAATGGCTCACATGTAAAGATTTTCTCTCTGTAAGGCAGAACAGAATCTTGACAAAGAGAAGCCAGCAGAGAGCAAGGATTAAGCTCAGGTTTTTTTCTGCTCTAGGTTGGTTTTCTTCCTATTAGCCTGTTTCTCTGGAATGCTTTCACCAAACCACAACTTGACTAAAATAGATCCCTTTTCCCCTGCACGTTTGGAAAGTTAGTGTCTTAGTTATTCAATGTCATAAAGAAATTTATTTCTTTCTTTCAATCACCCTTCAAAATGGAAAATATTTAGTGTAAATTTATAATAATACTTTGATATCTTCCTATGCTGTATTTAGTTGTACTAAAAAATTAGCTAATCTGTTGTCTACATGATCAGTATGGAGGACATTGCAAAAGATTTTAGCACCAGAAATATTTACTGGAGTTCTTATCCAACTGGGAAAAAATATTCTTCAGAAAAAGTGATTACTAGGATTGATTCTCCAGACAGCAGTGTGTCCTTTATATTGTGAGCAGTGGGTTCTTTAAAGCCCTGTATTTAGTGCAGTAGTTAGATTCCTGCTCATGCCATGACATGGCAGTAGGTACAGGACAGTTTATCCTAAAGACAGTATTTTGTATTTGTGCACTGCATCTGAATACTAGGCAACTGCCACCATTTTGTAAATGAGGCATAAAATTTTCATGGTCTTTTTAGTGCCTGCATACTGCTTAGAACATGAAAAACCCCCAAAGAAAAGTGATATTTACCAAGTAAGTACAGCATATAATTAAAATATATAATATATTATTTACTGTACATTTGCAATTCATCTAAGTGCATCATGGCCAATTTACAATGCACTGGAGCAGGTGACTACCTCTGGTAGAATTGCATCTTATGTATAAATCAAACGTGGTTAAAACACATTTAGCATATCAGGCTGTAAGTGGTCTGCACCCAAATCATGAGATGATGGTACAAAATTCCTCCTGGGTGTAATCAAGGATCTCTTTTATGTTGAAGGACTCCAGACTACCTCTTGTTTTGATTGGATTAGAGAGATGGGCCCTTGCCCAGAATGTTTAAACAGCAAAGTTTCACCTGACAACCAGTGTTGCTCTGTGTTGTAGGGAAAGGAATTCTTCTGGAGAGGGACATCTTATGATGTATTAGTTTCAGGCCCTATGAGCAGATAGATAAAACACTGTTTTTGTTAGCTGTGGACTTTTAGGGTTTTTGTTCATGTTTTTTTGATTGGTTTTGGGGGGGAGGGGATGTTGCAAGGAAACTGTGTTGTACACAAAAGTTACACATAAATTTAAAAAAATATTGTTGCAATGAAATCCTGCCTAGCTCTTAGCTTGCAATAAAAGTAAGTGGCCAGTCCAACAAAATTGCAAGACGTCATTCCTTACAGTCTATAGATGAAATTGGTAGTTTGGAGAATATATTGTCAGATTCCAGAGTGCTGTTTTATTCTCTGCTAGTTCTGAGTGACTTTCAACCAGTCTTTCTCACTCAGACCTCAATAGGATGAATGCAATTGCCTTTAAACATCTTTTTGACTTGCAATCTCCATTATTGACTGTATTACTCTGAACCAAAATTTTCTAAGTTTTAACCTGATTCCTGCTTAATAGAATGGAACAAGAAGGTATTTCTGCCTTATTGTCTGTATGAAGGTCACAGCTCCAGAACTTGCTTCTGAACACTTCAGAGTAAGAGATTTGTTGCTGATTTACAGGGAAAACAACACAAGGTTTAAACCTCATTGGCTTCTGGGATGTCCAATATCATAAAGGTGATTGAAAGAGATAGGCCATTGAGTGCATTCTCTAATATCTTCTTGGTGTATGCAGGGGAGAGTGCAATTGTCACTGAAAATTGATAGCTAACTGCTTTTAACCTAATTTTCTGTGAAAGGGTAAGAGTGTAGCACTGCTCAGTATCTAACACAATTCTTTAGAAAAAGAAAAAAATTATGTCATTCATAATGACCAGAGGAACAGAAAATTTCTTTGTTGTAAGCATAAAAAGGGTCACGTTCAACTTATTTGAGGAGAAAAAAAGGAACTAATCTTTGTTAGAAATCCA
Organism: Polioptila caerulea; assembly: GCA_013397295.1. Lineage (NCBI taxonomy): Eukaryota > Metazoa > Chordata > Aves > Passeriformes > Certhiidae > Polioptila > Polioptila caerulea. The sequence goes on from VYXF01003011.1 coordinate 88,798, forward strand.
TAAACCATATTTACTATTATTAGGAATGTTATTAGAAGTTGGTGAAATCTCTAAATTCAGATTAAGAACCCTCTATAGAAAACCAGAGTATTTCTGTGTTTATTAGCGTGTATAAGCACACTTGGCACAATATACCGGATATAAATTTGTTTATTAAGAGCAGTCTTTCCATTTATTGATCACTATTCACAGTAAACCCCACAGTGTGCTTGACCCATAATCAGCCAGGCTTCCTGAAGGAAAATTCATTGAAGGAAGACGGTTAAGAAACTTTTGACTTAATAAACATAGATGAATGACATTAATGACATGTCATTCATTGATCTTAGCTCTGTTGTTCATGGCTGCCAGTAAATTAATGGAGGTATTACTCACCTCTTTCTTGAGGATATTCACAGTGGGAGGTAGAGTCATGTGTCTGCCAATGGCATCTGCTAAGTCAAGCCCTATGGTTTTTCACTGCTTGATCACCAAGTGGATTGCTCTGCTCACCGTGTTGTGAAATGTCAAATATGACAGCAGTGCCTGACACAGCGAACAAACCTTTTGAAATCAATATCAATCAGAAACTAGACCCTGAATAAGACATCTGGCATGAAACAAGTTTAAGAACATGTCTATTTCTTTTTCATTGTCATGTAATAGACTGATCTGCTTCACTTTCCTTGTCCCACTGTGTCAGCCCTTTATACCACTGAACAAACACTATCATCATGCAGAGATTCTGTGTGTGTCTAGAAAAGTTTTAACAAGCAGTGTTCCATCAGCTTGCCAAGAATAGCTGATGATTTTACAGGTTACTCCCTCTCAGCTGGAAGAAACTCTGCGCTTTGCCTGTTCAAATGAAATTATTTTTTACCTATCAAGGCTGAAAGAGAGATATGGAATGCCACAGTCACCTTTCTGTGTTCCAATGTGGCTGGCCAAGCCCGCTACAATCTCAGTCCAAGGTGACTAGAACATGCAGGCTAGGACAACAACTCTGACAATCTGTGCAGAAAGCATGTTGTGTTCTTCACTGCTTCTGCAAGGCAACTTGCTCAGCTAATGCTTGTCAGAGTGAAAGCTGAGCAGAGTACTCCTTCTCCTGGCATTGGTCAGGAAGGTTTGTATCAGCATTTACAGGAACATCCTGGCACCTCGTGTTACAGGGATCCACCCCTTCCCCTCTAAGATTCCTTACATTTGCCAGCCAAAGTCAAGAAAAAGGTTGTATTCATTTCCACAGCAATGAAAACTGTGTAAAAAATGGGAATTAAAACCCCTGTTAACAAGAATACCCCTTGTCTCCTCATTGCTGAATTTTCTGTGGGGTTCCACAGAAACAACGGAAATATGTCTATCTGCCCTTTACTTTTTGATGACTTTTCAGTTTTCTCCATGATCCTTACTACATATTTCTCTGTGAGATGTATTAACACTTTTACAGCCTTTGCTGGCATCTATCTATACACTTATGCATATCTGTAGAGCCATATAAAATGTCATTACATCAATGACACCTGATCCTTCTTACCAACTGCTATTGTTCCATGTTTATCATGTCACTGTGGACTCCCTGCAGAAGCCAGTAGGTCAGACCCATTTATCCTTGCAAACACAGTCTCTCTTCTGAACGACTCTGCATATACTTAGTATTACACAATCTCAAGTAAATTTGTTAGCCACACGAAAATATGGAATTGCCACAGTGGACCAGAAAACCACAATAGACTTCAGTGGCTTGACCAAGCAATATTAAATAGTTTGATGTAGTAAACAAATAATTAAAATATTTAGTAGCTTTTCCTTTATTGTTTATGAATTTTCTTAGAGAATGTAAAGTGAAGGTTGCTAAGTGGATATTACAAAATTAAAAGACAGTTTTGTAATAGTGTTAGCCAATGTGTCAGGAAAAACATCCCAAAGGACAGTTTGGGGTAGACAAAATTTCTTGGCAGAGATTGTATTAATTTAGAGTGAATCCATTCATTGACAGAAGTTATTTACCCTTCTAAGCAGTATGCCAAATAACTGAACCTATAGACTTTCAATTTTTAGAATATTGCTCAAGTTTGAATAGATTATAGGCAGAGTTTGCATGTTCTTCACTTACCCCGAAACATGAAAAATAAGAGGGTATTAAAATTTTCCCAGTTACATATCAGATCATAACCCAAGGACAGAGAGCTGTCACTGTACTTCAGTGAGTAGACTTGAGGTCTGGAGAGCTGAATTCACATGTCCAAGCTTACCTACTTCACTGGTAGCAGTGCTAAGAATAGATGAGCTGAGTCCTAGAGAGCTTTCTTCTGTATCAGTTGATAGTAAAGACACTACCTAAGGCAAAAGGAAAAACTAAAAAAAATCCTATAGAATTACACTGCCCTGTGTTTAGTGCATTAAAATGTGTGCATTTTTATGAATCACAACGTGTGTTTGTTTTCTTTTTTTAGGTGATAGAGATCTTGCAAACTATCATTTGAACACTGTGAAATGCCCGGTCTTTTGTCTCTCCTTATTTGGGTGGGAGTTTTTTGAAAAGAATTTCCATGTTTGGGAGAGCACCACTAATGAACTGCTGTTCATTATAATGAACTACAGCTTCTGTAGCCTTGAAATGGAAAGAGGCAGTGAGGATGAGGAAGCAAACATAGATTAAAGACGTAGGTGTAGGTGCATCATCTGCTGGAGTCCTTGCATAGCTACAGGAAAAAGGGCTGATCTTTTCCAGAGAAAGAGGGAAGCAGATAAGGCTGTATCAAGGTCCAAAGTATGATAAAAGGTCAAACACTAATAGAAAATATTGAGCTGTCACCTTTCTTCACTGCTGTGTTAATACTTTTGGAAATCCCCATTACACAAGCCCCTGCTCACTGGGGTGAATAATGCCATTAGTAGCTATCTGCTCTGAATGAAACTATGAATCACAGATTGTATGTGATGAGGCTTCCTGCATGCAATTCATGGTGCAGTTTCTGAGCATAAAATAGAGCTTTCTCTCAGTACAAAATATCCCAGCATCAAAAAGCAGAGATACCTGTATTTGTAAACTGTTCATGGGTATTTTGAGATGCCTGTTTATTCCAGCTAGTTGCCTATTGGTCTGATAACAATAGAGAGGAAAAAATGTATATGCATCCTGTGGGATGTCAAGAATGTGACTGTAATAAAAATGTTCCCTGCTTGAAATATAACAGCCCTTTTAGAGTAATTTGAAGGCCTGCTGTTCATTCAAATTACCCACTGTGTGGGCTGCGTGCCATTAGACTGCGTAACATGTAGGAATAGACAGAATTTGCTTTTCCTGAAATAAATAAGAAATGTTAGCCTGCAACATTTTCAGAGTAGCATAATCATATTTATTTAAGAAAATTAGTGCTTTAAAAATAAATAAAAAATTAAAGAATTATATCATGTATGCAAGTTGATTCTTCCCTTTTCTCTGCCACTCTTACTGTAATATTTCTTACTAATATACAATAATATGGCTTTGTTTGAAGCTTTAAGAGCCTAAGAAGACCTGGATTGTGGCCATGAGAGCCTTTGTGCAGACAACCATCTAGGCACCTACTAAATCAAAACTTGAGTTGTTTGAACATTTCTGTTGAAGAAAGTTGGTAGAAATGGATGGTGAGTGTATGACTTCTGTTTTTAGGCTCTTGGTAATTTAGAATATGTCTCAAGAACACATTCAGAGTATGCCTCAAGTGTGGAGGGTACAGAGAAACTTGGGCCTGTCCTAGATACGCTAGCTCCGAAGTTAAAACCCGTACAACTACCTTGGCTCATCAGTTCTCTCAAAATATTTTGTTCTGCTGAAAAGTGCAGTGCAACACCTTCACGGACACTGTGCTTGCACACCTGAGACCTCTGCTGATGCCCAGACCCTGTGCTACACAGATATACCCTCCATATGTTCAAAGAGCCCACAACCTATGCAATGACCAAAAAATTAAAGGTTTGCCTTGATAGAAGTAAGGGGTTTACTTACTGTGTAGCCATGCAACCCCTAACACTACTGCATTCATTCTGAGGGAGTCATTCAGGTATATACATGGTGTACCTAAGAAAATAATTTTCTTGAAAATCCCACTTAACTACTAGACAGAACTTGTCTAGTAAACCTTCCTTTTTTCTTTTCCTGTAATAGAACTTGTTGAAAAATTGGAATTCTCAGAATAAACTGAAATTGATTTGTAAGAGGTAAAGCAGACTTAGGCCCCATTCAGTGGGTGATAGTCTTGTCTTCATCAAAATTGGACTTCAAGATGAAGTACTAGTTAGCAAAGTTGAGACTTCAGACCTTTCTGAGTAAGGCGGTTCTAAATAAATGACCCCTCTCTATCCTGTAACGATGCTGCAGTGTTGGAATAAGGATGAAGCAGGTATATTCTGCCCAAATCGTTTGTGCTGGCATAGACAGAGAGAATACACTTGCATTAACTGCTACCACTTCATCATTCTGTGAGTAAAACAATCTTACTAAATCTAGCAAATGCTCTTCCCTTGCTAAATTTGCTGATACCTCACAGATAAATTCTAATTCATTGCTGCATGGGCATTAAATATTTCATTTTATAAAATACTCCTAATATAATTTCAGGAAGAACTATGTTGATGAATACAAATTGGAATCAGGCAAACATTTTATTAAATCAAATTTTGTCTGGAAACACTATGCGTAGAAAAGATTTGCTTAGAGATGGATTCTTAATCTGTTCTAGCTAAACACAAAGGCTTCTCCCTATGGAGGAGAGCTACCAGAGAAATCAAGAAAGAAAAATAGTTTAAAAGATTTCATTGAAGTTCTTTGTGTACTTTTCAGCAAAAGAGAAGCTGCTCCATGTAATGTGCCGCTTTTTATTTCAATTAAAACAAAATTTTAAATATACATGCCTCTTTTGTCCTGGGAATTTGGAATTAAATTCAGTATGCCAACTTCTTTTTCTGCTGGTTTTGGGTGTATATCACTACTTTACAAAGTTTCACCTTGATCTTCTGATCACCACAAAATAATCCCAAACTCACTAAATTTCTATTGGCAAAAGATTATCGGGATATTGCTACAGTTCTCCCTTCATAATTCTTGGAATCGGGAATGCAGAAAATATTTCTCTGCATGTTTTAAAGATCCAAACCCTCTGAAAAATACTGATTTTAACCTTTGTCCATGGAGAGGGCTTCCTAGGCTTTGGGATGAGACAGAATTTTCATGTATATAAGTTAGATAATAGTATTACAGAGTGAGAAATGTAGATTTTTGGGTTTATTAGAGTGGTAGGTAAATAAAGACAAGATGGAGGGACCTTGTGATTTCTGGGCTTCTTCCTTCTTCATCTACTCCATATTCTGCTGTGTTTGGGTCACTAAATGATTGGTTAGAGTTTGCCGCAGTGCAGTGTTAAGTGAATAGAACTTTAGTTAGTAATTGGTAGAAAAATAGAAATAATGCACATTTGTGGTGATAATTGGGTGAATTATCTTTAAGAAGACCTTGAATCTGTGTGTCAGAGGCTAGAGAGGCTAGAAAGGCTTTTCCAGGTTCACGCTAGGCTGGTGTAAAGCCTGGTGTGCAGAAATTGTAAATAAGAAAAGAATAAACAACAAGAGAAAGAGTGCAACTGTGAGTCCAGTTATTTTTTTACCTAATGAGGACTTTAAAAGACTAGCCTCCTCAGGGGAGAGACATGTTGGAGTTATAAAATGTTTACAATTATGAATCCAGTAATCTCACAATTGTTTGTTTGAGTTTTAAAATTAATATTAGCCCAGCAGTGTCAGATTTGGAGACCTTGTTATAGTGTCAAAAGCCAGGAGGTGCTGGCATTGTTATTGCTCCACACAGTAAAATCTAGAGCTCAGTTCAGGAGTTTGAGCAAGTGTGAATTCTTGTCAGCAAGGCACAGCACTTCCAATCTCACCCTCAGGAGGCAATAACATGGAAAAACATCGATACAAAGAGCCTGGGCCAAAGGCACATTTTTTACCCACCATTTTAGAAAGTATCAAAAAACATCCACCCCCCCAAAAAACAAAACAAATGAAAATGCTAATAAAACAAACAAAAAAAATTGCTAACTACTTTTAAACTTTGAACGAATTAGCATCTTTTACTAATTTTACATTATGTGTGGTCATGTTGTGGCCTCATATTATTAGTGATAGAGTTATTCTCTGCTCACTAGCCTCACCTTCTTTGCTCACTTTTGTAAAGGTCTGTGCACTCCACACCAGTCCCCTGACCTCATCAACACTCCAAAGTCTGCAAAAGTTATCTGATGTACATTTCCCAAAACTACTGCATCAATCAGTATTCCAGTGAAGCCTTTACATGATCTAAAGTTCTGATGAGGTCCTTACTATCGCTCCACTTCAAAGGCAATAAACTTCACCACGAATGGCCTGAGCTCTTCACAGCTCACTTTAATAGCTGAAAACAAAGATTTATAACAAAGCTTCTACAATTAAATACACTTAACTTCCTCAGTTCAAGAGTAATATAATATCTGCAGATTGAAAGCTTCCCCTCCCAACCTGTTGATCTTCTTTCAGGGTATGAGTGTTAAATATGAATGCCTTGTGTGATTCCTCATGCTAGGAAAAAATGAGATAACTCTTTCACAACAGGGAAAACCTGGCCCCACCATCTGAGTACAGTCCCGTTCTATGCAGGAGAGCTGGCTTCAGCCCCATAGTCACAGCTTCCTTCATTTGCACTGTTGCCTTTTTATGCAGGTTTTGCTGGACATGGCTCAACACAAGTTGCTCTAACTTTTCTTGTAAAGGAATTTCCAGAAGCATAGTGTCCAGGCATTTACCTCAAGAATCAGGAATAGGAAGCCTCTCAATGAGATTACCAGCACCGTGTTTTTGGAATGCTCTTTTGATCTTCCTCTGTCTGTCTGGAAATTCAGTACAGAAAGCTATGCTGAGAGAGACTACAGTCACCAGAATTGATTCCCCTTATCAAACCCTAAAGAAACCCGTGAGGGAAAGTTTATGCCATGTTTTAGATTGCACCTCGTTCGAGTTCACGGAGTGAAACTTCTCTGTCTGTTCCATTTTCAGCAGTTCATCAGTGCCTGTCTAGCCAATAATGGCAACCTTGTGTGTCCCCTGGTGCTGCAGTGGTAAAAAGAATCCATTTGAAAATATCTCACCATAAACAAGTGTAAGCCTAAGGGAGATTTTTTTCTTTTAATTGTGAAGTTATATTTGGGAAGATATTAATTTTGGTTCTACCTCTCTAAGAAAGGATTAAAAAGGACAATGTTATAAACAGCTCAATTTCAGCTCTGTTGAAACCAATGGTGTCAAAATTACTTATTCCAGAAACAAATTAATCCTATAGCATATATTACATACATCATTTTTTAAAAATATAAAACATTACCCAAAAGTGTAATTAGTATCGAAAAGACAAAATGGATCTTTATAGAATCTTTCTTTTTATCAAACTTTTTTGTATCATTAAGACTAAATGTAATTACTAGAGGCTAAAATAAAAAGTTTGTGCTTTGTTTGATTTTTTAAATTTCCACTTTTTATACTCACAAAAAAAGTCCTGGCGCTGTCTTAGAAATCTATGAGACAAATGAATGACCAACTGGGAGTACAATGAAGAAAAATACTTTTAACCAGAAAGACACAGAAACGCATTGCTAAAAATTACTTAAATTTGATAACTTCTTGCATTGTGCTGTATGACATAATGGTGTACTACACAGCTATACCAGAAATGTTTTTCCACTGCCTCCTGAAAACATTGGAGTGTCTGGAAGTTTCATAGCAATTCCAGCATTCTGAAAACACATAGAAATAATGTACTACATCAGTATGCTGATGAATGTTTGCGAAAGCTACAGAAAAGGAATTAGAGTGGCCAGCAGTGAAAATAGAATGTACTAATAGAAATAAATAAGAGATGCTTTAAAAATGTATTTGCTAGGGAGATTACATGAGACATAGAAAAGACTTAAGGGCATATCACTGTCCACCTTTCTTGAACAGGGCATTTTTTGGCACCAGGCCACTACACTATCACCAGGATTTATAGTGTGTTAATATGCTTAGATTTTTTTTTCCAGTAATCTGTTCCATCTTTTATGATTGTGTAAATTAACCAGAAACATTCTAAAGTATTAACATTATGACTAATCATAAAGCTAAGAAAGTGAAGACAGAGGTCCATATGCAACACATCACTATCACTTTGCTCTGGCTCAGAGTTTCTGGGCACATACATGCAGATTTCCAGACTGCAGTACTTCAAACTGCATTTCACAAATATGTCCTTTCAAATCAATACAGAAAATCAAGATCTGATTCCTCAGACTCTGATTTCAGAAAATTTCTGCCTCATAATAGGTCTATGAAGTATATAGGCAATGTGGGAGCAAAAAAGATGTCGCACTTGCCTGGTGTTTGGAAGGGCAAAGCTGTCTGGTTTTGGTCTAACCCTGTGTAAGGTGGGATTTAAAACTGGATAAAGTACATTTTATGGCATCTGTGAGTGCCAGGTCTCTGTCAAGTGGAGTCTCCCACAGCAGCTGGCTGTGGCTCTGCAAGGAGTACCATGACTGTCTTTGGAAGCCTTGCAGACTGCTCAGTTCTCAAAAAGGTCTGCTAGCCGGTGCCTGACCTTAGGATAGACAAAGCCAGGGTGACATGTGCTGATGTTACACCTCTAACTTACCTTTCTGAGCAGCAGGGCTGACTGGATCATTGGTCCATCCAATTTTCCTACTCAAGGCCCTTTATGATGCCTATGCTGGATCTCTTGGTCTTCACATGGGACACTGGTGATTTTGCTGTCCAGCTTTTAACCATCACCAGGCCTATGAGAGACCAAGTTAACCAAGCCTTCTCTTCTCATCCCACAGTCATACAAGATATGGACTGAGGCCAAATATATTACTTTAGGACTCCAGTGATATTTTTAATGTTATTTTTAGTGTTTTTAAAATATTATTATCCAGTACACCTTTTTTTTCTAGTCTTTTTAAGTATGGTCTATGTAAATACAGCAGTCCTGGGTGAAATTCAATACATGTAGTTCAAGAAAATATTACATTTGTTGCCTAAAATTTAGGCAACACTAGAAACTTAAATTGAATTAACTGATATTCAGTGCTCTGTTCTGCATTTCACTGGAAAAGAAAAGAAACAGGGAAAAGAGCAGTTAATAATTCAGAAGATCATTTATGGCATATACTACTTGCTGCTGTCAAAACTGTTGACCCAAAACTAAGATTGTGAAATTGGATACATGTTTTACAGGAAGAACTCTCACTGATTTCTTGTCTTTTAGGGATGTTGCCTACATTAATGCAGTAGGTTTGGTTTGGGGTTATGAGGTTTTTGTTGGGTTTTTTGGGTTTTTTTCCTGCTTTCTTTCTTGCATCCTATTTAATAAATAGTAAATTTAAGCTAATGCTGTACTCATTTGGTCTTCCAGTGATCCTTCCATTTTTTGTCCTGCTGTGATAATTCTGGCCTTGCAAACCAGGAATAAATAAAGCCAAAAAAATTTATCAGGTCTCTAATTTGCCATTTTAGATATCTTTAAACTGCCTTTTCACATAATAAAATACTTTAGAGTGGAGCAAGTTGAAGCAGCAATCATGTCAGAGCTCTTTTCATTGACAGAATATTACAAGTGCGTTTTCTGTAAATATATACTACCTCTAATACTGCAAGTGATGGATAAAGCTTAATCATAAAATTTGTATATTAGTCACAAAAAATATTTTTACATTAATTTTTTTCATCCACTTTGTTTACATATGTACGGATTTTAAGTGTATATGAACAGAAATAGTCAAAAGCTATTAAATACAACCAAATTTCTCCATAACAGGAAAAATAAAGGGGGCTGCTGGACAGGCCAAATTGCTTCAAACAGGGTAGAGTTTCCAGATCCAACTCACAGGAGGACCAGCTTAATGTACTGAACAGGAGGACATGTGAAAAGGGCAATCAGAAAATGGAATAGAAATGGGAAATGAAAACTTCTGTATCTGTAGCTCTTTGAGGGACAAAGAGTGCAGGAACAAAGTTAAAATAACATCTTTGACTTGAATGATGTGGTAAAGGTCATTCTGCCTCTAACAGAACATATCAAAAGTGCATTAAGTTGGAGATTACCACAATTTTAACAGATGATAAAGAAATGCTTTGAAAAGACTCTTGTATAAAAGCTGCCTTTATGGATTACACTGTATTGAAATCTGCAGGCCAAAATAGGGAGCATCTGTTTTACTGTAGCTAGAATTTCTCCATAATTATCTGAATTACAGCATTAAGTGAACATAACATTTCACCAAGCAGAATTGCACTCTATGTTCCAACGATTTCATTGTTTTTCAGAACAGACTTATTTTTCACATTCATATATTGTAGTGGTTAGACATCCCAAATGTAGTAACAATAATTTCTTCATATTTATGCAATTTTCCAGTTCTAATTATACTGCATTTAAAAATTATGCATTTGTTTCTCTCTATATGTATGTCTCTGTATATAACTGTATGTAAACATTAAAAAAAATATTTTCTGTAGGTGCACATTTAATGCTAGAAAGCAGATTTATTTTCTTTTTAGATAACAGTACATATAACAGAAATAAATATATCAGCCAGATAATTATTCTTTATTTCTAACAATGAATGCTACAGTGTCACTGGTACTGTAGCATATTCAGGTAGTAAACAGAACATAGTATGCTCAAAATACTGTACAAAAAACCTCACTTATTTGTATTCATGGCTACTTTGTCAGTTCCCTACCTCCATTTCAAAATTCAGGGCAAACAGAGACATTTAAATTAAAGGGTCTGGACAATTTCCCAGTGTCTTGCTCATTTATTAAACACAGGCTGCTGCCTAATTCTTTGGAGAATCTCATCTGCAATGACCATTAATCTATGCAGATTACTGGCCACCATCACAGTGGTTGTGCTTGTTGGAGAGATTGGATACTGTGCATTTATATATTCAGTTACCGCAGCCCAACCAATGCAAAAATCCCATATTTTGAAAGGATAGTTAATGCAATTTTTACTTTGTCCAGAAAATGCAATTAGTACAGATCTTGCAGTCTTTTCATCAACTGAGAGGATGGTCACAAAGTAAGAAAATGCAGAGTTAACACTTTTTCTGCTTCAAGCAGTGCAACATGGTTGATGTAATTGAATTGGAAGCAAGTGGGCTGCTGCCAACCACGTGCTTTAGAAACTGATCACATGTGAACACATTTAGGAAATGAAACCCACATAAACTAACATTTCCTGAGGGTTTGGATACTTGCCCAGTAAATACAACCAAAATAAAAAACCTAAAAAAATAAAACAAAACCACCCTAAAAAAAACAAATTAAAAAATCAAACAAAAACAACTCCAAAACTAACCCTGCATAGGAGATGATTTAAATACATCAAAAAATAGATTTGAGTATTTTTGAGAATAGGATGGTATCAAAGCCCACCACCATGATCTTCTTATACTAAGCCTACTTATGAGTATGGCACATCAGAAACCTTAGAGGAAGAACAGGATTTCAGAAGTGATGATGATGATGATGATGATGATTTTGATGATGATGATGGATAAATATTCAACTAATTGCTTTACATGGCATATTTTCATTTAAAACAGCAGCTACTTGGGCATCAGAGCTCCCTAATATACTGTGCTGTCTATTTAAGCTAAATGTATATGAACAAATAATAAATCTGTAAATGTATTCTTCTGACTTTCAGTGCTATTTGCATATTTTGGCCAAAAACATTTAGACTTATTTTTCAGTCAGTCTTGAAAAGTCAGATGGGAGTCTGAAGGACAAATTGTGCTTTTCAGTTCTCATCTCATCATCTGAGGTTACTGAAGGTGAATACTCTTTCTGAGCTGGAAAGTTAACATAGTCTTAAAGTGCATCAGGCTAATTCCTCCAAATAATTGTGAACATTCTGAGAAACTCTGCTCTTCACTCACTTACAACTGCAATTACTGGACAATTCTCAGGTCCTACATGGCATTTAATGGTCCCTGCCCCCTTTCAGGTGCACTCTGTGACCAGAATAAAATGTACCTATCCCTCTGCAACTGAGAAATATTAACTAAACACCTGCAACAGAACTTCAGATTGAGTAAGTTGTTTTGCACATCTCTTTTTGCAGCCATTCCCATTGTCTGCCTCATTTGGAGTAGGCATTAGAATAGTTAGAAAAAGAATTTTAAAAAGCTTTAAATTCTATAAAGTATTGATTATAAAGATCAAATTGTTTAAGTGGCATGATGGTTAGGATACCTTTCTCACTTCATGCCAGCTCAGTTCTGTCATACTGAGTATAATTAAGGCGGACATATCAACCCTACTGGTATTCTACAGAACCCAGAAGGATTATGTTCACAGAAAATGGAAAATTATTAACTCTAACAAAATAAAATGAAGAAATTCTTTTATGGTTTGATTTGTCTTCTATTTCAAAACAGTTCTATCATCTTCTAATGAATAATAGTTTGTAGTGACCTGTGATGGAATCTATAAGTAGGTGGAAGAAAGGAAGTGACATTTACTCCCCAAATTAAAGAACATACAAACAAACAAAACATATAAAATCTAGATCAAAAAATGAAAATTTATCCCTCTGAAACATCTCTCTTTAGGCAAGACATCAAGTTGCCAAATTGCTACTTAGAAATTAGTGACATTTTGGAAAACTTCTTTGTTTTTATGAAACAGGTGAACTATAAATCAAGATGTTAAAGGAAGAAAAGGCTCTTTATTCTCAAGAAAATATTAAAGAGGAGTCATAAATACATGATGGAACAAATCTATCCTTGGCTCACCTGTTACTGAGTCAGTGCTAAAGAGGAAAGCCAGTCAAAGAGAAACACAGTGAAGTAACATTTTACTAACCCCAAAAGGGAAATGACCCAGTCTTATTTACTTCCATGTATCATGAGTGTTTTGCTTGCTGTTGCTGTTAATAATTAATAGTTTTGTTATGGTTACATCCTGGCCTTAATCTGTTCACTGAGGGGAAGCTGAAGAGTGAATTACTTAAATCCTGAGGGTGTGAATTTTTGCCCATGCACAAAAGCCAGTTGCTGATTCTCAACATTTTCCTTCTGTTGCTTAAAAAACAAAAAAAAAAAGCTCAAAAAAACAAAAGAAACAACTACTGCAGAAAAGTGAACTTTTACTTCCACTTCAGATTGTGAGAAGAGAAAGGTATTGTCATTTAATCCCTTGCTTCATCTGGATAAGTTGTGAAGAAAGTGTCTTGTTGACAAAGATATTCTTGTCTCTGACCCTGGATCAATGGCTGTGGCTGTGCCATTGCAGACTGTGAAAATGGTCCTCTTTCTCCTCCATCTCCTCCATCTGCCTAACACACTTACAATAACATCACAGGACACTATATTCAGTGCTAAAACTTTGCCTATTTAGACAAAGAACCCTCAGTCACCATTATCTTCCTGATCCTTACTTGGTCATGGCAAACAGTGTCTCTCTGATGACATCCAGGGAATATTGGTGGGAGTCTTTTGCCAAACACAGCTGCAATAATAATTGCAGGTCCCCAAATTTCTTCCCAGTGCATGTTATATATAGGAGGCAGAGAAGAGATACTAAAAAGTACTCTCTTGCTTTCAGCAAGCTACTTGAGCAAGGATGTGGTATATCTTTTTATCCTCTGTATTCCTGACTCTCTAGTTAAATACTGATGAATGCTTGTATGTTTTTGTTTTTGCAGATGTGCATAAAATAATTTGGACCTACTCTTTACTTTTATAACCCACTCAATGTTTTTGTAAGATCAAAATTATCTTTTCTAAAGAACTCTTCTCTGACGTCTAGGAACTTCATAGAACTTTTTGGCATTTGTTCCATAAATATTAAAATCCATTAGATGAAAGGCATGCAACTAGTCACAGGTTACTTTAGTCTACTATTGTTCCACTGATCTGTGGCAGGCCCTGGCAGAGGTTAGGGACATTGTAGTTATCTGACTCTATCCAAGAGAGTTTAAGTGGTATGAAGCCAAGACAGATAAAGAGAAATCCAACTGCATCCTAGGCTGCATCAAAAGCAGCACAAGCAGCAGGTCAAGAGAGGTTCCACTGTGAGTACTGCATTCAGCCCTGAGATCCCCAGCACAGGAAGGACATGGGTCAGTTGGAGTGGGCCCAGAGGAGGCCACCAAGATGACCAGAGAGATGGAGCACCTTTCCTAGGAGGAAAGGCTGGCAGAATTGCAGGTGTTGAGCATGGAAAAAGAAGGCTTCAGCGTGACCTCACTGCAACCTTCCAGCAACTGAGGGAACTTACAGGAAGGATGGAGAGTAAAGAGTTACAAGAGGATTGGAATTACTTTCTAGCTGTTTGCAAGAGCTGAGAGAAGGGAAAATGGCTTAAAAGTGGACAGGTTTAGATCACACGTTAGGAAGAAATTCTTTACTGTGAGCATGTGAGGCACTGGAACACGTTGCACAGGCAAGTTGTGGATGCTGCATCCCTGGAAACGTTCAAGGTCAAATTGGATAGGACTCTGAGCAACCTGGTCTAGTGGGAGGTGTCCCTGTCCATGTTTGGGGCCTGGAACTAGATGATCTTCAAGGTCCCTTGCAACTCAGGTCATTCTATGATTCTAACATTCTATGATGTTCAGGTTCACGTATGATTTTGGTTTTGACTTACAGAATCACAAAGGGGACTTTCTCAAGCACTCATCTAACTATGTTCTTGAGTTATATATTTCTGAATTTTAGCAAGCCATATTTTCATGTTCTTTAAGCAAGTGGGCCTTCTACAAGCTAGTCATTGGTAGCCATGTGGCAATGTATGAATTAAATCCAGTTCTGGCGCTAGCATCCTTCACCTCTGGCACTCAATTAAGCCATCTTGTTAACTCTTGGAGTAGCCATCTGGACACTAATTCTTCACCAGATGTCTTTATTCCTTCACATGGGAGCAGATGATAGCCAAATACTTTGATAGATTCTCATGGTCACTGATGACAAAATACATCCAGGAATTTTTATGCCTCTTTTCCTCATCCCACATTGTCCTGATTCCAGCTAGGACAAGGCTTATTTTTGCAGTAGCCATGAGAACCCATTCTGTACAACAACACATCATTTTTGGGAACAGGGCAAGAGAAGTCATCTGGGTCATGTAGGGTAGCAGAGGGTGCAATTGGGTATTGCCTATTGCCAGGTGTTCCACAGTGAGCAACCACACGTGAACTGTTCACCTTTTTTTTGTACACCCTATCATTAGTATTGTTGCTGCTGTTCGTTGTCTCATTTCATTGCTGTTTCCAGTAAATTTCACTTATCTCAACCCATGATCTTTACCTTTTGTGCCTCTAATTCTCCTCTCTATCCCACTGAAGGGGCATGTAAGGAGTGGGGAGTGATGGAATTGTGCATGATTTGGATTAATTCAGTGGGGATGCTAAGTTGTGGGAACACTGTTCCTAAACCATAACACATATTTTTGTGTCAGAGCACTGAAAACAGCAGCATCTTTGCTTTCATACTGAGATAAACTCTTTCCTGGGAAGAGTTCTTGGGATAGAAGAACAAGAAAACACTCATATAAAAATACAAATCTCCATGGTTTTAAAATTGCATTCGTTTTTATGTGATATGCCTTGAACAATAAATTTTTTGCGCTCAATTCTACCAATGTTAAAATGATAGATTTGTATTCCAAAAACTCCTTTTTGCCTAATCAAAATACCCATGGAAACAGATATCGGCAAATATCTTGGAAGGTTTCTGTAATATCTCTATATCAGATAACTGTCTTTCTAGAATTTCTACTATTTAATTTTTTAATTTTGTTCCTCTTAATTTTTTTTCTCCCTTTTCAGGGAAGAAAAAAAAAATCCCAAAAATAGGAATAATTCTACAAACAAGTAAAAATTATAAATTCTTTATAATTATACTAATTATAAAATAAGTTATAAAGTCAATGGAATATTCTGTTATTGTATTGTGGAATTGAATCTTTCAGTCATTTTTCTTAAGAAGTTTCTGTTATAATATTTCAAGAAGTCAAAAAAATTGGCATTAATGAAGCAGAGAGTTTGGCTTCTTCCTTTAATATTTTATTTTTTATTGGCAGTTCCTGATAGCAGATTTGTCCTTTGACAAGCATGACTTTTCTGACAGATGGCTGCATAGAACAAGGTTTCAAAGAACTCTAATAAAGTTAGTACTTGATATATATGCAATTCTCCTTTAAAATCAAAGGAGATGCAAAGAGCGGCTTCTTTGAAAGGGAAGGGATGCTGCACAGACAGGGGAATGAGAGCAGGACAGGCAGTGGCCTCCCTGGCCACTGGGAGAGCAGGGCAGGGCTAGTGACAGAAATCAGGATCAGCTGAGAGCCTGCCAGGCCAGTGGGCAAGTCACAGGTTCTGACACATCCATTCAGATGGGCATGGACAAGAGAAGATTCCTTTGCAGTGATTGTATCAGGCTGATGCTTTGAAAATGCCACTAAATCGTTATCAATGATGAATACTAATAATTTTCCTATAATTTTATAATGTAGAAGTATGAGAGGAATCCTTCATTCATTCATCTTGAACCATATTGAGTTCCTTCACATCCATGTTTTTTACCAAAAATCAAAGCCATGATGAGTCATTTCCTTGACAGCTTGAAAGTAATTCTTCTAGCTTAATTGAGAAAGAAGCAACAGTTTGACTTTGGTGTCAAATAAATTAAAAATCAGCTTAATGGTGGCAAATAACACAGCAGTACAGACAATAGCATTTGAACCTTTGAGAAAAAAGTAAAAGAAGAAAGAAGGATTAAAACATCAGCACAGTGGGTAAGGCTCCTTTCACTTCTTTATAATACATTATTTAATTATTTTATGTGCTATGATTTCTAAGTATATGATGCTGCATATCTGATACTGAATATGTATAGCCAACAGACCTTGTCATAAAAAAACTGCCTTTTAAGATTAATCTAGTCTAGAACCTAGACTACATTAGAAAATTCTAGTCTGAAGACTTCTTCCAACAGCCTGACAGACTAAAAGTAGGATATGGACACAACTGAACACTTTGGGTACAATATAAGAGGAGAAAATAGCAATTTAAAACTGGAATTGTCAGGGAAAAAAAGAAATAATTCTTTGTTTCATAACATACAGACTCTACAAAAATTATATGGGTATCAAGAGAAGATATCATATAGAGGCTCCCCAATCAAATTACAGTGGATAAAAAAGCCAATAAAAGCAGTGGGAAACCAGAGTTTCTACAGAATGCTGGCAGGGGAAAAAGTCTGTCCAAATGGTAAAAGAACAATAAAATTTATTGATAGACTTCCTTGCTTTAAAACTTCTATGTTTCATGTTTTCTTTCAGTATTATAACTTAGATAAACATTTTCTTCTGTCTTCTTTTTGTCTGCTAGGTATTAAATTAGACTTTGGATATCAGGGAAATGAGATTATGAAATGAGATAAAATATTATTTTCAGTTGAAGACTATAAAGTGATGTACAAAAAGCACCTACCTAGTCCAACAACTACTTAAAGCAACACATAACTCCTCCCTTATTCAGAATTTGAAATTTCTGTGCTAAAAATCTATCATGGTGTATTTTAGAGGAGAAACATTCACAAAAAAATCCAAGAACAAAATAAAAAGTTGAAACAAAAATATCCTAGGAAGAAATGAGCAGGTACCTTGTAATTGATGAACTTTGAAAAATTAGGAACTTGATTTTTCACAGTGTGTTTGAATATACTCCATCACATAAAATCTGTCCATCACTATGTTCTCAAATCCCTTTTCAACACATCAAAAGCATGAATTTCAAAACCTTACATGATGTGTTTCTCTTCTCTCCCTATTATTACTTTATCTTGGATGAGTTTCCCCTGAAAAAAAAGCAGAAAAGGATCTGCACAGTCTTGCTTGAGTCCTACTCTTGGCTGATGTACTTTATTTGCAAATTTTCCTCCTGTTCCTATGTTCTCCTTTATGCATAGTAAACATGATACACGGGCTCCACAATGAAATTATAATGAATGAAAAGACAATTAAAATAGCCTTAAAATAAAGAAAAAGCACAGCTTTTCCTGTTATCATTACCATTCAATGAGAGAATGTGTGCAAGATACTGCAGAGGCAAACTCATGTCTCAGATCAAGGGGAGCCTGGAGACAAA
>VYXF01003034.1:46829-64560 GCA_013397295.1 Polioptila caerulea
GTCCCTGCCATGGCAGGGGTGGCCCTGGGTGGGATTTAAGCGCCCTCCTGACCCAAACCATTCTGTGATTCCGTGACTCTGTGATTCTCCAGATGGCAGGACTGGTGCCGCAGAAGGAGAGAATGCTCTGGGCAGAGGATGTGCACACAGAGCTAAACCAGTGTGCAGGAGACACGTGTCCATCCCACTAAAGCCAGGCTCAGCAAGGCAGGACCCACACTGTGCTCGGCAGTGCTCTGGGAAAGCCTGGAAAATGGAAATATGCTGTGAGCACCCCATCCCTGCATCACCCCATGGAGATACCTCTGCAACTCAAGGGATTCCACAGAATCAGAGGATCATTAAGGTTGGAAAAGAACTCGCCTCAGTTAACTGCCATGTCCCCATGTCCCCAGCACAGTTCAGCTGAGGCCCATGAACCCCCAATGATGTGTCACAAACAGAGACACAGGCATGGGGGTGCCTCAACTGGGAGCTGCCGCCCATCCTCAGCAGCAAAATATTTAGAGAGTGGAAAAAACCCCAGTCCCCTTCTGCAAGAAACAGTTGAGAGCTGCTGTTATCTCATTTTCCCCACAAATTCTAATGGTGTAAAACTGCTCAGAGACACACAGTTCACCCCTCTGGCTCAGACCTGAAGGGATGTAAAGCAGGTAAATGGATTTCAGGCAGCCCCTGTGGCTTCTGCAGCAGAGTACCTGTATTTTTAGGATTGCAGGTACAGGCGTGAGGCTGTACAAGGATCAGGACTTGAAGAGTGTGGTAGGTATTGATCCTTTTTAAAAATCCCATTCCATGTCTGCCAGAGCTCCAGGAGAATTTGGACAACACTCTCAGGGATGCACAGGGTGGGATTGTTGGGGTGTCTGTGCAGGGCTGGGGGTTGGACTGGATGATCGTTGTGGGTCCTTCCGGCTCAAGATACTCCCTGATGTTATGATTCTACAATTATGAGTCTTAATCACACAAATCCTTGGTGGAAACGTCCCTGTGAGCTGTGTGTCTGTGCACAATCCCTGGGAGCTCCTTTTCCCTCAGCTGTGATTGGTGGCTCAGCATCTCCTCTGCCCCACTTGGCAGGCTCCCGGGGCGTTCTTTGCTTTCCTTTTCAAAATCCTCCCTCACGTTTCCAAGGGAAATCTCTCTCTTAAGGAAACAATTGAGAATTGAGGCTGCAGTGCCAGAAATCACAGAGCCCTTGGAGCTGATGCACAGGCAAGGAATGAGTGTCCTCACTCCAGCCCTGCTTCTTGGGCATCACCTCCTGGAGGGGACCCAAAGTCCTCGTCACACGAGGCCAGAGGCAGAGAGCGAGGCCAAGGCTGTTCCAAACATCAGCAGGGTCAGAGCAGGGCTGAGAGGAGCTGGCAGAGCTGGGATCCAGCACAGCAGCTCCAGAAGCTCATCAGCTTGAGAGAAGGAAGCCAGCAGGAAACACAGGGGAAAGGCCAAAAAATACAACAGTGCCGACTGGGAGGAAACTGCTCGGAAAGGAGAAATCCAGGTCTGGAGAAACGTGCCCAGTGACCTCCATGACTCCAGAGCTGCAGGAAGGGCTGCCTTGATCCCTGGAGAGCCCAAGCAGGCTCCTCTGAGAGCTCAGGGCTGGCTGTGAGCAGCTCGTGCCCTGGGCTGGGCTCTCACCCCCAGGGCTCGGGGGCAGCTCAGGAGCTGGGGGGGTTGGCAGTGCCAGTGTCCCCACACTGCTGGTGTGGAATCAACACATCCTGGGTCACAGCCACGGCCTGGGGGGCAGGAGAGGGACAAAGACCCAGGACAACAGCACAGCCCTGTGCACTGCTGCTCCCCAGGCTGCTCTGGCCTCTGCAGAGAGCTCCAGCCCTGGGGTAGTGCTGGTTCCACCGACATTCCTGCTCTGCACAGGGGGTGTTTGAACCCAGAGCTGGCACTGGAGTGGGTGCACAACCTCTGGGTGCTGGTGGTGACACTTCACAGAGACCAGGCTGGAAAAGCTCTCCTGGAAAACATGGGGAGCAGCTTCTGGGGGTGTCCAGGACCCAAAGGGAGGACCTCAAGGGAAGGGAGAGAGGAGAGAGAAGAGAGAGGACAGAAGAGAGAGAAGAGGAGAATTTCACTTGGAATCATCATCTAATACAAGGTCAGTGTTTGTGGACCTAATGAGCATTTGCTTATTAAATACCCTTCAATCCATCAGGCAGGAGAGAAACGGGATCCAGAGTGGGTGGAACTGGGAATGAGACCAAGCTGGAGCAGACACAAGGCACGGCTTTATATGGAGAGAGGAACTTCATGACTTTAGATAAAACAATTATGGACATAGAATTTTGGGAAATCACTTTGATTTAAGCTCAGAACTTACCCAGGGAGCAGGAAGGACTTCGGGACAGAAGTTCAGAATTTATGCCCCAGATCTTCATCCTGAGCTCACCAAGGAGAAGGGGAGAACACCCAGGGCAGTGCCTGCAGGTCCTGTGGACACAAACCTGCAAGTATTTTCCTTTCTCCAGCTTAGGCACAGCCATGCTGGGACTCTGGATCCCCAGGAAAGATTATTTCACTTACCCTGGGACCCACTGAGCTGCTCATGATTTGGGAACCACTTTGGCTGTGTGAGAGAGGGAGGGAGGCAGCCCCGGCCACCAAATCCAGCATCAGCAGAGCCTGCAGAGCCCCAGCTCCCTGTCCAGCATCCCCTGCCCCTTTTCTGAGCTGGCAGCTTCAGGAGCTCATGCCCAACACGCGCTGGAAGCATTTCCCTGTGTGTAGGGACAGCACAGTCCCACTTTCCAGCACAGCAGCCAGGTCCCTGTTAACAACAGGCTCATGTCGGGGTGGTGGCTCCCAGCCCTGCTGCTCTCCTTGCTCCAGGAACTCTTCTTTGTCTCTTCTGATGCCAGGACTCTTCAGCCCATGGGCTGCTCTCAGCCCTCTGGGTGCTGGTCCCAGGTAGGAAGAGATTAAATCAGGACCCTTCCCCAGCCCAGCTGTGGCTGGCAGGGCTGGGAGCAGGGGCAGGGCCAGGGGAGGACACAGCTGGCCAAGGTTTGGGACCACGAGGAGTGTGGGACCTTGGGCAGACCCTCTGTGTGTCCTGCTCCTCTGTCTGTGGAAAGGTGCAGGGATTTCCTGCCACTGGATTTCAGCAGTGACTAGCTGGATGTGGGAGAAAAATCTGGAGGCTTTGGATCCAAACTTCTTCTCCCAGATCCTGTGGAGAGTCTCCACATTTCCCAAGGCACTCTCCATGAACAAGGAGCTCCACAGCCCCTCAGGTTCTTCCTCCTCCTCTGCAAGGCAAGGAACAGAAATGACTTTGTTTTCTCACCACATTTAAGCCTTGTTCCCCCTCAGTTTCCTGCTTGTTCAGACTGTTCCCTCTTTATCTCCCCAGACAATCTCCATTGCCTTTGTTTGGCTTCCAGAAAATCCCTGCTCTAACCAGGCAGGAGGAAAAGCAAATTCAGCGGCTTCCTCTCACAAAGGTGGAGTTTGGAGCAGGCAAAGCCCAAGGCAGGGCAGCTCTGTGGTGTTTTGCTCACACCACGAGCCACAGGAGTGGGAAGGGCTCAAACCCACCTGTGCTGCATCCAGATTGTTCTGGGGAGTGGGAGGGAGGAATCAGACCCAGGAGAGGCTGCCCCGGCCATGTGTAGAAGCAATGGAAACTTGTGGGGGTTTTAGAAGAATAATTTCTTTGTTGGTTCTCTGAGTGGCTCTGAGCAACCCCCAAAGACACTCACAGGCCACCCCAGGAGCTCCCATCCTCCCCGGCCCTGCACCAGCTCCCTTGGGGCGGAAATCCAGGAGAGCCTGGGATGCCTCCTGACTGCTGGCACCTCGTTTATTGGGGTGATTCATTGCCTGAGCTGTTTGGCCATTTCCCCCTGGAGCGAGGAGAGCTCTCCCAAACTGTGCCTGGCCATGGCTGGGGTAGCCCCGAGCAGGCAGCACCCCCAGAGCTGTCTCCTGGCTCACCTGGGCTGGGCTGAGCACAGGTACCTGTGTGGGTGGGTGCACAACCTCCCAGTGACCTGTCTGCAAAACCTGACCGGGAAAACACAGGGAGCAGCTCTGGGGGCAAGGCAAGGCAAGGCAGGGGCAATCCTTCCATGCTGCTCCACGCTCTCACTGTCCATGTTTGTCCCTCACCTTCATCCTGTTTCCCCTTGTCCCTGACTCGCAGTGCTCTCCTCTTGCCAGCCCCTCCAGGGACAGCCCATCCTGTCACCCCTCAGCCCTCCTGGCTGGCCCATCTTCACCCCCTCACGGATGGAAAAGGGTCGAGTCAGTGGTGGGGAGGGATCTCCAGGACTGGGAAGAGCAGGATCTGCAGGATTGCCTCGCTGGAGGGCTGGCAGGAGCTTGGCGGCCAGGGAGAGGTGCGGGGGTGTTTTGATATTGTAATTATTTTTCTATTTTCCTCCTAATTACTGCCACGTGCCCAGTGCTTTCGTGAGAGATTCATTAACTCTGTGCTTTAATCCAAATAAACCATCCCCTCCTTCTGCCCCTCCCTGGACCCTGACACCTTTTTCTCCTCGAAAATTCCTCAAGCAGAAGCAGCACAAACCCCTCAGCTCTTGGGGGAGGCTGCCCTGGCTTTGGCTCCCCTCTTAGCCCAAGGGGAAGGAATAATGATGGAATTTAACAGGATCAAATGTGCTGAGGGATGTGAAGGGACATACTTTGTAATATGGAAGCAAAACAGGGCAAAATTACCATCTTAATTGTATTAATGTTGCCAATTATAGGCAGACCCCGTGTCGCTCAGCAGGAGCGCTCTGGGAGAGAAGGAGAGACAAATTATCTGCAAACTCCTTATTTTGTCTTCGTGAATTACCACCCCAAGGTACGTAATTGAATCTCTAGTCCTGATCGGTGAACATTGTTCAGGGAGTGAATTAAGGCAAGGCCCTAAAGGCCTGCTCTGTTCTGTCCCAATTAACACAACCACCAGATTTCTTCTTTTTTTTTTTTTTTTTTTTTTTTTGGGTTTTTTTTTTTTTTTTTTTTTGGTGTGTTTTTTTTTTTTTGTGGTTTTTTTTTTTTTTTCGCGGGGGGGGNCTTCTTTTTTTTTTTTTTTAGGATTTTTTTTAGGGTTTTTTTTAATGTCTACACGGTGAAGAGTTAAGTTGGAGAAGAGAGCCTGGGTTTAAATAATTTAATTTCTGCCTGGAGCAGAGCTGGACGAGTGCGTTGGGTGTGTGGATGTCACTGTGCAGGCTGTGCCACCCCTTTGAGCACCACCAGAAAGGGACAGAGCAGCTGAGAGCCCTGGTGGGAGCATGGAACCCCCTGGTGTCTCCCATGGTGGGGCCCTGCTGTGTCCCCACATGGAGGGGAAGTCACGGGGACAAAGCCTGGTGACCCCACACCAGGGCCTTGCTGTCCCCAAAATCACCTTGAGAGTGGAAGAGCTGCCCTTGGCCGAGCTCTGTGGAGTCGAGTGCTGCTGGTATTGAGAATTTTGTGCAATAAAAACACAGAGGGGACAGAGCTGTCCCTCCCTCTGAGCCAGTGTCAGGGACAGACACCAGCCTTGAGCGAGGGGATGTGCCCTGTCCACTTCTGGCTCTCCTCATACGTGATGAATTCAGGCAGTGCTTAGTTCAGAGGGACTGATTTAGAGAAAATTCCCAAAAGGACAGTCCAGCTTGATCAGTCTTTTTGATTTTACTGCATGAATTTGTGTGCTCCAGGAATACTTTCAAGCCTTTGAGTCTGTTTGTTCTCTTATTTAGTAAAGAAAGGAAGCAGCCACAGGTGAGTTTTCCTGCTTGCTGCTGGATTGGACTTTCAGCCTCTGGAATGCTCTGAGTGTATTGAGGTTTTTAAATGCAATGTCTCAACTGGAAGGGGGAGAATTTGGGTAAGGATAGGGGAGAAATCCTTCCCTGGGAGGGTGGGCAGGGCTGGGCTGGAATTGCCAGAGCAGCTGTGGCTGCCCCTGGATCCCTGGCAGTGCCCAAGGCCAGGCTGGACATTGGGGCTGGGAGCACCTGGGATGGTGGGAGGGGTCCCTGCCATGGCAGGGGAGGGATGGGATGGGCTTTAAGTTCCTTCCAACCCAAACCATTCCATGATTCGGTGCCTAATCCAAACCATTTAAATTAGGGTTAGCCCAGTCTTGTATTGCTTTAAAATTACAGTGTTAGAAGCAGAAAATGAATGAATGAATGAATAAATAAATAAATCCCAGGTATAATAGGTTACAGAGAGCCTGATTCCCTGTATTTTACTTTGAAAAGATGAGTTGGTTCTGCCCTGCTTCCACACTCCTGGACAGTGAGGAGCAGGGATTTGGGATTACAAGGAGCTGACTGTTCTGATCAGGGCTGGGGTTTATTCTGGGGGTTTCCTCCTTTCCCCCACAGTGTCTTGAGCCTGTCTGGGAAAGGGCTGCACATCTGCCAGGCTGTGGCCAGGAGTGAGCCTGGGGGTGCTGTTCCTCTGGAGAGAGCTCTCCAAGAGCATTCCCACCCCTCCCTCTGCTTTCCCTCTGCATCCTCGCGTGCCTTCCATGCTGTCAGTGTCATGTTCAGGAGCCAGGATCATTCAGGAATGCAGGATCCAGCACGTCCTGGCCTTGGCCAGATCCTCAAGCTTCATTTTTAACAATTGCAGCAAAGTGCTCAGCCCTTCTCGTGGAATGCCAAGGGAGAGGTGACCTGCAGGAGAGCCCTAGATGGGATTCCTGGAAAGGAAGGGGATGATCCTCTGGAGCTGAGCTCCTTCAGCCCGGCCACGGGCACATCTGGGAGCCCTGCTGAGGGTGTGCAAACAGGCACGAGGGGCAGTCCTCCCAGTCAAAATAAATCCCATGGAATTCTTTCCATTGTATCCCACTGAATGCAGAAGCTGTGATGATGAAGCCACAAATTCCAGAGCTGGGGCACCTGGAACGGTGCCTGCGAGGAAGGGGAAAAAATATTGCAAAACATAATGATCAAACAGTGGGGGAGAGCGAGGACCGTGAAAACATCAAAAGTCGTGGCAATTGTTTGGATGAGAATGTTTTTAAGAGTCCCTGTTTGTGTTGGACAGGAGAGTTCTCTTTGAACAATGGGTGAACTTTGCAAGGCAGGCAAAATCCACTCTCCTCACCAAGAGGAGCTGCTTTTCTTGTAAAAAATATATACAGATATGTATAAAAATGGGGGGAAATGGGAAAACAAGTGTCTTATTATTTTGCTGTCTTCCCCTGGTCTTTCTCTCCCACTGCTGGGGATAGGCCTGGATGAGATTTGCCCTTTGCTGGTTGTGTGGATGAATTCCCTGGGCTCCCGACTCTCCAGGTTCAGGCACAACACACACACTGCACCAGGGTCCAGACCTTTGTCCCTGTGCCACCAGGGTTACCTGGCACACTTGGGTAACCCCAGCCACTCATCCGACACTGTTCCTGGGCTTCTGGGTTTATGCTTATTTTTAATATTATGAGGGCACCCAGGACACTTCAGATTTGCATTTGTGTCTTACCAAAACATTGGCACGCAGAGATTTAGCCCTGGGGGTTGGGAAGGGGGACACTGCAGCCAAAACAGGCTGGAGAGGCACCACTACCCCAAGGCTGGGACTCCTGCTCTTGAGGGCATCCCCAGGTCTCACTTTTCCTGATGTGGGCTGGGAAATGTTCTCCCAACAGTCTGCATTTCACCCCTGTGCAGGAGTTTGGGTTGCAGCCAGGTCTGGCTGCTCTGCAGGGCTGGGGAGTGCTGGGCTCTGTCCTGGGTGCCTGTCCCACAGCCCCCGATGTCACACAGCAGGAGGGATGTCCTCTCTTGCCCTTGATTTAATCACAGCAGGGCAGGGTGAGCTGTGTGATTTAATCACAGCAGGGTGAGCTGTGCCTGCTCCTGAGCTCAGTCTGGATGGTCAGGGTGGCACCCCTGTCCTGGAATCATGGCATGGTTTGGGTTGGCACCTCAAAGCTCTTCCCCATGTCATAGTTAGGGACACCTCCCACTAGCCCAGGTTGCCCAGGGCCCAGCCAAACAGCCAATCTTTGGTGACAGCAGCTGGCAGGACAGGACAGGCTCTGAGGGATGCTGGTCTCAGCAGCAAAAACCTCTGCCTCTCCAANCAGGGTGGCACCCCTGTCCTGGAATCATGGCATGGTTTGGGTTGGCACCTCAAAGCTCTTCCCTATGTCATAGTTAGGGACACCTCCCACTAGCCCGGGTTGCCCAGGGCCCAGCCAATCTTTGGTGACAGCAGCTGGCAGGACAGGACAGGCTCTGAGGGATGCTGGTCTCAGCAGCAAAAACCTCTGCCTCTCCAACTTTAGTTTTGCTGGAGATGTGCCTCGGGGTCCACGGGCTGGACGGTGACCAAAGACCTCAGAGCAAGAGAGACCAGGCTGGTGATGTCACAGAAGTGCCATGGCTGGCCCAGCAGGAGGTTTGTGCAGACAGGGAAGGCTGGGATGGTTCTGGGAATGCAGAGCTGCCCCTGGTGCTCACTGTGCCCAGCTGAGCCGCTCCATCCCGAGCACACAGCACTCATGGCATCTTCTGCTTTTCCCTGTGGAAGAGATAACCTGCAGATGCTGCACGGGCCTGAACTATTTCCCCAGGTGCTGATAAATGTGGGATGTTTGTGGTAGCAACCAGCAAAGGACGCAATCCCCACAACAGCCCGGGCAGAATTTTGTGCCTTTTTGTGCAGGTATCACAGGAAAGCTGCACCACCCTGGGCTGCAGCCCCTGAACTGCTCCTGCCTGTGGCTGCTCTCATGGAAAACACCCTCACCTTCACCCCTGCAAGGACCTGCTGACCTCCCACCAGCACTGGGGCAGCCTGGTGGCCCTGCAGCACAAGGGCTGGTCAAGAGGACTTTCCCCTACAGCCCCTGGACAAAGGCGAGCTGTTCCTGGAGTGCCCCATACATTCCAGGATGCATTGGCCTCACAAGTTAAATATTTAGTCTCTCCTGAATCCAAATACTTCCCCAGCTCCTGGTTCTGTTGTTTTCACCCACTGGGCTTTGTTTCTCTGGGCTGGAGCGGAGGGGTTTGGAGATAGGGACTCTATTCTTGGCAGAAAGGGGAGGATTATGAACATTCCTTATCTCGGGAGTAGGTTTTATTGTGTGCCACTGCTCAGGGTAACCTTAAAATAAAAGCCCTGCTCTACCAGTCTGGGCAGTGTTTTGGCTGCCAGCCACCTGCACGGCCCTGGGAGCAGAGACACAACCCCGGGGTTATCAGGGCCACTTCCACTCCTCTCCCAAATCTCTGCCATTCACTCCCAAAGGGACTCACAAAAGGATGGAGCATCCAGAACATCCCTGGTGTGACTTGGAGCTTGGTTTCCAGAAAACCAGGGGTCAAAACCCTTGTGGCTGCTCTCCAGCTGCAGGGAAAGGGGTGTAAATTCCAGGGTTTTAGAGGAAAAAGCAGTTTGCATTCCATGCAGAGAGTGTGCCCTAATCCCTGTGTTCCCAGAGTGTTCCCAATCCCTGTGTTCCCAGAGTGTTCCCCAATCCCTGTGTTCCCAGAGTGTTCCCCAATCCCTGTGTTCCCAGTTCTCCCAATCCGTGTGTTCCCAGAGTTCCCAATCCCTGTGTTCCCAGTTCTCCCAATCCCTGTGTTCCCAGAGTGTTCCCCAATCCCTGTGTTCCCAGTTCTCCCAATCCCTGTGTTCCCAGAGTGTTCCCCAATCCCTGTGTTCCCAGAGTGTTCCCCAATCCCTGTGTTCCCAGTTCTCCCAATCCCTCTGTTCCCAGTTCTCCCAATCCCTGTGTTCCCAGTTCTCCCAATCCCTGTGTTCCCAATCCCTGTGTTCCCAGTTCTCCCAATCCCTGTGTCACCTTTCTGGCACTCACTGTCCCCCACCGGGGGCTCTGCTGTGATCAGCCCAAGGACAGGGGGCTTTGGGCTCCCTGTGCCCGTGGCCAGCTCGCCCCCAGACCTTCATTCCCCAGCACCCCCAGGCCCTTCTCAGCAGGGCTGCTCTCCATCCCTTCATTTCCCAGCCCTTTGGATTCCAGGGCTTGCCCAGACCCCGGGATCTTTGCTAGTGAGGGGTAAAGTGCCCCGTGCTGCAGGGGGATTTGACAGGAGCAAAAAGCTCCTCCGGATCACAAAGCCAGCCTGAAGGAAGATTCATTTGTTTCCAGCAAATCTGGTCAGGATAAGCAATAACCTGCCAGGATGTTTTTTGCAGCACTTCTCACTGGTGAAGTTATGGTCTAAGAGTTGAAGTGTTTGAGATTTTCACAGATTTCAATTGGCTGATCTATGTATACAGGGTTTTTTTTTTCCTCTGAATTGGCTGAGTAGAGCAATACCCATCCTTCCCTAGATCACCACGAATTTAGTGCTGTAAAACAACCAGGGAGCAGAGAATTTGCAGTCCAGGTACAAAACCCCCAAGGCAGGGAGGGAAAGGAGCAGCCCGTGTGCTCTGAGTGGGGCTGAAGGGGCCCTGAGGGTTGTTTTGGACCAGCCCAAATGCCCCTTCCCTGAGCACCTCCAACCTCTGGAGAAGAAGCAGAAGTCTCCAAGGCACAGCAGCCTCTGTGATGGACAGGTCAGCCCCACGAGCCTGTGCAAGCCCCAGGGCAGCCCAGCTCCTGCTGGACCATCTCGGTGTGGCCAGGAGCAAGGACCGGAGCCTGGACACAGCTCTCGGGCCAGCACAGCCCCTGCTTGGCCCCTGATCCCGGCTCGGAGCAGCTCCGGGCTGAACTCCAGGTAGACAACGACACCTGAAGGCAGCGGGCTCGGCGCTGGCAGCCTTGGCAGGGCTCCCCTGAGTCAGCCCCGGCTGTTTACAAGGCTCTCCCACTCCTCTGCTCCTGCCAGCAGCTGACAGGCACGTCTGGTTAAACTTCACAGGAGTGTGGTTAATAATTAGCAGAGCTCAGGAAGACCTTGCTCGCAGCTCTGCTGTGTGAGGAGGTGTTAATAGGAGCACATGAGCAATGAGAAATGTTTGGCGCCGGCAGCAGCTGCAGGGCTCTTCCCCCCTCGCTCCCAGCAGCATCTCCAGGGCTCCAGGTCGATGTCACCGGTGCCTGGAGGCTCCTCTTGCTCTCTGCTTTGCCATCTGCCTTCTGTTCCTGGCACTGAGGGGCCCTGAGGACAGCGGAACAGGCTCCAGGGTGGAGGGGCCAGTCCTCGTCAGGCAGGAGCCTCGCTGGTGCGGGCTCAGCCTCCCCTGTTCGTGCAGGCAGCCCCCAGCACAGCCTGGGGTGGATTTCCCACTGCCCTGCTCTTGTGGGAGCTTCCCCAGCCGGGACATCTCCTGCTTTGTGTGTGTGACGATGGCCAGAGCTCTCTGAGCCTGTCCTGCCCACCTCGGCCCTGCTCCCCACTGGGAGCATTCCCAGCTCCTGCTGTCCCCCTACTGTCCCCCTCACTCATCCGGGTGTCCCCAGGAGCTCCGTGGCTCTGGGTTGCAGCTCTCTGCTGTCATTCACTCCATCAATCCATTTTCTTGCTTATTTGCATCTCAGCTTCACCATTCTCCGTTTCATCCCTAACTTTCCTCATTTCCAGCCCGTTCCAGCCTGGCTCCTTGTGTTTATGTACATTTGCTGCCAACCTTCAGCCTCCTTCACACTTCCCTTTGCTTTGCTTTTATGGCCTTTTACGATGTTTGTGTTACATCAAGGCTCTTTCCCTTTTTATCCCCTTCCCGCCCCTGGGTAATTATTCCTCCATCCATGGCTTTTATTGCCTGCCTTTATCATGAGTGTTTCTGAGGGTGACAGGAGTGTCTGGAGCCACAGGCTCTGTCTGGCAGCTCAGGCACTGGGCAGGACTGGACGTGCTTTGCTGCTGGATTCTGCCCATTTCCTGATGAACTTCCAGGAACCCCCTCAGCTGAACACCCCCATGTCCTCCCTGCCTGGCCTCCTCGGGAAGCCAGAGGCACCTCCAGCTGCATTTTTGTCTGTCACATCATGGGCTGGGAGAGGTGACAACATGCCCTGAATCACAGAATTCCTGAGGATCGTCCATTCAAACCATCCTGTGATTCCTGCAGGCAGTTTTGGGGAGGAGGAAGGAGTCAGAGAGTCAGACCTTGGCACCAGCCGGACAGTGGGGTCCATCTCTGCTCCCTGTGTGGGTTGGGAGGGAATGGCAGCCCCTTTGGGAATGCTGGTTTCTCCTGGGAGGGAATTGGGCTGTGAGCTCAGAGAGCACCCTCTTGTCGCTGCGGGACACGCAAGGACACACCCGGACACTCTTGGATGAGAGAAGGTTAAAAACTATTTATAAAAACATCTGACTCTACATTTATAGTATTTCTACATAGACCAGGGATTGGAGGAGAAGTTGGACACCTCTCCCATCCCATTGGTCAAGACAACTGTCCATCAGTTGTTTTTTACTCCAAGAGAAAGTCTGTAAACAACCTCAACATAAACATGTTCTAATTATAACACCCGGGTGTGAGAAAGAACTAAGAACTATGAAAAACATTAAGTTAGAAAGTGCATCAGAAAAGCTTGAAAAATCAGGGCGACACCCTCTCACACCTAGAGGGACCTGACCCAACCCAAGGGTGATTTAAACATCACCTCACGCTCACAACGGGCAAGGGGCTGCTCCCTGTGCCTGCAGAAATGGGAGCAGAGGGGATGGGTGCTCTCCTTTGCACCCAGTGTCTCAACCACCCCCAGAGCCCCCTGCCCCACATCAGGAAGGAGGAGACACCATCCCCACCCTCCACTGATGGATTCTCAGCTCAGCTTTGCTGCTACCCAGGAGAACCCAGCCCCAGGGTCGTGCTCAGCCGGCTCAGGCGCTGGTTTGTCCCTGCAGGAAGGGGTGGCCGTGGGCTTGTCCACGTGAAGATGAGCTGGAAGAGGCACAGGACAGGTTCTGTGCTCAGGGAGAGTGTCCCTGTGCTCAGAGCAGAGTCACTCCACAGCCACGGCAGCTCAGGACGGGGAGGAGGGAATTGATTTTGGCAGGACAAGGAGCCCTGACAGCCTGTGAGGAGAAGTGCAGTCATGCCACCAGGGAAAGTCCTCAGCACAAAGGGTAAGCAGCGCCTGAGGCACGACGTGATGGGAAACCAGCCCTGCACGGGCAGCAGGGCAGGGAGCAGAACCTGCCAGGGCAGCAGGGCAGGGTCCTGGGTCAGAGCACGGCCGTGGGCACAGGGACGCTGCAGAGTCACACCTTGGTACCTCCTGCACAGAGAGCACCCACACCTTCCCAGCAGGAAAACCGGAGTCACAGAACAGTGGAATCTCCTGGGCTGGAAGGGACCCCAAGGATCATCCAGTCCCACCCTGGCCCTGCCCAAACCCCCCAACAATCCCCCCTGTGCATCCCTGGGGCGCTGCCCAAAGGCTCCTGGAGCTCTGGCAGCCTCGGGGCCGTGCCCATTCCCTGGGCAGCCTGGGCAGTGCCCAGCACCCTCTGGGGGAAGAACCTTTCCCTGAGCTCCAGCCTGAGCCTGCCCTGGTGGGGTCTGTCTGCTTCACCACTTTCAGGACTTTCAGCAAAAGCCTGACCACCACCCTCCATCTCCCAGGCTCTTTCAGATTTCCACCAGCTCTGCTTCCCAGTCTCTCTGCCTTTTTCCCCTTTCTATGTTGGAGTGAAGAAATCCCATCTCAGTGCATCCAGAGCAGCTTCATTCCCACAGCATCCTCACTGTCTTTATTTATTTTCACTTCTTACCAAGAAAATCCCATTTTTTTTTCCTGGTGTTGCTGAAGCCTTTGTGAAGCCTTCAGCTCAGAACTGAGCTCTGGTGTCCCACCAGGCTGATGTGGAGGACTCGGTGCTGCAGCTGATAAAGGGATAAAGAACCTTCCAGGGATCTTCTCCTGGTTGCCCGAGCTGTAACCTTCCCTTTCTCCCTGGATGTTTCAGTGACCACATTCCCTTGGGAGGGACAGCAGGAATAAAAATCTCCAAGGAGGGGCTGGTAGCACTGTCATATAAACCCACAAAGCTCAGGGGACTCAGGGAAAACACAGAGGGATTTAGAGAGGGATGGAATCGGGGGGTGAGGCACGGGGCAAAGGTTTGGTTTTATTGCTGGATCAGCTGATGAACACAGGGCTGGGATCTGAATAAAGGGAGGAGGAAACCTCCTTAGCAAAGCCTCCAGAGGTAAACAAGGAGAGAGTGGGTGTGAAAAACTGTGTTTCCATTTTTCCTTGGCTTCCTGTGGCTTCCTAGGGCACCTCAGCCCCTCCACAGCCAGCAGGGGCTGCTTCCCCCTCCCCAAGGAGATGGGGCTGGGCCCAGACCAGGGGGCAGGCTGAGACCTCGGGGTGGGCAGAGGGGAACCCCTGACAGCCTTGTCAGGTTTGCCCAGGACCCTGAGAGCCCCACAATGCTGCCCAAGGCTTCAAAAGATGGTACCCCTCATTTCACCCCGTGGGGGATCCCGAGTGCAGCCAGGAGACCCTCACAGCTCCCCCCACACTTCCCCCTTCCAGAGGGGAACAGCCAAACCCTTGTTTTTCTCTCTGCCTCTTGTCAGAGCGCTTTCCCCCGCAGCTGCTGCAGTAATTTAATTAAATTGTAATGCTCCGAGCTGGCCCCTCTCCAAGGGCAGGAGCCACAGCTTGTAACCTGCAGGGCACAGCTCCCGGGGAGCCGGCACACAGCCCCAGGAACACGCTGCTCCCGGCTCGGGAGGCTCCTGCTGACAGGTTTAGGAGAAGCCCCACTGTATGTGAGCGCCACAGCAGCCCCAGGGGCAGCCCCAGGGGATGCTGAGCTCCCTCCCGTGCCTGGCTCCAGCCAGGAAGCAGCAAACCCCTGTCAGCTCCACAGGAGAGGAGCCAGGACAGTGCTGGGCAGCCTGGGGGACCCAGCAGCATCAGGGTACAGGAGGGATGGGAGAAATGGGGCTTTGATGATCTCGGCAGGGCCGGATCACAGCCAGAGCTGAGCTATAATCCGGGAGCAAACCCTTCTTCCCTGTCAGCTGAACGCTCTCTTGCCTGTGGGTCTTTTCTTCTCCCTTCCTTCCTTCCTTCCTCTCAGCATCTCCATCCTTCTCCAAAGACAGGGAGAAATCCCTGCTGTGTCCTGTGTCCTGGCTGGGACAGTCCCCAGGCCCTGCCAGAGCACCCAGCTCTCCACTGGCCAAGAGACCCTCTGGGCAGCCTCCCCTCAATCCCCCAGAGTCCCCAGCCTTCCCCAGTGCCTTTCATGGACTCAGAGAATCAATAATGTTGGAAAACACCTCCAGATCCCAGAGCACAACCTTTGACCAAATACACCCATGCCCATTAAACTTTATCATGAAGTGCCACATCTGCTTGATTTTTGATCACTCGAAGGGATGGTGACTGCACCACTGCCCTGGGCAGCTGTGCCAGTGCTTCACACTCTTTCAGTGAAGAAATTCCTAAAATTCCACCTGACCTCCCCTGGCCCAGCCTCTCCTGTCCCTGTTCCCTGGGAGCACAGCCCGACCCCCCCGGCTGTCCCCTCCTGGCAGGAGCTGTGCAGAGCCAGAAGGGCCCCCCTGAGCCTCCTTTGCTCCAGGCTGAGCCCCTGCCCAGCTCCCTCAGCCCCTCCTGGGGCTCCAGCCCCTTCCCAGGACACGCTCCAGCCCCTCCATGTCCACTTTGGTGGACATGTCCACTGTAGTGAGGGGACTCCTCCCAACATCCTTCATGGGTCTCTGCAAGTTTGGAGCTCTCCATCTCCCCTGCCCACACACCCCGGGCTGCAGCAGTCCCCACTCTGCCACCCAGGAGGTTCCCAGTGCCCTGTCCTGCCCCTGCCCTGTCCCCAGTCTCCCCAGCATCCCCAACATCCTCACAGGAGGCCTGGAGTGAGCAGAGGACACATCCCATTTCTATTCCCTCCTCTCTGCTGCTCCCACTCTTTCTGCTTCCCCCAGAGGCACCCTGTGAACAAACACCAAGGAAAGTCTCAGATCCTTTGGAATGGAAGAATTCCTCTCTGGAAGAGGCAGTGACACAGGGCACAGCTGCCAGGGGGCTGCCCCTCTGCAGCAGGAATAAAATAAATACTGGCCTTGGCACCAGTGGCTGTTCTGGGCACAGCAGCAGCACATCGGGACAAGCAGGGCTGGCAGAACAGAGAAGTGATACAAAACCTCCCTCTGCTGTTCCCCTGTAAGAGTTAAACTCGGTCAGAGCTGTTTTCCACGCGTTTCTTGGAAAGCACATCCTTAGCCAAGCTTAGGAGAGATGGCTCCTGGAGAAGATCCCAGCCATTCCCAGGCAGAGACAAAGTCTACAAGGGACAAAATCCCCTCAGATCCTGGAATGGGATTGTGTCCTGGTGACAAACACATTGCCATGGCCACCCTGGGAGTGCGGAGAGGGAGCTCACAGGCAGCCCGGGCACAGCTGCACGCCCCAGGCAGCCGAGCTCTGCCGGTCCCCAGGGCCCCTGTGCTCCAGGCAGAGCACAGAAACCGGGAAAACCCTGTCTGCAGCACCAGCACCAGAGACAGGGAGAAATGTCAGCATATTTCCCCAGCTCTGGGAGCGATCAGGCTCATAAATCCCAGCTTAGTCCCTGCCGAAAGGACAGCGCATTCCCACAGCTGAGGGGTTCCTGCTGCCAGCCCCTCACAGGGGACACCTCCCAAAGGAAAAGCAGAGCTCCCAGGGGAGCTTGGATAAAATCCTGGTGCCAGGAGTGAGCCCGGATGGCTGAAGGAGGGCTGGCCTCTGTTAAAGGAGTGTCCATGAGCACAGCTGAGAGAGGGTGGGTGGGTGTGAAGGGGGGTGCAGGAAGGAGTGAAGGTTTCTGTGGTGGGGAGGGCGCTTTGGGGAGGTTGGTTCTGCCCCAGCTCTCCAAGAGCTCTTCCCAAAAAGCACCTTGCTGCCAAAGGACATCATTCCCAGGGGAGAACATTCCAGCAGCTTCTTTAGGAGTGCTCCTAGGGAATGACTGGGAAAACTCCTCAGCACTTTTGATCTGCTGAGGAGGAGGAAGGGCAGAGGACACCCCGTGCTGGGCTGGTCCCCTGCCCCAGGGAGGGGTCCCTCCCACCCCTGTCCTCCTGGCCATCAGCACGTTATCCCAGCCCTCCTGGGGACAGCCAGGACAGGGACACCGCAGAGGAAGTGGAGCAGAAGGTGTTCCCTGGGGATCTGTCTGGTCTGGGATGGACCAGCAGCACAGGTAATGGTAACAGACTGGTTTTGCTGAGGACTGGAAAATCCTGGGGCTGGTGAAAGGACCCATCAGAGCCTAACCCTATTCCAAGGCACATGGACATCTCGTTTTAACAAAAACCTCACTCCTTTTGGATGTCAGCACAGAATTTCTGCAAGCTTCTGCACAGCTTTCCTGTGTTCCTGCTAGTGGGCAGTGCCCAGGACATGGGTGAAGCCAACCACCAGAAGAAATCCTTGGGAAACCACATTCTGTGTAAATAATGAAATAAGAATTTCTGTCTTCTTCAAAATTCAATTCTTAAATGCAGAACAGCAGAAAATCTGGCCTAGAGTGGATATCAGGGTCTGAGTGGATTTTCTTGCAGGGGGTTGTGCTGACTGTCCTGGAGAAGTCATTCTTAGTTTAACACATTTGTGAGAATAAATCTATCCTAGAGAAAGGCTCCTGCTGAAAAATCTTGGGTTGAAATTCAGTGTCACCAAAGTGGGATCCTCTTCCCAACTCCATGTGACCTGAAAAGGGAAGGAAAAGAACATGGAGAAAATATCCCAGAAATATTTGAGGTTTTATTCAACAGATGGGAAGGGATGGATGGGTGGATGGATGGATGATGGATGGATGGATGGATGGATGATGGATGGATGGATGGATGGATG